>JAWZSL010000063.1:1616170-2137649 GCA_034769285.1 Lutjanus argentimaculatus
GAAGGAACAGAAGTGGAAAGGGAAGGAGGTGAAGAAGGAATAGAAGAGGAAGACAAAACAAATTGTATTAAATTAAAATAAATACTTATCTGGACCTGTAAAGTAAAAACATACTTACCTGTAAACCAAAATTGACCTGTAAAGTAAAAACATACTTACCTGAAAACCAAAATTGACCTGTAACGTAAAAATATACTTACCTGAAAATTAAAATTGGGACCTGTAAAATAAATACTTACCTGGACCTGTAAAATAAAAACATACTTACCTGAAGACCAAAACGGGAACCTGTAAAGGAAAAGAGAAAGAAATAGGCAGGGAAGGCAGTAAGGGAAGAACAACGTGGAGTGTGAAAAGGGAAAAGCCTGTAAGGGATACAAGGGGCTTAGGCCAAACAGGCCAAGCTCATTTGCCCAAAAGATCAGCGCGTCTGAGGAAGGCTAAGATATGCCGAAACGTTACGCATGCTGATCGAAGGCCATGGGTCTAATTTTTTGAAAACTAACCTAAATATTGTGTAGTATAAAACAAAATTGTGTGTATTAAACTAAAAAATGTTTTTGAACTTAACAAAACTAAACTAAGTTTGACTAAAACTAAAAAACAAGTAAGTGAGTAACCTAAATTAAGGTACAATGAAACTAAAAATTGTGTACTTAACAAAACTAAACTAAGTTTGACTAAAACTAAAAAAACAAAGTGAGTAACCTAAACTAAGGTACAAGGAAAACAAAAAATTGTGTTAACCTAAATAATGGGTAACTGAAAACTAAATGATGGTTAGAATGTTTGTGCTTGTGGACTGGGAGGACCTTGCTGGTCCCCCTTTGATGGACCGTGCACTACCTGCTCCAGGGCGTTGCCCAGGAGCAGGGCTCTGATCCTATTTCCTAACCCTAACCCCTAACCCTAACCCTAACCCTAACCCTAACCCTAACCCCTAACCCCTAACCCTAACCCCTAACCCTAACCCCCTAACCCTCCAAATGGGTTCCTCCTAAAGGCACACTGCCACCTGAGGTGCTGGCTCTGACTGAGGCTGATATTCAGCACTTTCATAACAATTTCAAAATTGGCTGGGTTAAACAAAATCTCAGCACATTAGAATTTGAAGCACTCTTTGAGTTATGCAATAATAAACATATTGTCATTAAACCAGCAGATAAAGGTAGTGCAGTGGTTCTTATGGACAGAGAACAATACTTATGGGAAGGATATAGACAGCTAAATGATACCACTTATTATTCCAAATTATCCAAGCCTATTTATATGGACACGGTTCCTTTAATTGAAAAAATTATTAATTCATTATTAGAGAAAAAATTTATAAATTTAAAACAAAAGTTTTATTTACTGGGAGACTCTGAGCCCCGACCCAGGCTCTTTTATATGCTGCCTAAAATTCATAAGGATCCATTAAAGTGGAGTAAACCGGGTGAAATTCCTCCAGGGAGACCAATAGTGTCTGATTGTAGTAGTGAGACCTATTTTACAGCTGAGTTTATTGATTACTATCTGAATCCTCTCTCGATGAAGCATGACAGTTATATTAAAGACACGTATGATTTTGTAGAAAAGGTGAAACAAATTCACATTCCTTTAAATGCATTTTTATTCACCATGGATATTGATAGTTTGTACACGAACATTGATATTAAAGAAGGCATACAGGCCATAAAAAAATATTTTCTTCAAGTATCCAAACAGTAAGAGACCAGATAAGGAATTATTACAATTACTGGAAATCAATTTAACCAGAAATGATTTTGAATTCAATGGTGAATATTTTTTGCAGATTAAAGGAACAGCTATGGGTAAGAAATTTGCACCTGCTTATGCTAATATTTTCATGGCTGAATGGGAAGTAGCAGCTCTCGCCTCCTGTCCTAAAAAACCTACAATTTTTTACAGATATCTGGATGACATTTGGGGAATATGGCCACACTCGAAAGAGGATTTCAATGTGTTTTTGAATATTCTGAATAACCACAATCCCTCCATTAAAATTAAATCTGACTTGCATGAAACTGCTGTTAATTTTCTGGATACCACAACATTTAAGGGACCAAACTTTCCTAAAACAGGTAAATTAGACATCAAAGTATTTTTCAAGGAGACAGATACTCATGCTCTACTTTTCAAAACAAGTTTTCATCCAAAACACACATATGCAGGCCTTGTTAAATCACAATTATTGAGATTTCATAGAATATGTACAAGACAGGAAGATTTCAAAGAAGCCACCAAAGTGTTGTTTGCGGCTTTGTCCACAAGGGGGTACTCTAGGCCTTTTTTAAGGAGAGTTTTTAAGACATTCCAACAAACCAAACCTCAGGATGTCAGTTCCTTACTTCCAGTGGTGACTACGTATTCTCCCTCAGCAGTAAAATTGATGAAGGTGATCAGGGATAATTTTCAGAATTTTTCTAATAAAACTCAGCTGTTACAGGATTATAGGATTATTGCTGCTTACAGAAAAAACAAAAAATTTACAAGGCTTCTTAGTGAAAGCTAAAATAAAAAAATTATCTCATTCCAGACCATTACAACATGGAGAATTTTTTCAGAACACTATTTGGGTTCAAAACCAGCAGAATAAAGAGGTTTTTCCAACTTACAGGTATGGCAGTGCACAGTCAAAAAATTGTGTGTACCTAATTATGTGTAAAAAGTGTAATATGCAGTATGTAGGTGAAACTGGTAACACCCTGCTCACTAGATTCACACAGCACAGGTACAATATTAACAGACAAAAAGAATTACATATTCCTTTGGTGAAACATTTTGTACAACATGGCTGGGAATCCTTAAAGGCAACAGTTTTGCAGTGTAATTCACGGTGGTCCACAGCCCAGAGGAGAAAAATTGAGAGGCTTTGGATACATAAATTGGGTACACTTCAACCAGGAGGCCTCAATGAGAAATGAGGGTGGCCTTGACTGATGGACAGCTGATGGTCTGTGCATTCAATGTCGCCGCCTTCGGCGTCGACATTTAATTTTTAATACCCCTACTCTCTAACCCTAACCCTAACCCTAAAAGTGGACGTTTTTTCACGCGGCTAACCCCCTGACCCGGAAGTTGGTCCAAACCCTAAGTTTTGTTGGTCCAAACTAGGGTTACAAGGGTGAAATACGGTTGGGAAGGGTCAATTACAGTTGGGGAAGGGTTTCTAGTGTCAATAAAGTTGACTTGGACGCAAATCTTACATGACTTGTAGCTCTGGAACCCTAGCTCCGACACACTTGGGACCTGGATATTTCTTTTCTGCTGGACGAGACCTTTCCAACAAGGTATGACACTTGCATGTAGGACCAAAAATGACAAAAATGGGTTTTTCAAGTCAACACTGATATGTCTTCTTCAACTTATACATTCTTCATGCATGTTGCCTGACTTTTGGGAAAAATGACTAAAAATGTCATTTCAGCCGAATTGTAGTACACTCGAAGCACTGTCTAGAACAGTTGACCTGACTGTCCTAGGTGCAACGGTTCAAAAGTTATGCATGTTTTGGTGAAAAATGCACTTATTTTTGACAAGGGATAACTCCGGACTGGAGCGAGGTAGGAGGGAGGTAGACACATGTATGCGCACTGCTCGACGGGCACTTCAATTCGGCTACCACTAGGTGGCGCTAGAACCAACTCGATGCAAAAGTTGTTGCTAGAGACCTGGCTCTCACATATGTTGGAGGGCCACCTCAGACGGTGACATGACAGTTCCAACCACCTTCCTAGCTACTCGGGTTCCTGACTTATGGGTCAAGACAGTTGGGAAAAACCTCACATGGGACCATGTCAGGGGCACTCAGGACACTCTGAAACGCGCTCCTAACAAGTTTCTGGAAGACACTTTTGGCCTGTGGCACTTAGTGCGATTTCGGCTTGGACGCGCGTGTCCAATATGACGATATCTCGGGAACCGTTGGTCCTAGAGACTCGGGAGTGGTAGCGTTGGACTCGGGGTACATGAAAACCTATGTGTCCATCCGGGTCCCAGACCTCTATCTGCCTTCCTTAAAAAGTTAGGAGCGACCAAAGGTGTCCGGACATGCATGTCCAATCGACTCAGAATGACCTGAAACGTGCTCCTAAACACTCCCTGGAGGACATTTTGACCTGTGACACTTAGGCAAAATCCGGCTCCCATTCGCTTGTATGGGAATTTTAAAACGGCTGTAACTTTTGAACCGTAAGTGCTAGAAGCTTGGTTCAGGCACCGTTGGATTCAGCGTGGCCACATTTGGGGGGGTAGGTCGAGGTCCCGTCTCTCTAGCTCAAACTGGAAAACGCTAACTTTTGACCGGAAGCTCGGAGGGGGGCGGGGCCTAGATGGACACCCACATTTTCGCATACGCCCGTTCCAACGGTACCACCCCCGTGTCTCTACGACCTTCCGTTCTCCCGGAATCGACGGATTGGACATGTCCAATTTGGGTTAATACCCCCTACTCTAACCCTATGAGGCAGGGGGGGGTCGCGGGATAAACCATACCCACCTAACCCTAACCCTAACCCTAAAAGTGGACGTTTTTTCACGCGGCTAACCCCCTGACCCGGAAGTTGGTCCAAACCCTAAGTTTTGTTGGTCCAAACTAGGGTTACAAGGGTGAAATAGGGTTGGGAAGGGTCAATTACAGTTGGGGAAGGCTTTCTAGTGTCAATAAAGTTGACTTGGACGCAAATGTTACATGACTTGTAGCTCTGGAACCCTAGCTCCGACACACTTGGGACCTGTATATTCCTTTTCTGCTGGACCAGACCTTTCCAACGAGGTATGACACTTGCATGTAGGACCAAAAATGACAAAAATGGGTTTTTCAAGTCAAGACTGACATGTCTTCTTCCACTTATACATTCTTCATGCATGTTGCCTGACTTTTGGGAAAAATGACTAAAAATGTCATTTCAGCCGAATTGTAGTACACTCCGAGCCCTGTCTAGAACAGTTGACCTGACTGTCCTAGGTGCAACGGTTCAAAAGTTATGCATGTTTTGGTGAAAAATGCACTTATTTTTGACAAGGGATAACTCCGGACTGGAGCGAGGTAGGAGGGAGGTAGACACATGTATGCGCACTGCTCGACGGGCACTTCAATTCGGCTACCACTAGGTGGCGCTAGAACCAACTCGATGCAAAAGTTGTTGCTAGAGACCTGGCTCTCACATATGTTGGAGGGCCACCTCAGACGGTGACATGACAGTTCCAACCACCTTCCTAGCTACTCGGGTTCCTGACTTATGGGTCAAGACAGTTGGGAAAAAACCTCACATGGGACCATGTCAGGGGCACTCAGGACACTCTGAAACGCGCTCCTAACAAGTTTCTGGAAGACACTTTTGGCCTGTGGCACTTAGTGCGATTTCGGCTTGGACGCGCGTGTCCAATATGACGATATCTCGGGAACCGTTGGTCCTAGAGACTCGGGAGTGGTAGCGTTGGACTCGGGGTACATGAAAACCTATGTGTCCATCCGGGTCCCAGACCTCTATCTGCCTTCCTTAAAAAGTTAGGAGCGACCAAAGGTGTCCGGACATGCATGTCCAATCGACTCAGAATGACCTGAAACGTGCTCCTAAACACTCCCTGGAGGACATTTTTGACCTGTGACACTTAGGCAAAATCCGGCTCCCATTCGCTTGTATGGGAATTTTAAAACGGCTGTAACTTTTGAACCGTAAGTGCTAGAAGCTTGGTTCGGGCACCGTTGGATTCAGCGTGGCCACATTTGGGGGGGTAGGTCGAGGTCCCGTCTCTCTAGCTCAAACTGGAAAACGCTAACTTTTGACCGGAAGCTCGGAGGGGGGGGGGCCTAGATGGACACCCACATTTTCGCATACGCCCGTTCCAACGGTACCACCCCCGTGTCTCTACGACCTTCCGTTCTCCCGGAATCGACGGATTGGACATGTCCAATTTGGGTTAATACCCCCTACTCTAACCCTAACCCTAACCCCCTAACCCTAACCCCTAACCCCCTTCTTCTCCTCTCTCCTTTCTCTCTCAGCTTTCTCCCTCTCCCTCTTCCCTCGCCCACTCTCCTCCCTCTCTCTCTCCAGTTCTGCCTCTGATCCAGGCTTCACCAAGGAGCAGAGAATGCCACGCCTGCCCAGATCAGCACCTGCTCTTCCTATCGACACCTCTGGACCTTCTCGTCCTCCTCCCCCATCCAACATTCCACAGACAACAGCAGAGAAAGAGGATGAGGTCCTGATAGACCTCTCTCCAGAACCAAAAACAAACGGGGGGAATCAACCCACCACAACCACGTCATCCTCGGCCCACAGCTTGCAACCAACCACCGCCGGGAGCACCTTCTCTTTCTCTCTCCTCCCTCTCTCGCCCTACACGCAGGTCAACCCAAAGCCAGCTACAATTTGGCTCCTCCACAACACCTGCATCATCATCTCACACACTGACTCGCAGACCCACCAGACACATTAACACGACCAGAAAAATGAAAGAGTGGTGTCTGATAGCAAGGAAGAAATGGTTGATCGTGGGCGACTCCAACCTGGCTAGGTTCCCTCCATTCCAGGAGGCGGACCTTCAGATTGACAGCTTTCCAGGGGCCACTTTCAGACATGCTGAAGCCATCCTGGCCTGTACCAACGTCACTACTGCCGTACAAAAGGTAATTTCAGCCTTTGGCCTGAACAACAGAGCTCAAAAGGCTGAACAAACCACAATCAAACAACTGCAGAGAGCTATCAGAATGGCTAAGCTTTCTTTTCCTCATGCTCACATCTTAGTGCCAGAGATTAATTTCTCCAGGGCTCTTCCTCACAAGGAGCAGGAAAATCTGAGAAGGTTGAACACATACATTGTCAATAACTACCACTTCATCCCAAAACTTCCCAGGATGCACTTCAGTACAGAGAGGGATGCTGTACATTGGACTCACACGACAGCAAAGGAAATGCTGGACCACTGGATCCAGGCTTTAAAATAACTGTCCCCGTGAACCAAACCACGCAGACGGGGTATAAGAATGTGTTGAATCTGTGCAAAAACTTTGAAATAAAGGCAGCACAACTCTCCCTCCTAAGTAGAGGTTTGAACTTCATTCCCACCAAGGGCAGCAATAAAAATTTAAGAGAACAAATTAGATTTGACTTACAGGAGTATCATAGAAGGTTGAAATTAGCAGTATATTTTGAACATAAACCAGAATCACAGTGTCCTCCTTTTACTCCAAAATCAAAATGGGTTCCTCCAAAAGGAAAACTGCCACCTGAGGTCTTGGCTTTAATTGAGGCTGATGTCCAGCATTTTCACAATGACTTCAAAATTGGCTGGGTGAAACAGAACCTCAGCACACTAGAATTTGAAGCACTGTTTGAATTGTGTAACAACAAACACATTATCGTCAAGCCGGCTGACAAAGGAAGTGCAGTTGTCCTTATGGATAGAGAACAGTATTTATGGGAAGGATATAGACAATTAAATGATACTACCTATTATTCCAAATTACAAAAACCTATTTATATGGAAAACGATTCCCTTAATTGAAAAAATTATCAATTCATTATTAGATAAAAAATTTATAAATTTAAAACAAAAATTCTATTTGCTGGGGGATTCTGAGCCTCGACCCAGATTATTTTATATGCTGCCCAAAATTCACAAAGACCCTTCAAAATGGAGTAAACCAGGGGAAATTCCTCCAGGGAGACCTATTGTTTCCGACTGTAGCAGCGAGACTTATTACACAGCTGAGTTTATTGATTATTATCTTAATCCTCTCTCGATGAAACATGATAGCTATATCAAAGATACATATGATTTTGTGGAAAAAGTAAAACAAATTCACGTTCCTTCAAATGCACTTTTGTTTACTATGGATATTGGTAGTTTGTATACATTGACATCAGAGAAGGCATACAGGCCATAAAAAACATTTTCCTCAAATATCCAAATAGCAGGAGACCAGATAAAGAATTATTACAATTACTGGAAATAAATTTGACTAGAAATGATTTTGAATTCAATGGTGAATACTTTTTGCAAATTAAAGGAACAGCTATGGGAAAGAAATTTGCTCCTGCTTATGCAAATATTTTTATGGCTGAATGAGAAGTAGCAGCTCTTGCCTCCTGTCCTAAAAAACCTACAGTTTTCTTTAGATATTTGGATGATATTTGGGGAATATGGCCTCATTCGAGGGAGGATTTTGATACATTTTTGAGTATTCTTAATAATCATAATCCATCCATTAAAATCAAATCTGAACTTCATGATACTGCTGTTAATTTTTTGGATACCACTACATTTAAAGGGCCTGATTTTTCAAAAACAAATAAACTTGATGTTAAAGTATTTTTTAAGGAGACAGACACTCATGCTCTACTCTTTAAAACTAGTTTTTCATCCAAAACACACGTATGCAGGCCTTGTTAAATCACAATTATTGAGATTTCACAGAATATGTACAAGACAGGAAGATTTTAAGGAAGCCACCAAGGTGTTGTTTAAAGCTTTGTCCACAAGGGGTACTCTAGGCCCTTTTTGAGGAGAATTTTTAAGACATTCCAACAAACTAAACCTCAGGATGTCAGTTCTTTACTTCCAGTTGTCACTACATACTCTCCATCAGCAGTAAAATTAATGAAGGTGATTAGAGATAATTTTAAGAATTTCTCAGATAAAACTCAGCTGTTACAGGATCATAGGATTATTGCTGCTTACAGAAAAAATAGAAATTTACAAGGCTTCCTGGTGAAAGCTAAGATTTAAAAACTCTCTCACTCCAGACCACTACGGCACGGAGAATTTTTTCAGCACAAAATATGGGTGCAAAATCAACACAATAAAGAGGTTTTTCCAACTTACAGATATGGCAGTGTACAATCTAAAAATTGTGTGTACCTAATTATGTGTGAAAAGTGTAATATGCAATATCTAGGTGAAACTGGTAACACCTTACTCACTAGATTTACACAGCACAGGTACAATATTAATAGACAAAAAGAATTACATACTCCTTTAGTGAAGCATTTTGTCCAACATGGCTGGAGGTCCCTGAAGGCAACAGTATTACAGTGTAATTCACGATGGTCCACAGCCCAGAGGAGAAGAATTGAGAGGCTTTGGATACATAAATTGGGTACACTCCAACCGGGGGCCTCAATGAAAAATGAGGGTAGCCTTGACTGACGTACAGTTGATGGCCTGTGCATTTAATGCCGACGCATTCGGCGTCAACATTTAATTTTTAAATATTCCTAACCCTTGACTGCAAATGTTACATGACTTACAAGTCCGAAACCCTTGCTCGTAGACACTTGGGGATGGTCTCGTTGGATTCAGAAGGTCCACAAATGGTGGGGTAGGATGTGGTTCCATGTCTCTAGCTGGTTTCCTTCATGGTTGGACTTACCCTGATTTTGGCAAAAATCAACTTCTTAACGGTACGTCCTACAAGGACGGGGGGGTGGTGGTGGTACCGTTGGAAAGGTCGTGGCCAAGAATGTGGGGGTAGACACTGGTTCCGTGTCTCTATCTTTATGGTTCCTGAGTTATAAGCCTTAATTGGTTGCATTTTCCACAACTTTCAAGCCTTATAACTCTGGAACCAAAGACAGTAGGGACATGGGACCAGTATATTCCTATTCTGCTGGACGAGACCTTTCCAACGAGGTAAGGCACTTGACTGTAGGACCAAAAATGACAAAGTTGGTCTTTTCCAGCCAAAACTGACAGACGCTCTTCCGCTTTAGAGCCTACATACCCTTTGCCTGGCTTTTTGGGAAAAGTGACTTGAAAACCTTTTTCAGCCGAATTGTAGTACACTCCAAGCCCTGTCCACAACAGTTGACCTGAGTGTCCTAGGTGCAAAGGTTCAAGAGTTATGCATGGTTTTGTGTAAAATGCACTTATTTTTGACAAGGGATAACTCTGGACTGGAGCAAGGTAGGGGGGAGGTAGGGACATGTGTGCGCACTGCTCAACGGGCACTTTCGTTCGGCTACCACTAGGTGGCGCTAGAACCAACTTGGTGCAAAAGTTGTCGCTAGAGACCTGGCTCTCACATATGTTGGAGGGCCACCTTAGACAGTCACATGACAGTTCCAACCACCTTCCTAGCTACTTGGGTTCCTGACTTATGGGTGAAGAAAGTTGGGAAAAACTACACATGGGACCATGTCCTGTGCACTCAGGACACTCTGAAACGCACTCCTCAACACTTTCTGGAAGACACTTTTGGCCTGTGACACGGTGCATTTTGGATGACCCGCATTACTTGGAAGTGCCATATCTCGGGAACGGAAGGTCGTAGGGACTAGGGGGTGACACCGTTGGATTCAGGGTACAGGAAAATGGGGGGGTAGGTCAAGGTCCCGTGTCTCTAGGTGGCTTCCCTGAGGATGGCCGAGGATGGCTGCTTCCCAAAAAGTGCCGGCTACGGGGACCCAAAGGCACTGGGGGGGCTAAGGGGGCTCGGGGGATGACGGCTGACCGCTTTTGGAGCGGATCCGGAGCACTATTGACCAGTGACGGGTGGCCAAAAGTACCAACGGAAGCATGTCCCATGCACTCGGGACGCTCTGAAACACACTCCTGACCACTCCTTGAGTGACACTTTTGGGGCCTGACACTTAGGCAAATTTCCACTTATACGGCCATCTTAAAACGGTCGTAACGCTCGTATCTCCGGAACGGTAAGTGCTAGAGACTAGCTGAGGGCACCGTTGGATTCAGCGTGGCCACATTTGGGAGGGTAGGTCGTGGTCCCATCTCTCTACGACGCTCCATTGAGGATGGCCACTTGGCCATCTGGGTTATTACCCCTATACCCCCTATACCCCTATTTTCTATTTTTAGGTGACTCTAACCTGAATCGAATCCCGCCCTACTCGAACCCTGACATTCAAATTGATAGCTACCCGGGGGCAAATTTTTATCACTTTATGAAGATTTGCGAAAAAACATCCCCCAGCCCTTCCCCCAAAAGTTGTAGTGTTGTCTGTCGGCCTAAACAACAAGGATCAGGATCCGAAACAAACATCGATTAAACAATTAAAGGCGCTCTCCAGGTTGGCAAAAGTAGTGTTCCCGAATGCGGACATTTATTATCCTCTCATGAATTTCTCTCCCAGCCTAACAGTGGCTCAGTGCACTAAATTGAAACTGATTAATAATACAATCGCTACCCATCTTCCCTGTCTGTTTGAAATTCTCCACGACTCCTTCTTCACAGAGCCGGATCATGTCCACTGGACACCCACGATGGCAGTGGCTATCTTTAATCACTGGTGCGATCAACTAAATTTACCCCGGGCTTAAGCCCTAGTCCGGTCCCCCTCACTCAATTTTACAGTTTTTTAAGAAGCCTGGTGCACCTCATTTTACTCCTGAGGGGACCAATGCTCCTTGTTCATCCCTCAGGGATTCTGCTACTCTCCCTCATCCTCCCTCTGCTGCCCTGGACATTTGTCAACGCCTCAGCGCGCATTCTAATGTATTAAACTTGTCCTCCCTTTTCACACTGTCCCTGGCACAGGCCCAACTTTTGGAGCGAGGCATGTCTTTCGTACCAACCCCGAGCCGCTGGGACCGTGACGAGATGAGGAGGGACATTCACTATTACCATCGCAGGCTCAAAATCATTGATCATTTTTATAATAAACCTAATCATGATTCTCAACCTTTTACACTGCCTTCTAGCTGGGAACCGGAGAACTCAAATTTACATCCTCGCATTAATAAATATTTTAAACATAACCTTCAAATGCTACAAACTTTTCGGCCCTCGCCAGACCCATCTGACAATCTCCCCGATGCAGAACGACAGGCCCTAACCGAATTGGTACGTAACCCGAATATTATCATTAAACCTGCAGATAAAGGCTCTAAAATTGTAATTTTAGATCGCCAACAATATGTTCTAGAGGCTAATCAGCAATTATCGAATCCTCTTCATTATAAATGTATCCTTTGTTCCATTCAGCCAAATACGCAGGCCCTCATCCGGGAGATTGTACAGGATATGTATTGTAATAAATTTATTTCAGCAAAACAGCGCGATTTCCTAGCAGGACCTAACAATCCCAGGCAGCGCTATTTTTATCTCCTTCCCAAAATCCACAAGGACCCTGCATCCTGGACGGTCCCTTCCCTGGTCCCCCCCGGCCGACCCATCGTATCTGATTGTGGAGCGCGACATATAATGTAACACAATTCATTGATCACTTCCTTACACCGTTATCTGTACGTCACTCTAGTTACTTAAAGGACACTTACCATTTTTTGGAATTAATCAGGGATATGATTTTACCTAACAATGTTTATCTTTTTACCATAGACATAGACAGCTTATATACCAACATCAACACAGAACTGGGCCTTGAGACCATACGGGCGGTTTTGAGACGGTACCCTGATCCCTCCCGCCCCGATACACAACTAGTTTCCCTCTTAAAAATCTGCCTAGAAAATAATGATTTCTTATTCAATGATGTACATTATCTTCAGATCCATGGGACGGCAATGAGACAGCGGTTTGCTCCGGCATATGCGAACATCTATATGAGCGAGTGGGAGCGGGAGGCCTTGGCCAAATGCCCCCATAAACCTCTTTTTTATCTGTGGTTTTTAGATGACATCATCGGAGCGTGGCCCTACGACCGGGCCTCCTTCGATGATTTCATCTCCATCTTGAATGATCACCACCCACACATTAAAGTAAAAGCAACTATTCATCCTATGGAGGTTAATTTTCTGGACACAACTGTTTTTCTTGAGTGTATTACTCCTGTTTCGAAATGTATGTGCACGAAGGTATATTTTAAAACTACGGACACGCACGCGTTATTACATAAGTCCAGTTATCATCCCAAACACACATTTAAAGGTATTATGAAGTCCCAATTAATTTGGTTTTTTCGCATCTCCTCGCGGCTGTCAGATTTCCATGAGGCTACAACTGTTCTTTTCTCAGCACTCCGTGTGCGTGGCTATTCCAAACGGTTTCTTAGGACGATCAAAAACGAAACATTGGCTGAACTGGCTCCCACTCGCTCGTGCTCTCCTCCGCGTACCTGCCTCCCCTCTCCCACCTCACCTTCCCTCTCCCTTCTTGCGTTAGACCTGACTATTCATGACATGCAGGAGGAGACCACCACTGCCTCCACACAATCCACCAGACCCACGGCAGCATCACCGGTCTCTGACGTCGACCGTGACCGGTGCTCTCCTCCTGCAGCTCCTCTCCCTCCCCTTTCCCCGGCCCAGGATTGTTACCCTGCCGCCGGACCTTTCCTGCCTCCCTCTTCTCCTGCCGCCTCTATTGTTTCTGTTTTATCCCCCCCTCCCTCCAGTACCAATCCCCTTTCCCCTCCCTCAGAAAAAATTCTTCCACTAGTCTCCACTTTCTCTTACTCAGTTTGTCGATTACACCAGACATTGAAACTGGAATTTTCTAAAATACAGCAGCATCATCCTCCCTTTCATAACTATAAAATAATTTCGGCTTTCCGCCGAAACCCAAATCTTCGAGATCTCCTGGTCCGCTCACAGTTCTCCTCTCACACACGTGCGCCTCTACCTCCCGAGGCCCGACACTTCAGACCCCGCAAATTTATTTCTAATCCACACAGCAACTGTTCTTTCCTTCCTCATGGTACTCACTCTCTCCATGACAGCAATATAGTATACATCATCACTTGCACAGACTGCCAGAAACATTACATAGGGGAAACCCAGAATGCCCTTCTTCTTAGAATACAACAACATCTACGTAATATTTCTGGCAATCTCCTCACTACATCTTTAGTCTCTCACTTTCAATCTCATTCCATTAATTCTCTTATTATTTCTGGCTTAGAGCAAAACAGTATGTGGACCTCGGGGCAGAGGAAACGAGCCGAACGTGTGCAGACTGGGCACACTGTCACCTTTGGGATTGAATGATTTACTTTAATAATTTTTTCCCTCCCTCTTCTCCCCTTGTTCTTTTTCAGCAGGCCCCCTCCCTTTTCTTTTTCCCTCCCTCCCCCCCCCCCCCTTCCCTTTTCTTCCTCTTCTCTCCCTTTCCCTCTCAATTGTTCCCTCCAACAGCTAGTACATCACGGCGCGGACGGTATCCCTGAACCTTGATTCTCCTTCTGGTTTACCTTAGCCCTTACTTGCTCCCCTTTCCTCTCTCTCCCTCCTCCCCTTCCCCTGCAATTGTTTTTTTCCTTCCCTTTCCTTTTACTACCCATCCCCTTCCCCCATTCCCCTTCCTAATTAATTCCCTCCCCTCTACCAGCCCACTTGTAAATTTTTCTACTGATGGAAAATAACTTAATTATTTAAAAAAAAAAAAAAAAAAAAAAAGGTTTAATTAGTTTTGCCCAGTCTACCATCGATGGTGTTCTGGGCTGATACTTTACACTACTTGTGACTGGTGAATTGTTTGGACAAAAGGAAATGTAAAAAGGGAAAAGAAAATAAGAAAAGGAGTTTGGGATTTCTGTGTGCCCGTGCTTTCTGGAGGTCCAATTAGGACATGTAATAACTTTTGATAAAAACATCTTTCTATCTTCTCCCTAACCTGCCAGTGCCACAAAAATTCCCTTCCTTGTTTCATTTAAGAGCGGTAGCTCATCTGAACGTTGCCCATGCTTTCCTTTTTGTACCCTTACCCCAGCTAATTGCTCATGCCAAACACCAGTGTGGTGCTGCCTGAGGGCGAGCAGATTGTCAGCAGGTGCTGCATTCCTTTGGGTGGGTGTTTCTTTAGGCGGAGCCTCCTCGGATTGGCTCATGTGGGCGGGTAAAACCCTATAATTGTTCCCCCTGTTTGTCTTTCCTTCATTCTCATTCCTCCTCTGAAGAAGCCAGACATATGGCGAAACGTTAGGAAATTCCCCCCAGTTGCTGTTGTGTTGTTGGTTTTTAAAGAAAGAAGACAGTTAATTTTAGTTGTTGGCCAGTCCTCCCAACTTTTAATTCCTGTTTTTACTGAGAGACCTTGTTTTTACTCCTGCTTATAGACAAAAAAAAATGCCATTTTTAGCCTCTTAGCAGCCTGTTTGTCTTAGTGGGTTTCCCCTGGGTGTGGGTTGGGCCCTTGACTTTCACATACTCTCCTTTGACATTTTTGCAGTTCACTTTTGGTGCTGTGCTCCTGAAATTAAGTTTGAGGTGCTTTCTTGATCCTATTTTGGATTTGATTTGCATGCAAACACACGTTTTCTCCTTGAAGGCTATTTGCCTCTGTTTTGGAGTTCTTTTTGAATGTCCCTTGACATTTTCAGACTGTTTTGGAAAAAAATTGTTTGTGACACTTTTTATTGCCTCCTAAAAACCCTTTGTATAAGGAAATAAGGCCCTTTCTTAAGGCCATCGGCATACAGAATAAGATCATTTGTCTCTCACAATTAAAAGAATTATAAGCGGTGGTTTTAAGCTGGTCCTTTTGGTAAAAACTCTTTCATCCGTTTCTTCACCAAGTGGAAATATACCACTCTTAGTGCAGGCTATTGTGCCCTGTCTTTTTAGTGGGCCCTTTTCAGGGCAGGATAGTTTGTTTTTGAAAATATTTGCTGTGTCTTGGAAGTCGTGGCAAACATATTTAACAACACTGAAGAAACATTTTAAAACCTCACAATTCTCCAGCATTCTGGGAGCTTCTTCTTTGTGTCCTTTTTGTGATTTTTGTCTTGTATGCGACTCTGTTTCATCCATTGTACATTTTGAACACACTGAACACATTGGTTTGTTTTTTTAGGCGCAATGCCTTCCAGAAAAAACAACCACACTAAAAAACATGAAAAATTGATCACTTCTGCTCTTACAACAAAGGCCTCTGCTCCTATTACAGAGCCTAAATTAGAGAAGACATATTTTAAATTGTTGCAAGCCGTTCACCATGCAGAAATACTTGAACACACTCAAAAAACAGGCAAAGTTCCCAAAGGAATGGCAAAGCAAGTCAATAGACTAACGTCTTTCATAAAACCTTCGTCTCCTTGTGATGCAACACGTGCAAAAGTGCGAGAGAACACTGATCGGTGGATGCAATCCAACCTAGTGATTTTGAAAGAACATTATGATGCACTGATTGCCAGTATCATGCAGAATTTGCCTGCATATGATTCACTTGCATTACAGAAGGCCATTTCCTTTGGGAAAACCAGATATAGACATAAATTGACCTCCTCCTCCATTGCTACCCTTACTACTTTGGTTACAGCCGACAGCTCTGTTCCACACACTACTACTACTGCACAGTACACACCTTCTTTGGACCCTGTCAGAAGTGAGGCGGAATGGCCGGCCTTGGGCCCTGCGGCGGGCTCACCTGACACTCTGAGACAGATTTATGGCGCTCGTCAGAATCGCTTGAGTCGTACCTGCCGTCACTCAATTATTACATCCAGCCCAGGACCTGACCGGCCCGCTTCCTCTGCTCCTGTATTGGCCTCTGCTCCCTCTCCTGTGCCTAATTCTCCACCTGTGACCCCTCCTGACTCTAACCACCCCTCTGGTTCTCCTCCTGGCTCAGACTGCCCCCCCCGCCTCCTCCCTGACCCTAACCAGTGCCCTGATGTTGCCTCTAATCCTAACTGTGGCCCTCATGTCCCCCCTAACCCTACCCACCTGCCTGCCCCCGCAGAAATAACCTTTCTGAGACAATTAAAAAGCAGTTTCAACAGTTGGTGGCCCCGGCGCGTAGAGTGTTTCCGAATGCACAGATTTTTGTCCCGCTCATCCAGTTTTCAAACAGGCTTTCCAGTCAAGCGCAGGATTTGTTGGAGCAGACTAATATTTTCTTGTTGAGTCAGTTTAAGACCTTGAATATGGTGGCTGACCATCTTTTCATCGTACAGAGTCATGATCCTATCCATTGGACAGCAAACTGCAGCTCTTATCTTGGATTCTTGGATGATACAATTAAACTAGCGGTCGGGGGACCGAGATCGCTCACGCCCTCCTCATCTAGTGTTCTTAACTTGTCACATTTGTTTGTTTTAACCCAGGACGAATTAGAGTTGTTGGAGAAGGGCCTCTCCTTTATTCCTACGCCTACACAATTAGACAAAAATAGTTTGAGGAGAGACCTGGCTGAGTATCACAGGCGTCTTAAGTTGTTGCATCATTTTGACTATTCTGTAAGCTCAGCTCAGCTCCCATTTGTTGAGTCCTCCAAATGGGAGCCTGAGTCTGAACTCATTCCTCTTCCTTTGCAAGAGTTGATTGACAATGATGTACGTGAGCTGGATAAAATTTCTCATAGAAATACAGCCAAAGATAATCTCACTACACAACATAGAAGAGCATTGAATGCACTGAGAAAACGTGAAGACATAGTCATGAAGCCGGCGGACAAGGGTTCAACAATAGTCATTATGGATAGAGCACAATATTTTCTGGAGGCTCATAGACAATTAAATAATTCACTTCATTATAGACTGCTTACACGTTCTTTACAGCCTGAAACTCAGGTCATGATTCGAGAGATTGTGGAAGACTTGTACAGAACAAAATATATTTCCTCCAAACAAAGATTTTATCTGTTTGGTGAACATCCGCCTCGTGCGAGGAAATTTTATTTGCTTCCAAAGATCCATAAGGATCTGAGTACTTGGACTGTCCCACATGAGGTCCCTCCGGGTCGACCCATTGTGTTGGATTGTGGTAGTGAGTCGTGTCGTGTAGCTGAGTTTATTGACTATTTTTTGAACCCTTTGTCACAGAAACATGACAGTTATATTAAAGATACATATGACTTTGTCAATAAAATTAAAACCATCCAAATGTCACCTGGAGCAATGCTCTTCTCGGTGGACATTGACGCTATCTATACTAACATAGATACTCAGCTCGGTCTACAAGCAATTAAACAAACATTCGCCAAATATCCTGACCAAAATAGGCCGGATGAGGCCCTTCTCCAACTTCTAAATATCAGCTTGACCAGAAATGATTTTGAGTTCGATTCTAAATTGTATTTGCAGACACACGGCACAGCGATGGGGAAGAGGTTTGCCCCCGCCTATGCTAACTTGTACATGGCGGACTGGGAGCAAACTCTCTTCCCCAAATGCACCAAGTTGCCCGCCTTTTACTGTAGATACTTAGACAACATTTTTGGAGTGTGGGATTACACAGAGGACGATTTTAAACATTTTATTAACACCCTTAATACTCACCATGAATCGATTAATGTCAAGTACAACTTACAAACAGAAAAAATCGAATTCTTGGATACGCAGGTTTTTATTATGAAGGACGATGCAGAGAAGTGGACACTGGGAACGAGACACATGCTTTATTACATAAGACCAGCTATCATCCTAGGCACACCTTCAAAGGGATTATTAAATCTCAGCTTTTAAGGTTTCATAGGATATGTACAAAGTCTGAAGATGTTGAAGTGGCTACTGGTACCCTCTTTAAAGCTCTCAGGTCCAGGGGTTACAGCAGGACTTTTCTGCGGTCTGTTAAAGTGGAGGTTCAACAAAGTCTTAGTAATACACAGGTAATAAACAGAGTGGAAGACAATAAAAATCTAATCCCTCTAGTTTCACCTTTTCTCCGGCCTCACTAAGACTTAACTCGGTGGCAAAAGCTCACTTCCAAAACCTGCAGGGTGCTATTCGTCCTCTCTCTGACTTTAAGATCATTTCTGCTTTTAAACGTAACAAAAACTTACAGGATCTCCTGGTCCATGCTTCGCTCAACAACAATAATAAACAACCACCTGAACACGTTCATTTCAAATCTTTTAAGTACATTAGGAATAAACACACGAGCTCCAGTGCTCCAGTGTGGCAGCAATTTCAACTCCACTCGTCTAATATCGTCTATGTGATTGAATGTAAATTGTGTGGGAAGCTGTACGTTGGACAGACCAAAAACACATTACTACAACGTTTAAAACAACACATTTATCACGTCGGTCGAGTGTTAAAAATACTGAGCTGTATGCTCACTTTCGGGCGCATGGGGTCCAAAACATGTTTATTGCCGGCCTTGAGTCGCGTATCGGTTGGTCCACGGCGCAGAGACTAGCAGTGGAGAGACGTTGGATCACTAAATTAAAAACTTTGGTTCCAAACGGTCTTAATGAAATGCATTGAGACAGTCTTGTCTGCCTTTTGTCTGTTCGTTGTTGTGCCGGAGACCATGTGGTTGTTGAAGGTTTAATTAGTTTTGCCCAGTCTACCATCGATGGTATTCTGGGCTGATACTTTACACTACTTGCGACTGGTGAATTGTTTGGACAAAAGGAAATGTAAAAAGGGAAAAGAAAATAAGAAAAGGAGTTTGGGATTTCTGTGTGCCCGTGCTTTCTGGAGGTCCAATTAGGACATGTAATAACTTTTGATAAAAACATCTATCTTTCTTCTCCCTAACCCTTAAAAACAGTTGAGAGCCAAATGGGCCTCCTGTCAAGATGGTTAAAAAACCAAGTAAGCTGGATTAAAAACAGTGTTGTGTCAGTGTAGGATTTAGTGCTTGGAAGGCAAAGTTTATGGATAGTATAAAACGAAGTTGGCGGGCTCTCTTCGCAGTATTTGCTCTTCACATGCACCGGGTCGAGAGCTCCACTGCTGTTTTCGTGTGTTTTTTGTGTGTTTTCCGCAAGCCGTGAACCTGATGAAGGTCAAGCAGTACCAAAACGCGTCGTTCAGGCTTGTGTAGAAATTGTTGTATATGGCAAATTAGCCCAATTTTTTGATACCCGGGAGGTTAAGTAAAATCCCCCAAAACACATATTCATTCAAACTTCAGATGCTTTGTATGGTTTTCTTTGAAAAATGTCCACAAGTTTGGTTGATTTTTCAAAAGAAACTCAAAAACTGTTGTAAATGTATATGATGATCACCAATAAGGACATGAAAATGAAATACATATTTTGGTACATCAAAAACTTTAAGTGGTGGTGCCAAAACATACCAAAAATAACCATTTTGGAGATTCCGCCTACATAGTCTGTACTAAAACCTCTGTAATTTTGCTCTGCCTCACTTATGAGAGTCAGTCTCATTGTGCTATGCTTTGATTTAGACTTAGAGCTTCAACTGCATCATTTCAAATAGATATTCATTGTAAAAGTGTGATTTTTTTGGCAGAAATGAAATCTTTGATTTATGTTGTGTGCCATCTTAATTTACTCTGAACCAGTGACAGATACTGATATCTACACATCTGAACAAATTTCTCTAGTGTTGCCTTTATTATGACACCCAAATTATTAAAATACACCTTGTAGATGCAGACTTTTACTCGATTCATTTTGGGTCATTTTTGAGCAGAAGCCTAAAAAAGAGGCTGGGGCTGTGGATTGGACAAAAGTATAAGGAGAACACTCAATATAATGCACTCCAGTACACCACCGACATTCACTATGATGTCAAAAATAAAGTATATTCATCACCTTATGATCTCAAAAATAAAGTATAATCAGTACCGTTCTGACAATGTCAAAATAAAAGAAAAGAAGAAAACAAAATGTTAAAGCTTCGTAACAGTAGAATGTATGGCAGAGCTGTTGCATTATATTGCACATGGAGTGTCTGGTGAGTGTATTTCATTCTGGGGAAAGCAAGATTCAACAATGTCCAACGTAATAAACAGCAAGACAATATGCTCTATACATAACATTGCAAAACATAAAGTAGGTTCAGTTAATTGCATTTCCATTTGATTAGAGGTCAAAATCACTGCTTCTGTGGTTGGTTCCCAAGGTGGGTGCAATGGCATTTTTTGTCCACTAGATGGAGACAAGTGACCTCAGACCACAACAGTTTATCTGTGTCCAAGTCAAAGACAATGAGATAATCCAGACCCCCCGATACACTGCATTCATGTTCATCTTCCACTTCCAAATTCAAACTTCCACTTTGTGGTGAGCTGCTGCTGGTCTGGACTGTGGAAACCCGCTAGCAAGGCTGCGCATATGCTACGGGCCTTAGCGATATCATCTCCACCTGATACTAACACCTTTACCTGATACTAACACCTTTGCAATCACACATGTGAGATCAACTGCAGGTAGGTAGTTGTGGAATCGCTAATGTTTTACATGTCATATATATATTTATATCAGTAATAAAAATGAATTTAACAAAATAGTTAATCAATTAAAAAAGTTCACTGAAAATGTAACTCTGAACATTATAACATGCCCATATGATGGACCTCCACATGTTTAATTATGTTTCATAATTTGTTAGAGCAATTTTGAGGTGTGTACCAGTTGTTACACATTTCATGATAAATTTACACTTTTTTCCCAGTTGAAAATTGATAAAAATAGTCAAAAAACCTTCCTAAAAACCAAGAAACCAAGACCTTTGTTTCAGCAAACTTGGAATAAATGCTGTCCTTGGTCAGAAAGAGGTACCATGCTACTTTGCTCACCTCTATAAGTAACGTATCCCAAGCCCACCCCTACACATAATCCTGCTTCCAAGAAAATCACCCAACTCCCAATCCAAGTTCAAAACAACTTTATTTAAACAACTTTTTAAAAAAACTGTATTTAGGACATTAAGACACAATGAAAGAACATGATAAAGAAAAACTGCAAAAAATAAAATAAAACAAAACACAATATGAACCCAGATTACTTTTAAAGATAATGCTTTCTTTTTTCTCCCTTTTCCTTCTTCTTTTGTCATTCTTCTCTCATGTATATAATGTAATGATGTCAGTTAACAACAAAAACAGCAACAGCAACAAACAAAACCGAGGAGGAGTTGAAATCTTAGTGTAAGAAGCCCTGGCTTTGGACCGCACGCAGCAGCTTGTCAAGTTCTTCCTCACTGTCATCTGAGTCCTTACAGATCACAATAGAGTCTGAGTCACTGCTTTTGTGTCTTTCTTCATCCTTGTCCTCCTTCCCTTTGTCTTCCTGCTGGTCCCCATGATATTCACCCTGTGGTTAGTGGACCTGGTCCTCTTCTTGGTGGACCCCCCCCCGCTGCCCTTCCTCATTTCTCTTAGGTGTGCTCTTCTCCATCTGCCCCTCGTCCGCTCGCCTCTCACTCTTACTTCTTTTCTTCTTTCCCTTTGCATCCTCAGTCTCTTCTTCATCACTCTCTGGGAAAAGTCTGTTTTTGAGCTTTTTTTCCCCACCACCACCACCTCCTCCTTCTCCTCGGTGTCCGGTCAATCCGCCTGATGGGGTTCCTGTCCCCTATGGTGGTGGAGTGGCTTCAAACTCCCCCCAAACCATCTCCTCTGCAGAGGCCTCAAACATGCCTGGAGAGACAGACAACAAACATTTGGTGGAAATTATCATCCAGTTTTTAATTCATTAACGATGAAGTGATGATGATTATGATTATTATTCGTAAATTCAATAAGACACCTGTGGAGAATGCCTGACCACTAGACCACAATGTTGCCAATCTTGACTTTCCAAATTTTGTAACGATTCTGCTGCACTCATTACTCCTTTTCCTGACACTTAATAACACTTACTTGTTGCTTTTTCATCCTGGGCTGCCACCTTGTTCGACATGTGGGACTGGAGAGATTTGATGACGTCCAACAGCTCCCCAATTTCACTTGAAGTCAGCTGGCTTTCATCCTTACGGAACATGTTCACGTGTAGGAGAAAAGCCTTCACATTTATAAGAATAGCTTTGACGGAGGTTACTCGGTAACCTGCTGCCTGCAAAAGCTCAGGCCACCTGGAGAAAGAACGGGACAATTTCAACAACGTGTACATGCCACGCACCAGCCTCAGCTGTTGCAATTGGCAAGTGCAGTGTCCAAACCACAGCAAAAGTTTTCTCACTATACTTAACTAATAGAGCAGGTCTAGAGCCATGCTCTCCCACTTTGAGACTGACCACTCACTTTAAGGAGTGGACCCTGCAATGTATAAAATACTCGTGTGTTATGAGCTACGGTAGGAGTACTCACGCCCGCAACTTCTCAGGGTTGTACAAGTACCGGAGGCCCAAGATCTCATCCTCGCCTGCTGCCATATAGGTGGCAAAGTGCTCAGCATGGCCCCTCTTGGTACGAGTATTTTCCCTATCCTTGAACCCGAACTTGGAACCCAGGGAGGTTTTCTGGAATTCGAGGAGGATATTACCTGTACAAACAAACAACAACATTAATGTAGGTGTGGATATAGAGCACACGTGACAATCACGCTTTTTTAATTTAAAGAAATCCATCATTAACCCAGAAACAGAGCAAATATTTTAGACAAAGTCCCACTGAAAACATGCACCTATTTGGGGAGGCAGGGAGAGAGAGACATTCTTACTCACCAATCAACGTTTCTTTCAGCTTTGGGGTCCCTACAGAGTGTTTTCCCTTCTTCCATGGACTGACGGAAGCCAACAGTGAAGTTGATTGCGAGGGGCTAACCAGAGCAGCGGCAGATGCTGATGTAGAAGGGCCAGTCAAAGCAGCATCCAAATCTGATGGAGAAGAGTTGGCTGGAGAATGTGATGTGATGTGTGATGCAAAAGGGAGAAAGTCAGAAAGTGTGCTAGCTAGGGTTGGCAGTGCAGAGGGGGAAGGCACGCTGGATTCGGGGGACAATGTGGAGCGAGAGAGTTGAGGTTGTAACCTTGAGGTTGAGGGTATGCCCAACGGTCCAGATCCCAATCTGATGCAGAAGGTCCAGTGTGGGGAAAAAATCTAAACATTGGAGGTTCCCAACGTGGATGAGGTTTGATGGCGTTCCTGGAGGATCTTGTTGCGGCAACGCTTGAAGGCAGACAAGTTTCTAGCTGGTAGTCCAGCAGCGTGACTTTTCTTTACATAGGATGTGTATGCATCCCTCAACTCTCCATGCAGCTCAATGAATCCCAGTTCTTCCTTTGACCACAAGCGATGGGTGGTCACAGGAAGGCACCTGCTTTTGACTGGAGGTGTTGGTGGTGCATCCTCATCTTCATCCACACCCTGTACATCTTCCATTGGCTGTTCTGGTTCCTTTTCTGGCTCTTTACGCTTGCTGAGCTTTTGTGTTGCTGGTCATGGGGCCATCCTGTATGGCCTCGGTCGGCAATTAGCGGCCCCCGGGCCACATGTGGCCCGCAAGCAAAAACATCTGGCCCGTGAGATTGTTTGAACTAGAGAATGAAAATAAAAGAATAAATTATACTTTTTAAAAATCGGACTGACAGTCTCAAAAAAGCTCTTTATTTGGAAACTTCATTTTTCAGAACAGAAACATTTCAATCGATCTGATTTCTTATTTGTTATACCTGGATACGAGAGTGAATAAGCTATCAGCGAGGTGCAGCGTGGACCCTCAACATGCAAAAACAAATGACATCAGTGGACAGCGCCTGGTGCTGAAATTCCAATAGTCTCTAAAACACAAGTTGTCACCGAAACAACAGACATAGGCGTCATATTATTGTGAAAATTAAAACACTTCTTTCAAACAGGCCAGACATCAAACATAGGTATATACGTAGGAACAGAAATGTGAGTAGCACGAGTTTCAAACATAGCGTGCATGTTGTTTAGGCCTTTATATGACTGTGATGGCACAACAAATATAAACTGATAATAATGCATTGCACTGTTGGAAGCAAATTGGAGCAATATGTCTATTCATCATGAAAGATCCTGTTTTCACTGCTAACTTTTCTCTTTAGATTTTTTGATAGTGCCATTTTTTCGCAGCTAACAGCAACACATGGAAATGTGTGTGGGGTGGTTGTTGTTGTTGTTTTTTAACAAACGAGCAGATAATTAATAGCGCCTCCAATGGCCAGTCAGCAAAATTTAACCTACATCAGCCAGCTTGAATGTCTCAGTATGTCTGTTCTGTCATTTCACGAGCGCCTATCATTTTCATCCTTCCCTATTAATTCAATAAATTAGCCATTGTTTTGGTTGTGGCCTGCCATGTAATGGCTTGGAAAAAATCTGGCCCGAGGCCAAACGTAATTGCTGACCCCTGCTGTATGGGATATCATCAGCCAGTTTCCAAACACTCGCTCCCAGGACCTTGGGAAGCATGATTCCAGACTGGATCCTTAGCACTTGCAGTCTTGCCTGGGGTAAAGGGAGTTCGCACATTAGGTTTTGAGATGCTCAAACAATGTAGTCATTATTCATCAACATTCCCACGCAGCTGAGGAATGTCAGAAGTTTGACTTCTTGACTTGGATCCATTTTTGGTGGAAGCCTTGTAAGGATGCTCTCCATCCAGGGCATTCCACTGTCCCGGTAAATATCCAGATTTTTCGAGAAGGACAGATTTCTCCTCTCAATCTCAATGATGACATCTCCTGTGAGAGATGCTGCTCTTGCTTGTTTTGATGGAGCCATGCCTCTTTCAGTGAGCTCATACCAGTCATTGCCATTCCAGCAAAGGATTTTCTTCTTTTGCACATCTCGCAGAGTGTAGGCTGGGAAGTATTTCAGTTTCATTTCTCGGAAACCAAGGATCAAACATTCTTTCACGTCCAAGCCCTTTTTGACACAAATGGCACGAGCCCGACCAAAGGTGTTAGGTGCATGAAAAGAGTCTCGGGTGGCCAAATCTGCTGCTACAGTATCTACAGAAACAGCACACTTAATCTTTCTTGGTGCTGTGTTGCCTGCCATTGCGCCAAGGGGGATTTGATCATTTCTCTTGTAGAGGTCTCCGAGGAAGATGCAGATCATCTGTGCACCGACAAGTAAGGGAGCAGCTTCCAGGAGGTCAGCAAGAGGGAAGACTCGGTCAAAGCGGCTCACCTGAAGGGGATCTTGGGTCCAGTTACAGAGAGGCGGTGGCTCATTTGAGACACAGGCACTGTTTGGTGGAGCCAGTGCCAGGAAGCCCCTCATGAATGTTTGGCTGTTTCCGCTCACAGTGTCAGTGCCGAGACTGACACTCCACTGTTTGTCCACACTTGACAAAGGATGGCCCCACAATGTCTCCTCTACAGCTAGCTCAGCCTGGTACACAGTCCAGCTGCTCAGGAAGCCACCGATAAATATGTGGGTGTTGAACTCTTCCCTCATTGTGTTCACCAGGTACATAAGGATGTCCTTAAGCACAGTGGTCAGTTCCTTACCTTGGTCATCATCCAAGAATGGGAGAATGAGAGGTACAGTGCTCATGATGTGGTTCAGGGCAGGAAGGCGGAAAAACAAACTAGGATAGAGGACAGATGGAATGCCGCGTTCCTTTTCAAACAGTCCCACAACCTCCATCCGCAGATTAATCTGGCTAATCATCTTGGTGGCCAGCTCCTCCACATGGTCAATGTAGTCCAGAGCCCTGGAAACCATGGCCTTGTTTGTGTCTTTGTGGCATAGACCGCATGTAACGATGCATCCAGACACTGGGTGTTTGTACAAAAATGTACCCTTTATATGCTGGTGAGGGGAATCTGCATAAAGTTGAAGAAATGTGATCTTTGCTGGTGTCAACAAATTCCCCAATCTTCTATCCCACTGAAATGGTCTTCCATGCAAGTTTGAGGAATAGTTTACAGCCTCAAAAATGGACAGGGTAGAATACAAGGTGCCCTCTGTACCAACGAGATCTTCTAATCCCGCCCTGGCCCAGAGAAGGTGGATCCGAGGGTCTTTTGCTACGACCACAACAGCAGCATGGACAGACAGCTGGGACACAGCCTGCACATCGGCAATGGTGGACAGATGGAGAGGATTTGTTTGTTTCTGACCAAACTTGGTCACTGTGATCAGAATCCTGACAAGACATCCTTTAGTGGTCTCAGAAATAGCCTGGTCCAAGAGGTTGAGGATTAACTCTTGATCTTGTGGAAGAACATTCCAATTGGAAAGATCTTTCCAACTGTTTTTCCTCACAGTTGCTTTTGCCATGTCCACTGGAGCCAGTTTCTTGAGTTTATTCCTGAATGCTTCCCACACCTCAGTTAGCCACTCTCCAGCCTTCACATATGCAAACATGCCTGTGAGCCCAGGATCCGGTTTACTGAAATCTTTAGGGACTACTGTTAAGTTCAGGAAGTAGTCCCCATCTAGCACAGCAACATACAGCCCATAGGTCTTCTTAAGAGCGTTACGCCCTTCCATGTTCATACTCTTGAGATCAAAATGTTTTTTGAGGATGTGGTAGTGTCCAGCCAAGTTACCGTTTGGGGGTTTCAGGTGCAGGTAGTGCAGTCCTGCCCTGATAGCAGCCAAGCGATCCAGTTGAATACAGATCCTGTCCAGGTCAAAGTTGTAGTCAAAAACCTCGTGGGACTGGCTGACAGTGGCAGCGTTGAATGGTGTAACGATGCTACCGTCAATCAGAAAGTCTTTCACTGTTTCAGCAGCAGTAAAGGGCTCAAGGAGGTTGGATGTGTTATCTTGTGCCACATCATGAAAGTCGATATCCGTGAGGCCAGATGCCTGGAAGTACAGGTCACAGACAATCATTATATAATATTAGGGCTGGGCAACGATTAAAATCTTTAATCGCAATTAACTGCATAATTTGCCTTATTAATCACGATTAATCGCATTGTATACGCAAACTCCAAGAATGAATTCAAAAGTAGTGTAAAGAGCACTTCTATTTCAATGTTCTGCTGCCATATGAATGAAAGTGCCATAACATTTGTTGTGCAAACACTTTTAACATCAGCACTTATCAGTAACACATATTTAGTGTAAATCTCAACTTAAAAAATGTTTAAAAAAAATAATAAATAAATAAAAAATAATAATAAATAAAATAAATAATAATAGTAATAATAATAAATTAAAGCTTATTGCCACTGACAGGACATTCTCTTTATGAAAAATTAAAAAAAAATCTACCAACAAAATCCTGAGCCACAATCAGGACAAACAGGCAATTTCTGAGGTAACAGCAGACACTTTTAACAGGGAGCAGCATTACCAGTCTATGGCCATTTAAAAGCTCCGTGACTTTACCCTTCTCCATGTCTGCTTTGGTTTTTCCGCGTTTTCCTTTTTCCTTTCCCGGTTCCGCAACAGCCAGCGCCAGAGGGCTCTGGCCAGCGCTATTCTCCTTCTTCTTCTGTTTGAAACGGCGGCTGGGCTGGCAGCCAGCTCATTGGCGCATTATCGCCACCTACTGTTCTGGAGTGTGAGTCAAACCCCTACACCGCAGCAGCCAGCAACAGACTTTCACAAAATAAAAGCATGTGAGCAGCATGCTTTAATGCGCGATAAAGTAAATATCGGCGTTAATAGTCTAATGAATTAACGTGAAAATAATGCGTTAACTTGCCCAGCCCTATATAATATACAATAAACCCACACAAAAAGAACACAGAATAACAATTGCATCATATGCACTTTGAGTGTGATGATAAATGAAACAGTGGCAGTATCACTAATTCTTACTACTATACTTACACTTTGCCTGGATATACATTATTGATCTCAAGTTGGTTAATTCAATAGTCAGGATATCCAGTTACTGCACAGAACTGCACTAAAATTAGACCATCTGTTGACAACAAACAAAACCACTACAAACAAACGCAGAATATACAGAGAGGGAGCCCCTACCAATATCATGTTTGCATCAGGCCCTGCCATTACCATATATGCAGCACATAAATTCAGGTGTAATAGCATCAGTTCTTACTACTTCTCTTGAAAAAAATCAGTTCAATTCAGGGTGTGTTAAGTGCACAGTGTCCAAGTGAAGTGGACAGAATGGCTAAAAAATAACAAAAAATAAACAAAAGCAGCGTCAACTAATCTGCAGTCTCTCACGGAGCGATCAAGATAAAGTGCCAATCAGTGCATAATAATATAATATGATAGTGGTAACAGCATCCAACAGTGGTCAAGAATCAAGACAACGATATTACCTTTACCTATTACCTTGCCCACCATAATATAACCAAATCCCTAAAAACCCATAAGATGTAATAGCATCAGGATGGAGAACTCTGCTCTCAACACTGGCAAGTAACTCCTTTCTTACTTCTTCTCTTGCAGCACGGTCTTCCAACAACAGCATCCTCCACCAGTATCACATGTGCAGCAGGCCCTTACAATATCCTATATGTAGCAAGGCTTTTCCATATCATATGCGCAGCACCCTATGGGCAACATGTAACAGTGCCTACCAGTGACCAGGGGTGGAAGTAATTCATTACAAATACTCAAATTACTGTTATTAAGTAGTTTTTTGGGGTACTTGTACTTTTATGAGTAGATTTTCAAGTCTGTACTTTTACTTGTACTTAAGTATTCATTGCATCATGTAATCTACTCAGTTACTTTTAAAATCATAGTTGAGTACTGAGTACAATTTTAATTCATATCCAAACCTTTTATCTGTATTTTTGTGGCCAATAAGGTGGATCTGATCACAAACTGACCAATGAAAACCAGGACTTATGGGTGAAAAACAAAACAAACAAAAGGATGTTAATGACAGTTAAAAATGTATTGATGGATATTTAATCAATAGTTGTAGCAGTAAGTGCACCTCATCTAACTAACTGTCTGGCAACATTTGTTGAATAAGGAAATAAAAACTTAAAATGAGAAGAAAAAAAAGACAAAAAAAACAAAAAAACAAAAACTGCCAATCAAAATGAGGAAAAAAACTTGTTTTGTATCTTATCAGTTATTAATAATGAATTGATTGTCAGCATTTTAACTATTGGTAAAGCAAAATGCACAAAGTTTGCAACCTGGAAAGGTGCGGAGACATCATCAGTTAAAAGTAACTAATACTCTGAGTAGTTTTTTTGACAAATACTTTGTACTTTTACTTAAGTATTTTTCTAACACCAGTGCTTTTACTTGTAATTGAGTAATATTTTAGCAATGTAACA
This sequence comes from Lutjanus argentimaculatus, assembly GCA_034769285.1. Taxonomy (NCBI): domain Eukaryota; kingdom Metazoa; phylum Chordata; class Actinopteri; order Lutjaniformes; family Lutjanidae; genus Lutjanus; species Lutjanus argentimaculatus. Next base: position 1,645,885 of record JAWZSL010000063.1, read on the forward strand.
GTACTTTTACTTGAGTACAGATTTTCAGTACTTTTTCCACCACTGTCAGTGACCATATGTGCAAAAGTCACTAGCAACATAAAATTAGAAGCCTTATAATATTTACTAGATGAGTTATAATTGATACTTTGTTTCCAAAATTGTTACACATCATTATTATTAGTAGCAGTATTAGTATTTCATTCAGGACATTTCTCCCACTGTGTAACTAGTTAGTTGTACATAGCATTGTGTGTAGCCCCTAGGAGAATGAATAACACACTTCAATTCAGGTGTAATAGCATCAGGGGGATTCACCGTGTCTTTATTCCTGTCACCAATAGAGAACTCTGCTCTCAACACTGGCAGGTAACTCAGTTCTTACTTCTTCTCTTGAATAGATTCACGGGGAGGAGGGCCTATTGTATTTGCAGCACGGTCTTCCAACACCATGAGTGCAGCATCGTCCACCAGTATCATATATCTAGCAGGCCCTTAGAATATCATATATGTTGCAGGCCCTTTCCATATCGTATATGTAGCAGGCCCTTATAATATCATATATATTGCAGGGTCCCATATGTGCAGCATTTTTCTACCAATACTCATTACGCAGCTGCAGCTCCGAAGTCACAAAGCTATGGCGACATCACAGGATCAGGCTGACACTGAGCAAGCAGAGAGCAGTAACCGGTAAGTGTGTATGTTAATGATAGGCCTATTATTAATTATACATTCAGTAAAGCAATGCTTCATAATTAAAACACCAGCTTTCTGGTGTAATGTAGGCTAAATACTAGGGCTGTCAAAGTTAATGCGTTAATAATGTGTTAACGCAAATTCCTTTTAACGCCACTAATTTTTTTAACGCGCGTTAACGCACGTTCTGTTATATTGGCCTGATCAATACTTTGAATCAGCAGCTGCGAAGACGCGAGTTTCTGTCACCCAACAATGTAAACAGGCTTGTTTGTGTAAGCGACTGGCTCAGCGCAAAGAAACAGAAGTACATGAGGAGGAAGATGAGAGAGTGCTGATTGAGCTGCAGCTCCACATGAAACCAGGTAAAAGTAAAAATAAGTCTGACCCACAGCAGAGAGAGAGAGAGCGTGAATATGGACAGATGTGTCGACTTGATATAAAAACATTTTATGATCATGAATCATGTTATTAACTTGCATGTCTGTGGTGCAAGATTTTTTGTTCCAAGTCCGACTTATGTACTTTTAAATACTTAATTATTTCATGTCGATCAATCATAACAGCGAGGGAAGAGAGATGAGCTGCAGAGAGGGGGGAGGGAGGGAGGAGAAGCGTGTGTGTGAAGTACCGACCGATATAAAAGCTTTACTGATGATGAATCCTGGTGTTACTGTACAGTTCTGTGGTTTAAACACTACAGATAAAAATATTGGTCTTTCTAAAGACCAATCTGACAGACGCTGGTCTCCTCCACAAAACATTTGCGACTGCGCTGCGTTATTGTAAGTCATGATGAAGAGTCCAGACTCTGTCTCTCCTCTTCATCTCCTCGGTGTGTCTGTGTGCACTTTGCTGTCTGCTGTGGTCTTAAACATCCTCACTGATGTAAACTGTCAGAGTGACACTGATGTAAATGATCCTGCTGCATTAATACAAAAACATGAATAACAGGCACCATTTCATCAGACTGAGCTGAATAAAGGTGAGGACTTTTCTTCTCAGAGAACAATATTTTATTAAAGAAATACTAACTAAAACTATTATTAACAGTAATAATACTAAATAAATAAATGCATACAAATAGTAACCTTTTCCTAAAATACTGCTGGTTCTGTGGTGTGGTGAAATTTCAAATCTGAAGCCTGCAGTGTGCCATAGAAACTTCAACTGACTTTTCTGTTTAAGTTTTTAGTGCGTTTTGGGCTTAATATTAAATTGAGCAGGTCAATATGCTCATCTGTGCCTGACAGACTTGGGTTTGTCATGTTATTATTTGAGCTTTTTTATTGTAAATGCAGTGCCTTTGAGGGTTTCTGGGCAATATTTGTCATTGTTTTTGGTTAATATCCCTTTGAGGTACATTTTGAGCAAATAAAAAATGTGCGATTAATTACAGACAATCATGCGATTAATCACAATTAAATATTTTAATCGATTGACAGCACTATGTAGTATATTTTCCGTCATATTTTCAGTAAGACTGTTGGGTTCACGTGTAGTCCATGTGCAGGTTACACAACAACATTATACAGTAGATCATGTAATCATACATAACTTTCCCTAGTAAGGCAGCATTCATCTGTCTTATGGGGCCCGAGAGGCTTGCATTTCTATTTAGGGCTATCATGGAGACATAGCTCTCCGTATGGACCCAGGTTAATGTAAACTTCAGCAGAGATAACCTAAACACTATACATTTTGTCTCCTTTAAAGGGCTTAACGGGGGTATATGGACAGAGAAGATAGGATGGGCGTATGGCTCGCCTGATCTTTACGTATTTTCATTGGATGGTCTATGTTCACGAATGCTTTAAAAACCTTAGACGATGTCCAGAAAGCGGGATCTCGGTGACTTCAGCAAGACCTTTTTTATTTTGTATCCAGGGGGTTCCTCTTCATAGCTGTTGTCATTATTGGATGGCAGATTCCCCACTGTACTGCAGACAGTTGTTTTTGATGCCTGTTTAATAAATTCATTGAAAGAGCATCGGCACTGTTTTTGGCTTTTTCCTCTCAACTCAAGACTCAACAACTACTAAATACCCAAGCTGATAGTCTGAATTGAATTGTATTGCTACTTCTAATTGTTCCGGACCTGTGACCTTAAATGATGATTAGATATGGAACTTTACGAAATAAGTCTGAGAACCCCTGTTAGAGTCTGATGAAAAGAGGTAAAAGTAGATATGAAATGATGCACATAAGGAAAAAAAAAAAAACAATTTTATTTCATGCAGACGTGACTGATGTCTGATGGTCACAGTGAAGAAATAAGCAGACATGTATTAATTAACAGTCATAGCAGTTAGCCTAAATGAAATAAGATCAATAAAAGTCTGTTTTGTTTCACCTTACCAGTTTGTTTTTGTGGTCTGCATTTTGGGTCCTGTCTAAAACGCAAACCTGACAAAACATCCTGATGGATCTAAAACAGTCGAAATCGCTCAAAATGTCCGAGATGACTCAAATTCACCCACTCACTTCCCTTTCTTTTCTCTTCATGTGCGTAAGGGAGGATAAGCATCTGGACAGGCGTGTCGTTTACTGCCTGATCTGAAAAAAACCATTTGAGATGCTGTCCTCCCACCTCAGAAATACATGTATGAAGCACAGCACCCAGGAGGAGAGGGACCAGGAGCTGAGGAGGGCAAAGCAGTCGCAGACGAGGTGGAGCACGGTTGGCCGGACCTGGGACTACCAGGAGCTGATCTCGCTTCTCAAGGACAGAGATGCCTGTGACACCCTGGCCAACCGGCTCACCGAGAAGGGGTTTTTTGTCCTCCACGCACCGGCTGAGCTCGCCAAGGACGCACAACAGAGGTTGGTTTCCCAGAGTGTTGTGTCTGACAATGACATTTGTTTTAAGTGATTTTGTTCAGTGCTTGAGTGACTCTTTCCTGCCTTTCAGATGTGAGGGTGGAGCGAGCTCTGCAAGGGCTGAGCAAGTGCTCTTGCTTGAGGCAGCAAAGCCCTGGATGCAGGAGACCTGCGGGAGAGTGAACCAGGGTGAGAGAATCAGGGACAGCGACCTTACCCACGTCTGCTACTACTGTATGGCCATTTTGATGGTCAAGCACAGTAGTAGCGGAAAGGCTGTCACCCACTTTATGGTAAGCATCGCAACTGTTTTTGTAGAGCTTGCAGAGCACCTTACAACTCTCCCCTAGAATGAAAGGTCAGCTGCCACTAAAGTAGCAGATTTAATGCTTCCCTCTCACAGGTAAGCAAGTGGAATGACAGGAAGCTGGTCGAGGACGGCGTCTTCATTCAGCTTGAGGAGCAGTCGGGCTGCATCTTGAGGGAAGAAGAGGAAGAGGTGGGTCGGCATGCTTTCACATCGTCGTATGACCGTTAACACAAAATCTGTCAAGGAGTGCTTAACTGTTGTTAACCTTCCAGTCTTTACCCACAGTGGCTAAAGTGCTACTTCACCCGTGTCCGGCCACTGTCCCTGAAGAAGCAATTGGGAGACACGGATGACGAGGGCTGTTTTTTCCTGGGAAACACAGGAGCTCCCGTTGCGAACCCCAGCAGGGACCTGGAACGCCTGTTGAAGCAGTGAGTATACATTTGCAAAGGCCAGCCAAACTTTCAGTTTCATGGAAACCGCACATCATGTCAACCCTCACCTCAAGCGCGCACAAAGCTGGGTATCTCTTGTCTCAATGATGACGAGTTCTCTTGTTTTTCATACACAGCTGTGAAAAGCTCCAGAGCATCGGTGCAGGGTCATCCCTCCTGTCGAGCGCGATGCCGGAGACGCAGGCAGGGCCCAGTGCGGCAGGCAGGTAAGTGTTGTCATTGTACGTGGTCTATGTAGGAACGGTTTCCCATTGAAGCACGCATCTGTACGGGCCGGCACCAAAATTAACCTGAACACATGCACTTCTTTCAGTCTGTCCCTGGTGCAGGAAGGACAGTCGGCAGCAGATTCCTGGTACCTTTTCCTGCAGGACTTCCCCATCTCTGTCCACGCCAGGCCCCCCCGAAGCCTCAGACATGGCCAGCCGAGGGTACGGAGCCGAGAGGAATTTTTACTTCAAGTGGAGGGAGAGCAAAAGAGAGAATGAGTTCAGTAATGTCTTAGGTACACATGTGGCTTGTTTTTTGTTCAGCAAGCAGATTATCTATGTGAAATTGATTAGTCTTTACCATGTGGAATTGATCAGTCTTTACATTTTCTTACAGCTCGGTGTGGCCGGCAGCCACCGACGGAGGCCAAAGTGAGCGGTATCGTCCAGAAAGAAGACTGGGTATCAAACAAGCCACGGTTTTCTGATGTCATTAAGGCTTGGTCCCCTCCCGTCTCTGTACTCATAGAGAGTGACGAGACCATTATAGCCTCCATAACCAAACAGCGGTGGAAGGGGGTTGACATGAAGGATTTTGGCGGCGCAAAGGGCAAAGGTGAGCATGTCAGCAATTTTGCCTACAGAACTGTATTGGGAGGTGGGGTGGACACATCTTGCTAAAAACAGGAACTAAATTGCTCTACTCTTTTCATGCAGGTGTCATCGCAACCATGCCATTCTCCAAGGGAGACATCATATGCGACTACCATGGCAAACTCATGACTGAAGCCGAAGGAAAGAAAATGCATGAAGGGCAGCAGGGAGAGATGGGATACCTGTTGTTTTTTTTCAAAAACAAGGAAGGCGTAAGGTGCTGTATCAATGCACAGACCTTCCCTTGTGAATGTCACCCTGACAAAGACACTTATGGGAGGAGAATGAATCACTCCCGGAAGAATCCTAATGTCATGCCTGTGCTGTAAAAGATGAACTTTCCAGATGGACCGAGGGACACCATCTTACTACAAGCAATAAAGGACATTCCTGTGAATCAGGAATTACTGTGGGACTACGGTGTCAGAAGGCACTCATTTGGAGGTGAGGGGTTGGACTTTGATTGGTTGGATCAGTAAGGACTAGACTTGTAGTTCTCGAGACCGGTCTTGGTCTCAAGACCGGTCTCAAGACCACTTTTTTGTGGTCTTGGTCTTGTCACGGCCTCGACAGTCTTTGGTCTCGGTCTTGTCTCGGTCTCGGGTCTCTCGGTCTCGCAATGTCTCGGACTGGCCGAGTGGTCTCGAAGGGATTTGTACAATTTGAAGTACAATTTTTTATTTGTATTTTGCATTTGATTTAATCGAGGTCCGACCTCCACTTCCAAATCGAAGCTTTCACACTTCATTATTACAAAAATAACCCAAAGAAATACAAAGTCCAAATAAAAGTCCAAGTATAAGTCCAATAGACGATGGGAAGAGACGCCTGGGTTAAGTACAGTTAAGGAAAGGGAGAAAGCAAGGGAAAGCAAAAGAGAAGGAGAGGAGAACTTAGAGGAAGGAAAGGGAAACAGAAGTGGAAACAGAAGGAGGTGAAAAAAGAATAGAAAAGGAAGACAAAACAAGTAGTATTTAACTAAAACAAATACCTGGAAAATAAATACTTACCTGGAAAACAAATACTTATCTGAAACATAAATACTTACCTGGACCTGTAAAGTAAAATTATACATACCGGGGAAATAAATAAGGACCTGTAAAACAAAATACTTATCCAAAAAAGAGGAAAAGCAAAAAGACTAAGGCAGGGAAGGAGTAAGGGAAGAAGAAGGAAGAGTGAGAAAGGGAAAAGCCTACAGGGAGAAAAGGGGCTTAGGCCAAGCAGGCCAAGCTCATTTGACCAGATGATCAGCGCGTCTGAGGAAGGCTAAGATATGCCAAAACGTTACACATGCTGATCAGTGATGGCCATAGGTCTAATTTTTTGAAACTCCATCACCTTTTGGGTGGTGAAACTAAACCTAAATTTGTGTAACTAACCAAAAAATTGTGTAGAACAAAACCAAATTGTCTGTACTAAACTAAATAATGTTTCTGAACTTAACAAAACTAAAGTAAATTTGACTAAAACTAAAAAAACAAAGTTAATAACCTAAACTAAGGTACAATGAAACTAAATATGGTGTAATTAACCTAAATAATGGGAAACTGAAAACTAAATAATGTTTATAATGTTTGTGCTTGTGGACTGGGAGGACTTTGCTGGTCCCCCTTTGATGGACCGTGCACCGCACCTGCTCCAGGGCGTTAGGCCCAGGGAGCGGGTGTTTATATACCTATTTCCTCACCAAAGGAGCAGAGAACCACCCGGAGGCCCAGATCAGCACCTGGTCCTTCCACCGGCACATCTGGACTTCCTTGCCCCCCTCCACCCATCACTTCACAGCCAATAGCAGAGGAAGAGGATGACATCCTCGTTGACCTCACGCCAGAGGCAGATTCCAGCGTGAGGAACCAACCTACCGGAACCACATCATCCTCTGCTACACCTGTGAACCAACCACCACCGGGAGCACCTTCTCTCTCTTTTCCTTCTCTCTCTCGCCCCATACTCAGGTCAACACAGAGCCAACTACAATTTGGCCCACCTACAACACCTGCGGCTCCACCACACACAGTGACTCCCAGACCTACTAGACACATTAACGCAAGGAGGAAGATGAAAGAGTGGTGTCTGACTGCCCGCAAAAAATGGCTCATGGTAGGTGACTCTAACCTAGCCAGGTTCCCTCCCTTTCAGGAGGCGGACCTCCAGATTGACAGTTTTCCATGGGCCACATTCAGACACGCTGAAGCCATTCTGGCCCGAACCAATGTCACGACCACAGTCCAGAAGGTAATCTTAGCCTTTGGCCTCAACAACAGGGCTAAAAAAACTGACCAGACCACAATTAAACAGTTACAGAGAGCCATGAGAATGGCTAAGCTGGCCTTCCCTTAGACCCAGATTCTGGTCCCAGAGATCAATTTCTCCAGAGCCCTGCCTCACAGAGAGCAGGAAAATCTGAGAAGGTTGAACACATACATTGTCAACAACTACCATTTCATCCCAAAACTTCCCAGGATTCACTTCAGCACAGACAGGGATGCAGTACATTGGACTCACATGACAGCTAAGGAAATGCTGGATCACTGGATCAAAGCTTTAAAATAAATGTCCCCGTGAATCAAACAGTACAGACGGGGAATAAGAATGTTTTTAATCTATGCAAAAACTTTGAATTAAAGGCAGCACAACTCTCCCTCCTCAACAGAGGCCTAAATTTTATTCCCACCAAGGGTAGCAATAAAAATTTAAGGGAACAAATCAGATTTGATTTACAAGAGTATCATAGGAGATTAAAATTAGCAGTGTATTTTGAACACAAACCAGAATCACAATGTCCTCCTTTCACCCCCAAATCCAAATGGGTTCCTCCTAAGGGCACACTGCCACCTGAAGTCCTGGCTTTGATTGAGGCTGATCTTCAGCACTTTCACAATAACTTTAAAATTGGCTGGGTCAAACAGAACCTCAGCACAGTTGAATTTGAAGCACTTTTTGAATTATGTAATAATAAACATATCATCATCAAGCCGGCGGACAAAGGTAGTGCAGTTGTCCTCATGGACAGAGAACAATATTTGTGGGAAGGTTACAGACAACTTGATGATACCACTTATTATTCTAAATTATCCAAGCATATTTATATGGATACTATTCCCTTAATTGAAAAAATAATTAATTCATTATTAGATAAAAAATTTATAAATTTAAAACAAAAATTCTATTTACTGGGAGACTCTGAGCCCAGACCCAGGCTCTTTTATATGCTGCCTAAAATTCATAAGGATCCTTTAAAATGGAGCAAACCAGGGGAAATCCCTCCAGGGAGACCAATTGTTTCTGATTGTAGCAGTGAGACCTATTATACAGCTGAGTTTATTGATTATTATCTTAATCCTCTCTTGATGAAACATGACAGTTATATTAAAGATACATATGATTTTGTGGAAAAAGTTAAACATATTCAGATCCCTTCAAATGCATTTTTGTTTACTATGGATATTGATAGCCTATATACGAATATTGACATTACAGAAGGCATACAGGCCGTAAAAAATATCTTCCTCAAATATCCAAACAGCAGGAGACCTGACAAAGAATTATTGTAATTACTGGAAATAAATTTGACCAGAAATAATTTTGAATTCAATGGTGAATATTTTTTGCAAATTAAAGGCACAGCTATGGGTAAGAAATTTGCACCTGCTTATGCAAATATTTTTATGGCTGAGTGGGAAGTAGCAGCTCTTGCCTCCTGCCCTAAAAAACCTACAGTTTTTTACAGATATTTGGATGATATTTGGGGAATATGGCCACATTCGAGGGAGGATTTCGATACATTTCTTGGAATTCTGAATAATCATAATTCTTCCATAAAAATTAAATCTGACCTTCATGATATTGCTGTCAATTTTTTGGATACAACATTTAAGGGGCCTGATTTCTCCAAAACTGGGAAACTTGATATCAAAGTATTTTTTTAAGGAAATAGACACTATGCTCTGCTTTTTAAAACAAGTTTCCACCCAAAACATACGTATGCAGGCCTTGTAAAATCACAATTATTGAGATTTCATAGAATATGTACAAGACAAGAAGATTTCAGAGAAGCCACTAAAGTGTTGTTTGCAGCTTTGTCCACAAGGGGGTACTCTAGGCCTTTTTTAAGGAGAGTTTTTAAGACATTCCAACAAACCAAACCTCAGGATGTCAGTTCTTTACTTCCAGTGGTGACTACGTATTCTCCCTCAGCAGTAAAATTGATGAAGGTGATCAGAGATAATTTTCAGAATTTCTCAAACAAAACTCAGCTGTTACAGGACTATAGAATTATTGCTGCTTACAGAAAAAAATAGAAATTTACAAGGCTTCCTGGTAAAAGCAAAAATAAAAAAAACTCTCTCACTCCAGACCAATACGGCACGGAGAATTTTTCCAGCACACCATTTGGGTGCAAAATCAACATAATAAAGAGGTTTTTCCAACTTATAGATATGGCAGTGCACAAAGTAAAAATTGTGTGTACCTAATTATGTGTAAAAAATGTAATATGCAATATGTAGGTGAAACTGGTAACACCTTGCTCGTTAGATTCACACAGCACAGGTACAATATTAACAGACAAAAGGAATCACATACTCCTTTGGTGAAGCATTTTGTCCAACATGGTTGGGAGTCCCTGAAGGCAACAATTCTGCAGTGTAATTCAGGGTGGTCCACAGCCCAGAGGAGAAAAATTGAGAGGCTCTGGATACACAGATTGGGTACACTCCAACCGGGAGGCCTTAATGAAAAGTGAGAGTGGCTTTGACTAATGGACAGTTGATGGTCTGTGCATTCAATGTCGCCGCCTTCGGCGTCGACATTTAATTTTTAATATTATACCCAAAAGGCCATCCCCAATTATGTCTAAAAATTAAGGTATTATTTAAATTCATTTTTAATTCAATTTAATTCAATTTGGCATTTTAGGGGTTTAAAACAATTTATTTTTATTAAAAATTGCAAACTGGCTGAACATTAAAAAGATTCATGGATTATAAAAAGATTAAAATGATTCATTGGGGAGGAAGGGGTTAAAATAATTTGTAAAACATTAAAAGTTCATAGGGGTATACATAAGCATGAAAAATTAATGATAGTAATAAACACAATTGATTGATTTTATAAATTCATTTGGGAGTGAAAGGGTTAAAAATATTTGGTAATAACTTATTTAATTTATGGGGGTATGGATAAATAATTTATTAAAAACGATTTCATACATTTCATTTCATTCATTTCAGGGATTATAGGGTTAAAAAAACAAAAAAATAAAACCACGTAAGTTATTCACTAAAGTTAAAACCAAAAATAAAAAGACCCAACAGAGGGTATATAAGTAGGAGCACTACAAGCAGAGCTCATTTCTCACTTGGGCTCCAAGGTGATAACATCTCTCTCCAGCCAACAGAAGACAGAGAGTGTTTTTTGTGTGTGTCACTTGTTTTTTGGACCTGAGGAAGACCGGAAGACGGTCGAAACGTTGTCCTTTTAGTTCTTTTTGGTACACCTTCTTTAGTTATTTATTTAAAAAAAAAATTAACCTTTTATTCATTTAAAAACTAAAACAAAGAAACAGATAAAAACATAAAAAAGGTTACCCATGGCTATGGGTCCTTTTGAGGATGAGTGGACGCTGGTCCAGCGAGGCAGATGCCGCCAGCGGACCCGCGAGCCCGTTTGGGACCGGGATGAGAGACAGTCCAGTAGGTGGATGGCGGGTGCATCTCCCGCCTCCAGACGGAGACGGGTGCAGTTCCCCTATCCTAACCCTAACCACCTCATTTTTATGTTTTTATATAAATAAATAAATATATAAATATATAAAATACATATATACTTTAACAAAATATTAAATTACACATTTCATATAAATTGGGAGGTATAGGGTTAAAAATTTATAAGTAAAATAGAATTGGGAGCCTAATATTCATGATTGGTTAAGTTAAAATGGTACTAAAATATTAAAAATAAATTTCATATTAATTGGGAGATAAAGGGTAAAAAAAAATTAAAAAATTAAAAAATGAACGAAACGTTGCCCTTTGGCACACATTTATTTTATTAAAAACAATTTGAATTCATTTTATTTTCTTAAGGAACAAAAAATTTAATTTCATATATTATTTTTATTTAAAAACTTTATAATTATTAATAAATAACAAAGGCAACATTACTTAAAAAAAACCCAGCATGGGTTACTAGCAAGACCAGGACAAAGATTGGACTATGGTGCGCTACGGTAGAGGACGCCAGCGTTCCCGCCAGCGCAAACCGTAATTGGGGTAGTGGTTCTGGCCAGAGGATGGACCTAGCACCGCCTGGCCCCTCTTGGGGGCAGGCTCAAAATCCTTTGCATGGTCCTGCAGTAACATGCTATCTTGTGAACTAAGCAAGATAGAGGCACAGGACCTTGACCTACGCCCCCATTTGTGCATACCCTGAATCCAACGGTGCAACTCCCGAGTCTCTACAACCTACAGTTCCCATGATAAATGGATCTGGAATCCAAACCTGGTGGCCATTCATTCTAATGGGACCAGGAATCTGGAAGCTGAATTTGACCAAGTATAACTCTTGAAGGAAGAGAACTACCATGATATGACATATTGCGTTGTGACTGTAGTGGCTTGCTTTGTAAATATGTTAATCTGACATCTATCCAAGCAAGTTTGTGCATAAAAGTTGCCAGACAGACAGGTCCCTTCAACACTGAGAACACTCGAAGAGCGAAGCGTTCAGAATACGTGAAAACCACATGGATACGGGCTTCCGTTGAAGAGATACGACCTGTGATACGTTGTACCAGAAGCTCGCTTTTGGAATTCTGGAATCTGGAATAATACGCTCCCTGGGGGATGGTGGCGGTATTGCAGGAAAAAAAAATTTACACAAAAAATACATTCCCAGAATCAGGAAAATTAGGGGAACACAGTGGATAGATACTTAATTGGATTAGAGCCTTCTAAGAGCTTTGGACCTTCAGTTAAGGAACAATTTTCCAAGAGATCTCATTGAGCTGAGCATTTTGGTCTTGGTTTGTCTCTCTACGACCTTCCTGTGCGAAGTAGACATCCCAGGGTTAGGGGGAAGAAATAAAGATGTTTTTATCAAAAGTTATTTCATGTCCTTATCAGACCTCCAGAAGGCACGGGCACACAGAGAAATCCCAAAATCCTTTTCTTACTTTCTTTTCCCTTTTCACATTTCATTTGTCCAAACAATTTACTAGTCACAAGTAGAGTAAAGTATCAGCCCAGAATACCATCGATGGTAGACTGGGCTAAACTAATCAAAATCTTCAACAACCACATGGTCTCCGGCACAATAAAGGACAGACAAAAAGCAGACAAGACTGTCTCAATGCATTTCATTAAGACCGTTTGGAACCAAAGTTTTCAATTTAATGATCCAACGTCTCTCCACTGCTAATCTCTGCGCTGTTGACCAACCAACACGCGACTCAAGGCCGGCAATAAACAGGTTTTGGACCCCATGTGCCCGAAAGTGAGCGTACAGCTTAGAATTTTTAACTTCTCGACCGACATGATAGATGTGTTGTTTTAGACGTTGCAATAATGTGTTTTTGGTCTGTCCAATGTACAGCTTCCCACACAATTTGCATTCAATCACAGACAATATTGGACGAGTTGAGCTGAAAATGCTGCCACACTGGAGCACTTAAGCTCGTGTGTTGATTCCTAATATACTTAAATGATTTAAAGTGAACGTGTTTGGGTGGTTGTTTAATATTGTTGTTTAACAAAGCATGGACCAGGAGATCTTGTAAGTTTTTGTTGCGTTTAAAAGCAGAAACGATCTTAAAGTCAGATAGAGGACGAATAACACCCTGCAGGTTTTGGAAATTAGCCTTTGCCACCGAATTTAGTCTTAGTGAAGCCGCAGAAAAGGTTGAAACTAGAGGGATCAGATTTTTATTGTCTTCCACTCTGTTTATTACCTGTGTATTACTAAGACTTTGTTGAACCTCCACTTTAATAGACCGCAGAAAGGTCCTGCTGTAACCTCTGGACCTGAGAGCTTTAAAGAGCATACTAGTAGCCACTTCAACATCTTCAGACTTTGTACATATCCTATGGAACCTTAACAGTTGAGATTTAATAATCCCCTTGAAGGTGTGCCTAGGATGAAAGCTTTTCTTATGTAACAAAGCGTGTGTATCGGTCGGCTTAAAGTACACTCTAGTTCCCAGTGTCCACTTTTCTGCATCGTCCTTCATGATAAAAACCTGCGTGTACAAGAACTCGATTTTTTGTTTGTAAGTTGTACTTGACATTAATCGATTCATGGTGAGCGTTAAGGGTGCTGATAAAAAGTTTAAAATCGTTCTCCGTGTAAGTCCACACTCCAAAAGATGTCATCTAAGTATCTACAGTAAAAGGCTGGCAACTTGGTGCATTTTGGGAAGACAGTTTGCTCCCAATCCGCCATATACAAATTAGCATAGGCGGGAGCAAACTTCTTCCCCATAGCCGTGCCATGTGTCTGCAGGTACAATTTAGAATCGAACTCAAAATCATTTCTGGTCAAACTAATGGTTAAGAGTTGGAGAAGGGCCTCATCCGGCCTGTTTTTGTCAGGGTATTTGTCGAGAGTCTGTTTGATTGCTTGTAGACCCAGTTGTGTATCAATGTTAGTATATAAGGTGTCTATGTCAACCGAGAAGAGCATTGCTCCAGGTGACATTTGGATGGTTTTAATTTTATTGACAAAGTCATAGGTGTCTTTGATATAACTGTCATGCTTCTGTGACAAAGGGTTCAAAAAATAATCAATAAACTCGGCTATATGACACAACTCACTACCACAATCTGACACAATAGGTCGACCCGGAGGGACCTCATGTGGGACAGTCCAAGAACTCGGATCCTTATGGATCTTTGGAAGCAAATAAAATTTCCTCGTACGAGGAGGATGCTCACCAAACAGATAAAATCTTTGTTTAGAGGAAATGTATTTTTTTCTGTACAGCCACCAGGAGATATTGTGCTCTGTCCATAATAACTATTGTTGAACCCTTGTCAGCTGGCTTTATGACGATGTCTTCACGTTTTCTGAGTGCATTCAATGCTCTTCTGTGTTGTGTAGCGAGATTATCTTTTGCTGTATTTCTGTGAGGAATTTTATGCAGCTCACATACATTATTATCAATCAACTCTAGAATAGGAAGAGGTATAAGGTCAGACTCAGGCTCCCACTTGGAGGACTCAACAAATGGAAGCTGGGCTGAGTTGACAGAATAATCAAAATGATGCAACAACTTAAGACGCCTGTGATACCCAGCCAGGTCTCTTCTTAAACTATTTTTGTCTAATTGTGTAGGTGTAGGAATAAAAGAGAGGCCCTTCTCCAACAATTCCAGTTCGTCCTGAGTTAAAACAAACAGGTACGACAGGTTAAGAACACTAGACGAGGAGGGGGTGAATGATCTTGGTCCCCCGGCCGCTAGTTTAATTGTTTCATCCAAGAATCCAAGATAAGAGCTGCAGTTTTAGTTGTCCAATGGATAGGGTCATGACTCTGTACGATAAAAAGATGGTCAGCCACCATATGTAATGTTTTGAAACTGGCTCAATAAGAAAACATAAGTCTGCTCCAACAAATCCTGTGCTTGATTGGAAAGCCTGTTTGAAAACTGGATGAGTGGGACAAAAATCTGTGCATTCGGGAACACTAAGCGCTAAGGCCACCAACTGTTGAAACTGCTTTTTGATTGTCTCAGAAAGATTATTTCTGAGACAATTATTCAAACCCACAGAAAGAACAACCTTCTGCGTAGCGGCACATGGGTCCAGCTTTTCCAAAATTCCCTTCAGATGGTGTATTTGGGCTCCAGGAAAGCTGTCGATCTGGACTGACGGATAAGAGTGCTGAGGAATCCTGGACAGGTTTGAGTCCCCCAGTATCAAAACTGGTTCTCTAACCTCCAGTGACCACACTCTGATCTTTTGAGAGGACACTGGATGGCAAGTAGGTTTATTTTTGGTCTTTTGAGAGGCACGGTGGGGAGGAGGGGGCTCCTGTCCAACCAGCGGACCAGTGAGAGTGGCCCCCGTGCTGTAAGATGGAGACTCCTCCTCAGTCAAAGGATTAGTTGTTGGTTCAGAAGGTATTTCATCAATAGAGTCAGACACCAAAATCGCCACATTAGAGACAGCCGTCTTATCAGAAACACTAGAGACATTTTTATTTTGGGCCACACACTCAACACCAGTAGAAACAACCTGCTTATTTTGTGACGCACACCCTGAAACACTAGAGACATCTTTATTTTGTACCACACACTCAGCACTCTGGGAAACAACCTGCTCATTTGGTGTCACACACCCAGAAGCACCAGAGACATTTTCCTTTTGTGTTACACACTGAACACCATTGGGGACAATCCGCTCATTTGGTGTCCCACTCTCAACATAGGGCAAAGTGTCATCCAAACTGCCCAAGTCAAAAGTAGGACAGGGAAATAGATCTTCCATAACACTCGCTCCAAACAAAGTGGTTGTCTCTTCCCTCTCAGGGGCTCCAAACAAAATGGCCGCCTGCTCAGCCTCAGATGCTCCAAACAAAATGGAGGCCTTCTCCTCCACCTGGTCTGGTAAATCCAGCACCATAGGCTCAGAGAGCTCAACCCAGGTGTCCCCTGCACCGAGAGGACCTCTGGCGCCTCATGTTCTCCCCCATAAAGCTCAGCCTGTACCCTCACCAACTGATCGCCCAGCAAGGAGTCAGAGGCGGGGGCAGGCAGGTGGTTAGGGTTAGGGGGGACATGAGGGCCACGGTTAGGGTCAGGAGAGGCATCAGGGCGATGGTTAGGGTCAGGGGGAGGACGGGGGGGGCAGTCTGAGCTGGGAGGAGGACCAAGGACGCGGCTAGGGTCAGGAGGGGCCCCAGATGGAGAGTTTGGTACGGGAGAGGGAACAGGGATAGGACCAGGAATAGAGGGAGAGGGCCGGTCAGGCCCCAGGTAAGATGTAAGGAGTAAGTGGCGGCGGGTACGACTCAGGCGATTTTGGCGTGCGCCAAAAATCTGTCTCAGAGTGTCCGGTGATCCCGCCGCAGGGCCCAGGGCCGGCCATTCTGCCTCACTTCTGACAGGATCCAGAGATGGTGTGTGCTGTGTATTAGTAGAGTGTGGAACAGAACTGTCGATTGTGACTAAAGTAGTAAGAGTAGTAATGGAGAAGGAGGTCAATTTATGTCTATATCTGGTTTTCCCAAAGGAAATGGCCTTCTGTAACACAAGCGAATCATATGCAGGCAAATTCTGCATGATACTAGCAATAAGTGCGTCATAATGCTCCTTCAAAATCACTAGGTTGGATTGCATCCACCGATCAGTGTTCTCTTGCACTTTTGCACGTGTTGCATCACAAGGAGACGAAGGTTTTATGAAAGACGTGAGTCTATTGACTTGTCTTGCCATTCCTTTGGGAACTTGGCGTGTTTTTTGAGTGTGTTCAAGTATTTCTGCATGGTGGATGGCTTGGAATAATTTAAAATATGTCTTCTCTAGTTTAGGCTCTGTAATTGGAACAGAAGCCCTTGTTGTAAGAACAGAAGTGACAGATTTTTCAGGTTTTTTAGTGTGATTGTTTTTTCTGGAAGGCATTGCACCTAAAAAAGCAAACCAATATGTTGAGTGTGTTCAAAAATGTATATATAGATAAAACAAGGTCGCAATCTACAAGACAGAAAATTAAAAACAAGACACAAGGGAAGAAGCTTCCAAGTTGCTGGAGAATTGTAAAATTTCAAATGTTCCTTCTTTGTTGTTAAAGATGTTTGCCAAGACACAAAGACACAGCAAATATTTTCAAAAACAAACTATCGTGCCCTGAGAGGGGCCCACTAAAAAGACAGGGCACAATAGGCTGCACTAGGAGTGGTTTTTTTTTCCATATATCTGAATTACATATCATTGCTTTCAAAACAAAGGTCCAGACTGTCCTAGTTCCAGATTAATTGTGGACAAAAACTGTCTGGTCATGTCCCACAGTTTATAATATTTTTACTCTTACATGCAGGTAGTTTAGCTAATATTTTGCAGTCAATTTTTGTTGCCTTATTGCCCCTACAAGATGCTGGATCATTTGGGTCTCTTATTTTCCTTCATTCATTCTTTAATAGTTGCCAGTTGCAGTGGTTGAAAAAGAGTGATTAAACATTCTATTTAAAAGGGGAGAAAAATTAAAAATTACTCAAACCAATTGGTCATCAAAATAGTGATGATTCATTTAATATTTGGTTCATAATCATTTAATTGTTGCACCTAAATACTGGAACATCATTTTTATATTGAATACTTTATATTTTACTTTTAATTTTAAGGACAGAATACAGAATAATTCATCTCTCTATCATGAAGTCGCATTAGTATCTTGCATAAACTAATATTCATGAGTTTTCTGTTATTAATTAATATTGTGCTGTGCCCCTAAAAGAAAATTACTGTAACAGACTTAATAAAATGCTTGAAATTTTCCTTCAGAACATTCCTGATGAAACTGGACTTCTTCTTTGGAAGTCTGATTTGGCTTGTGTTGACGAACCGTGTTGGGATTATAAACCCCGTACAGGTCAGAAACAGGTTGTGCTCATGAAAAGGCAAAAGGTGTTAACATTTGGTTGCAATTTGGAGAAATTTAGGAGAATTGTATAAGAATCTGAGTTACACAAATGATGATGTGTCCTGAAATTTCTTAGCTCTAGCCAGGACCCTCAATGGCCTGTGTGTGTGTGTGTGTGTGTGTGTGTGTGTGTGTGTGTGTGTGTGTGTGTGTGTGTGTGTGTTTACACAGTTATGTTTGTGAATATGAACAAGAGCAGAAAACAAAATAGTGGATTTTGCTGCATTAATTTACACAAACAATATTAGTAATATAATGTTTGTGTCACTTTGAACTACACAGTTAAGATTTCAGAAGAGAGGGATGTTGTGTGTTATTACAGACCAGACCCAGCAGAGGGCTCCAGCACATTTCACATAGTTACTATCCAGAATGAGGGGCCGTGTGCAGAAGAGGCTGCACACCTGTGATGGCCATGCAATGATGTTATTCCTGAAATCCATTTTTGGAAAAGAGAGTTGTACGGGTTTTATTTTAAAATGCCAGGGTGGTAAGAATGCCCTGTGGTGGTTCTAATGTTAAAGAACCTGCATATACATTCAAATGTTGGCATCACATTTTCTGTATGTTACAAACATACATACACCTGCCATAATCACACATTCTAAAAGAATCTCACTAAACTCCTGTGACATGACAATTCATACAGAAAACAGGAAACAACACAAAACACAAAATCAGCAAGAGACAATTCACACTCACACAATGACATGACTTCTATCTTTGTGAAATTTGATAGGTCATTCCCAATGAAATTTGACTTCCTCTGACCTTTGATCTCTGACTGTCTGTATATTAAATGATTTTATGTCCCAGTAACTAAAAAATAAACTCAAAGAGAGACAGAGAAACAGAGACAGACAGAGAGAGAGAGATGGAGAGAGACAGAGGGAGAGAGAGAGCTGTCCATCAACTCAACTGGAGCAGAAACACTGGAGTTGTCAGCCAATCACATCGCATTACACACAGACACACACACACACACACACACACACACACACTCAGACCTACAGACAGACACACAGACACACACACACAGAGAGAGAGAGAGAGAGAGAGAGAGAGAGAGAGAGAGAGAGAGAGAGAGAGAGAAGTATATTTAGAACAGCTCAGTCCAGTTTTGTCTCTGCAGTAGAAGGACAGGGTGCTGAGGTTTCCTGAAGTTGGGTTTAGTTTGTGAATGAATGAATGAATGAATGAATGAATGAATGAATGAATGAATATGTAAATAAATGAGAGATGGAAAACACACACTTTTTGTTTGAAAAACAGGATTAAAAAATAAAGAAGACCTCAAAAACACTACCATTAACTTTAAAGACCACTGCTGACGTTAGCTACACAGATCAAACAATGACATTATCAAATCAGACTACTACTAATTTTAGCCACAGTGACCAACTGCTAGTTGGTAAAGTAAGTTTGAATTCTTTTTACACTGGACATAAGAACATCTGACCATGGGCCAGAGGTCTTAAAATGAAGGTTTAGCCACGCATGGTTGTTATCTTGTGTTCAGTGAATTGGAGTCAATACAACTTGTGCTTCAGACCGTCTAAAACCTGGTCAAAGTGCAAAGTCTGAGGCACAATTGGTCTGTCTGCACAAGCTGTTTCCCAGCATATTTTGCTGAAGTATATACACACACACACGTCTTGAACATAAATAAGGTGTTTTGTAGTGTTAAGTCTTTTCCTGACATAAGAGTGTGGATTAGTATAGTGATATTTGAACATATTTTCTATCAGCAATAAAGTGTAAATATTGATGTTCACAGTGTGCACACGTGTCTCATGCTTGGCTGAGGTGCGCATATGCCTCCACAATTACAAAACACCTTTTGTTTATGTTAAACAGCCATGTGCATGTGTGTGTCTAAAATTATTCTCATTGATAAGGAATAATGCATTCTTCTTAAAATTATATGCCTGATGAATCTCAACAGCTCTGCAAAATGCTCACAGGATGGGATCGCAGCGGTCAGATTGTCCTTAACAGATCAGTCACATGACAGCTGGAGCAGCTGGAGTGTTTGTGTCTGAGTGTTTATTGGATTAAACAACTATGATTTATAACATGTGTTACAACCCCCAAGTTGGTGCTAGGGGATGAGGGGTGTAACAATAAATAAACTGACCCAGGTGAAAAAGGAAGAAGGGAGAACTGAGGCAAAAGTGTAAACAAAGGTTCTTTTATTTAACAAATAATGTGTCAAATTAAGTTAACACCAAATTAAATAAAACAAAAAGCTAACTTAATCCACTAAATCAAACAACAAACACACAAGACAACAAGTGTCTTTGCTAGCTGGGGTGGCTAACAGAGACACATGAACACAAGACACTGAGTGCCCTCGTAATAATAATAATAATACATTTCATTTGAAAGTGCCTTTCAGGACACCCAAGGTCACTGTACAGAAAATATAAAAACAAAGATATAAAATACAAGATAAAAGACAACATACAATAAATAGGGAGGGGGTACCGTGTGAAGCAGTTTAGAGAGAGTAAGCAAGTCTGAACAGATGAGTTTTGTCTGAGTTGTAAGCTAGAAGAAGCTCAAAAGGCACATGGGGCACACAAACGAGTGTCCTTGCTAACTATGGAGCTAGCAAGACACATGATTCACATAAACAACACACAACAAGCAGTCTAGCCTGCCTCTGCAGGACTAGACTGCAGACTTGCAGACCTGCATCTACCGAATGGCCCACTGGCCCTGAAATGCTGTACTCTCCCAGCTTTTAAGCACCAAGGCCCTGATTGCAGAGTGGCTGCAGCTGCTGCCAATCACTGCATCTGCACGGTGGAGGAGGGGCAGAACCTGGGCACAGGAGAGCTCAGCAACATACACAAAAGCCCTATTCGCAGGGGATTAGTATTACCTGGGGACGTCTGGTAATTTGTTTTTTAATTTCTTTCTGCGGATGGGTCTCCATATAATTCGCTGAGAGACACTATTTGTACCTAAAATACTTTCAAAACTGCCATTCATAATTTCAAACGCAGTCTCCATTACTCAACCCGGAAAAAGATATAAAATGGCGCACAATAAAAAGAACAAACACTGCCCAATCACTGAGATGCAGATTCGCACGGGACTAGTATTATCACGGGACGTCTGTGTTTGGCAAAATATGGTAGGTAATTTGCGGTGGAATTTTTACTTTACAAATTACAGACATGGCGCATTCGTACGGGATTAAGATCACAGGCATCCTCTGCTATTATTACAAATTACCAGAGGTTCCCAGGTAATACTAATCCCGTGCGAATAGGGCTAAAGTGGCACGTAATACATGCAAAATGAGCCAAACGTTATATCTGAGCAGGAGACTGACCCGACCTGGGAAGAAGAAAGTGTATGAGCTTCTGACAGAGTCTGAGGCTGGGTGGGATAAACCCACTGGATAACGTGTGTAATTCTTCCCTCAAACTTCAGAGACACTTTCTGCTTCTGTTTCCTCCACCCACAGTAGTGTTAGCGGGATGGTGGAGCAAGGATGGGAGGAGGAAATGAGAATGAGGAGAAAGAGGAGGAGAACGGGTGGCTGCAAGGCTGCACCTCAATCTGGCTTAGGTGGTTGATTTGGAAACACATTGAATAAATTAAATCCATTGTGCTTTCAACTTGCAATTTAAATCAGCATAAGATAGGGCCACTAGAGCTGCAATTATTCTATTCATCAACTATTTAATTAATCTGCATCTATTCTAACATTTCATTAATTCTTTTGAGTCATTTTTAATGAAAAAACTCTGAGTTCAGCTTCTTAAATGTGAACATTTTCTGGTTTCTTTATTCCTCTCTGACAATAAACAATATCTTTGAGTTGTGGACAAAACAAGACATTTGAGCACATCATCTTGGACTTTCATCAACATTTTTCATAATTTTCTGAAATTTCATGAACCAAATAACCAGCTGATTAATGGAGAAATGATCGACAGATTGCTCGATGATGAAAATCACTACAGGAAAGAATTTAAAAATACATTCTTATTAATTGATCAGTTAATTAATCGTGTCACAATCTTGTCAGTTGAAAAATGTTGTTTTGAGTATTTTTTCACAGACAGACAGAGTGATGTTTTATTTGTTTGTTTTGTCAGATAATGAAAACATGTTGAGTTTCACAGTTTGTCTGTTTTATCATCTCTGTTTTGTGGTGATAAGGCAGCACTGATGTCACTTCCTCCTCTGAGACAAAACAACACTGATTGGCTACAGAGATCCTACTGAGACACACACAGTCACACACACACACACACACTGGGCTCTCACTCAGCTTTTTGTTTTCTTTAGTGCTGGATGTGGTGTAACCATGGTGACAAGCAGTTGCCATGGGGATGCTGCACCTCTCTCTGTTTTTTAGTGTATTACATTACAAACCAAAGTCCCACCCACCACACAGTGAACCTCAAATGTGATTGGACAACAAGCTGGAGACAAAAACATTAAATACAAACCTAGGTTTGTTTTCAAACACACACACACACTCATCACATTGTCCTCTTGTGTGTGTGTGTGTGTGTGTGTGTGTGTGTGTGTGTGTCTCATAACAGATCATTTGGGTACTTTGGTTTGGTTAGTATTTGCAATACAAACATGACTGGGTCAGTCGTCCCTAGAGTTCAGTGTTGTCTCAAGATAACAGACCTTTACATTCACACAGCACCTCCTCAGTTATGGTGCAGTACTTCAAATAATAGGCAGGGACCTGAGGAAGCCAGTCAATCTGATTAAAATGGATTCACATCAGTGCTAACTTCGATGAGAATTTCTAATGTAGTTTTAGTTGCTTACTGAAAATTAAAAAAAAGTTTTTGTCAGAATTTAATCTTGTGTTTTGTTTTAGTGAAGATTAGTCAGTGGAGCTCAGTTTTAGTTTTAGTCATAACTTGAGACTCTATTTTTAATCGTCTTTTATTAAATGTCTCATGTTTATTAAATATGAACTCACATAATCTGTGATTGCAGAGTAAACATCCAAAACATTTTTCTTTGCAGTAGATAAGTATGGGTATGGTGCATCACAGTTTGACATCTAGCATGAATAACGACAGAGTTACTGATCCTAAAACAACAAGTGTTACTACCATTGTTTATCAGATAATAAACACGTCAGATAACTAATAATGATTCATTAATAATGATTTAACCGACTTTCTATACCTTACTGAGATCTTCTGATAAATTCAGCATGAAGTTTCATTCAGTTGAACTCTGTTGTACTAAATCAGCAGTAAAAATATGTGAACTCTGTTAAGGTAAGAATTATCTGTGAAACATCATGTTTTTCACTTTACATGGAGCTAAAACTAAAACTGAATGATGTTAAATGTTCTCTGAATGAGTAAGTCTGTTAATGTCTGTTAATGTGTCGTAATAAATCACAGATTAACTTTTAGAAGGAGATGTTTTACTGTGAGCTTGACTCTATTAAGTTTAACAATATCTTAAATGCACATTGCAATGTGCCCTGCATCCCTGCAGAACACTGAGATACACTGTCAGCCAACTTTTAGCCCTAAAAAGGACTTAATATACATGTTATCAAATTAATCAACTTATGTTAGCGATATTTACAGAAAAACCAACAAACAAAGCGGGATATTGTATTTTCTCGGTGTCCAGGAAATCTGCGTCGCTCATCTTATTTGTGAACAATACACCCAGTCTTACTTTCGCTTTGAATATAAGAGAAAAATGTTGTTTCCTCCCACCTGGCAGGTCACTGGTGAAGATGACATTTATTAATTATTTGAGATGGTTAATCACTGTGATCTAATTAGGTTGTCTGCCCAAACAGAGCCAACAGTTTTGCACCGTTTTTATTTGTGAATAGTCACAGGCCTAAAATGAGTTCTTTTCCTGTTTTTCACTAATAAAGACTGATTGCACCATGTCAGTGATGTTTCCATTTGATTCCTGGTGTCAGCAAAAAATTGACTTATTTGTCTTTGCATGTTGTCTGATTCAGGAGTTGTGAAAATCATTGTTTTTCACCACTCACATAGACATTAATTCAAGCTGGCCGCAAAACAAACCCAAAGGGACATTAGTTGTCTGCATTAAACATTTTTCAAATAGACACCATCAGGGTCCTAAAAAAAACAAGCTACAAAGAAATGCCATTTGGGTACACAGGAACATATTTCTTGAGTCCAAATTAAACCTCAAACAATAAAAGTCCAAGCTTTGACTATTATATAAAAAATAACACATTTACATGACATTAAAGGAACAGTTCACACTCAGATTTTCACAGAATCTCTGTGTTTCAGTTGGTCTCATTGTGAACCAAGACAAACTGCTGTAAGAGTCATTATTTCACCTCACTGGCTCATTTCTTTCTGCTTTGATGGTAAATTGTTCTTGAGGGTTGAATCTCTCGTTAAGATGTTTTTGTTCACATAAAGTTTTAGTGAAGAGTTTAATTTAGGCTGGACGCTCTGAGGTCTGTGGCTGATTGGTTAATGAGGGTCTGAAGTTCATTGAAGCGTTGAGCTCATTAATGTCTGAGACTGAGACAAAGAAACTGGACTCAAATGACAGGAGCTTCAGATTCACCCTCCTGAGAACAGAGGAGGACAATCAGGTCTGTGACCTCAGTCTGTACTGATGTTCTGGTCATGTGACAAGTTTACAGATCCACTCTTTAACCTCCGTACCTGCTTATAGAATCATCAGGGCCACCTGATCATTTAATTTAAAGCTGCAGTAGGTACAAAGCCTAAAAACAGTTGATTGTGAGTCTCATCTGTTTCTTTTCTCCATCCTGAGTCCCTCCTACCAGACGAGCAGCACAAAAACATGTCATTTTCATCCTGTTATATCATGTTACATTGTTTATATCTTGTTATGTCATTTTCATCTTATGTCTTGTTACATCTTGTTACATTGTTTTCATCTTGTTATGTCATGTTACATTGTTTATATCTTGTTATGTCATTTTCAACGTCAACTCATGGACTTTTCGGTCAAACCCTGACATTCTAACCCTGAGGCTGATCTTAGCTAGCATGCTACTGCTGACATATTAAAACTGAGAAGAGCTGCAACAATTAATCAAATAATAGATTATTACTCGATTATTAAATTAATCTGCAAATATTTTGATAATCGATTAAATGTTTTGACTCTTTTTTTTAAATTAATGTGAATATTTTCTGGTTTCTTTACTCCTCTCTGACGGTAAACTAAACATTTTGGGGTTGTGGACAAAACATCATCTTGGTCTTTAGGAAACACTGATTAACATTTTCTGATTTTTTTTTAAAGAAACAATTAATTGATTAGTGGAGAAAATGATCAATAGATTGATTGATCACGGATTAATTAATAATGAAACTAATCCTTAGTTACAGTCCTAAAAGTGACAGTTAAAATCTCACGTCCAGTTGTGGCTGAAGAGTGACTGCATCTCCCTCAACATTTTCTCATTCAGACTTGGTTAACTCTTTCTCTGCTACTGATTACATATTTTGCCACTCTATGTTTGCACTGTTACGTGGTAGGGGGTGCTGATTTGCATCTTGTGTCTAGTCTGGGGTCCAAAAACAAGCAAAGAAACAGATCCACCAGAAACATAAGGATACAGTTTATGCAGAAGAAGCAGCAGCTTGTGAGCAGCACAATTAGAAAAATTTAAGAAAAAAAGACTCAAATGTGCAGATTTTTACCTTCTGGCAAGTCTGGTGAGTTGAGATCATTGTGTAAGTGACACAGAGAGGTCAGAGGTGAAGGAGACAACAGTGTTGATGCCTAAACATCTTGCAGATGTGTCAGCTGAAGATGAATACTTCAGACACAGAGCGAAGGGCCTCAAGGTCCTGGGGCCTGATTCATAAACGCCGCACACGCACAAAAGAAGGCGTATGCCATTTTCTAAGCAAACTTTGGGATTTATCGAAGACAAACTTGGTGTGAGAATTTGCTATCACCATGGTTACGCTGACTCTGCATACACATGGCGAAAGGAGAAACTGATGGCAGAAGGATAAAACAGGGGAAACAGTGTGAAACTGACACCACTGTGTGATATAAATAAAAATATGACATTACACAGATTATCTATGAAGAGTGCATATTCAAAAACAGATGAATGCCATTCTTAATGAATAAAGACCTGTTTGATTGATGGTCCCTGGAGTCACACACAAGAACCATGAATCAGGATAATAAATACAAATGGACGTATCTCTTATTGCAAAATAAACCCTCAAATATGTTCCATATTTTTTTAAACAATATTTGCATGTTCTTAAATTCATTCCATAATATATAATAATCAGGTGAACAGCAGAACAAATTACATTTTCAGTGATACTGTTTCCATGCCTCAGTCAGGCAGACATGAGTGCATAGTTTCATATATTGTGTTTCATATTGTGTATATTTTTTATGTCTTTCAGTTTGTTTTATCTCTGTGTTTAACTGTGTGGAGTCAATAGTATCTGTGAGGACACGACTGTTGCTGGAGGGTTGAGACACACAGTCAAGGTGGAGTGGAGATGCAAGACGCTCACAGACTCAGCTGATGCCTCAACCTGCTGAAAAACACAGTGGATAAAAGACAAATTATTTTGTGAGAAAAAACAGGATTGTTTTGTACATAAATGTGTAAACACAACTTGAGTGTGTTCAGTGTATTCTCAAACAGGAGACACATCATCATCATCCGGTGCCTCTGACACACACCCCTCCACTCAGGAGGGATTCACTGATAATCAGTCACTATCTCATCAAAACGTTCAATGCTTCCGTGTTTTTCACAATGGTCATCATGAAGTCAATGTGAACGATTATTAATTCACTGAGCATTTACAGGAAACTTTGGCCTTTAGATGATGTCGACAAAAGATGAGCCACATTTCCAGTTGATTGTGATTTATGAAGGGAAACTTACACAGTATTTTAGAAATCAGATTTTCACCCATTAGTGCTTTTTATTTATCCATATGCCTTTTACCATCTTTTAAGGTGAATTCTACACACAGTTTTAGAAATGAGGCATCTCCTCCTTCATCAGGGTTATTATGAATTTTTAATTTTATTTTCTATGCTTGAAGTTATCATATGGAAGCAAAAAACAAAACAAAATTGTAAATATTAAATAAATTTGTATTTTTTAGAGCTTCAAGGATTAATTGAATAATTGATTTATTTATTTAATCACCAACTATTTTAACCCTTGTGCCCTGTTAGGGACAAAAGTGTCCTTTGCAAGTTTTATTTTCTTGATATCTTTGCAGTGGTTATGTTTTTAGCTATGATATTTGGCAAAGGTGTGTATTTTTTGACTTATTTTGCAATTTCAAAGACAAACCCTATATTCCACTTTTCTACACTGCGTAGCAAAAATGTCACACTCTTCCTGTTAAGAGACAAAAGTGTCCTCTTCCAAAACGCCATAAAAATAGTATATGTTAATTTTTCTTTTTTTACATTTTTTTCATAAATCTTTGAATCAACTCCAGTCCTAATCATAACTACCAAATATTCAATTATTTTCAAAATTTTAACCCTTTAAATGCCAGTGCTTATGATGGCATTGCAAAGTTTTGTAAAAAAAAAAAAAAAAAAAAAAAAAAAGACATTTTCAATAAATCCAATGCTAAGTGGAATTTTCTTGGGGGGATTAATACAGGCTAGGATATGTCAATGATCAGTAGCAACACTGATTTTGTTGGATTTTTAGTTTTTTGTAGTACCAGTTTTAAAAAAACTCACACTCTTCCTGTTAAGGGACAAAAGTGTCCTCTTCCAAAACGCCATAAAAATAGTATATGTTAATATTTTTTTTCCACTTTTTTTCGTAAATCTTTGAATCAACTCCAGTCCTAATCATAACTACAAAATATTCAGAATTTCTTAACCCTTTAAATGCCAGTTTGTAGTGTAGTGCATAGTTGATGCGTAGTGACACATACCTTATCCAGGCTGTCCACACCACTTCTGCTTTCAATTCCTTTGTGCTGTGGATGGCTGTGGATCCAACCTGGATGTAGGGCAAACTGTACAAGCGCCCCTGTTCCTGAAGGAGCTGGGAATGGCACTGGTGACTCCGCAGATGCAGCAATGACAGCGCCTCCCCCACACACCAAGCTCCGCTGCCAGGGTGGCCGAAGCATGAGGGCCACAGCCAGGAAAGAACAGTGCCAGTCCCAGTGGAGATCCAGGGCCCTCCAGAACCCCAAAAAGGTGACTGTGTGCAGTGTACCGGCCAGCAGAAGAAGGCCTCTAACACCTGTTGCAAGTGTGGAAAGTATGTTTGCAAAGCTTTCACATCCCTGTGCTGTAGCTCCTGTGCATAAAACGAAACCAAACTCACACACGCGCACACACACACACACATACACACACACACAGACACACACAGACACACACAGAGGCAGAAATTTTGTTTTTTTTGAACGTTGAACATAATCTTGTTCAAAGTTGTATTCATTTCTAGTGCAAAATAAGGTAATAGGACTCTGCACTACAAACTGGCATTTAAAGGGTTAAGAAATTCTCTTAACAGGAAGAACGTAACTTTTTTAAAAGGGTGCATGAGGGTTAATAATTGATTAACTGGTTTGAGTCATTTTTAAAGAAAAAAAAGTCAAAATTCTCAGATTCTCACTTCTTAAATGTAGCAACTTTCTGGGTATTTTGTCATCTTGGACTTTACGAAACACTGACCAATATTTTTAACCATTTTCTCATATTTTATGGAGCAAACAACTCTACAAAATGTATAAGCAAGAAAATAATCAACACAGGATTTACTGGAGAAAATGATCAACAAATTAGTTGATAATGAAAATAGTTGCAACCTTAAATTTTTCTCAGGTTTGTCTGAAATGTTTTCCATGAAAATGACTAATATTCACAACAAAATGGTTTTATAGCTCTGTTCTTTGTCTTGATGAATTTACTGGTGACATTTTCATGGAACCAAATATTCACGGGGTCTTTAAAGATTAGAACTTGCTGGTGACTGAAGAGTAAAACTCCAGCAGGAGTTAACTTGTGCTTTTGTTTTTGCCACTCTGAAGCTTCACAAAACCAAACTGTTGCTTCACATCAGATCTGCACAATAATCACGATAATCGTGTATGATGCTCCATGATGTTCAAATCTCATGTTTGAGGTTAAAGAGAAGAATGTCTGCATCTCCTTCACTTTTCTGCTTTGAATTAATTATCATCCATGTTTTATATATTTTAAATATATCAGAACTTTATTGGTACTTATTACTTGTTGCGTGTTAATATGGTACCCTCATTGTTACCATGGTAATGCAGCAGACTTTCAGGAGTCAGAGTTAGGGTGATGCTGAGGGGATTTGATTTAATTAAATATTAACTTGTTTGTGAACAGTGAAGACCTTTTGTTACTGTGATGACAGGAAAAGAACACACACATCATTCAATCTGTCTGTGTGGGCGTGGTCTCACTACACACCTGTTCATCATTACTAATCAGCTCACCTGCCTGCCATCAACCAATTACATCTCTGCTTTGATAGCCATCAAGGATCACAGCAGTTTTACACGTTTGTCTTACCAGATCTGTTTCAACCTCAGTC
Source organism: Lutjanus argentimaculatus (assembly GCA_034769285.1). NCBI lineage: Eukaryota > Metazoa > Chordata > Actinopteri > Lutjaniformes > Lutjanidae > Lutjanus > Lutjanus argentimaculatus. Next base: position 1,675,230 of record JAWZSL010000063.1, read on the forward strand.
AGATTGCCACCATGATGTCCGCCTCCCACCTGTCCACAGCACTTTATAACAAAAAGTCATGTGATTGACCTCAGGAGGCTTGGTTCACTGTCCAAAAGAGCATCCTCGTCCTCTTTGTCTCACACACCTCATCTGAGATGAAAGTTCAGTTGTCTATCACAAAAGAGGCAAAAGCAACACATTCTTTACTTCAAGTGGGAAAGTGGAAAAAGTACAGGGTCTGAAATGTACTCAAAGTATAAAAGTAAAAAGTAATCCTCTGATGGACATTTCTACTGTTTCAGTGCAAAGATAACTGCACCTCACCTTTCCTCCACAAGAGACTCTCCCTCTCTGTCTGTTTCAGATTTGTATGTTTTTTAAGTCATTTTTGCAATGTCACATCTTGTGTTATATAATTTTCATCCTGTGTCTTTCAAACTGTTTGTCATCTATTTACATTGTTTACATCTTGGTATGTTGTTTTTGTCTTGTTATGTTGTGCCACGACACTTTTGTCATCTTTTACATTATTGTAGCCTGGTGAACAAGGAGTGTTTCTTAACAGTTTAAATAGTGTTATATGACCCACCTGTAAAATTATTACAGTAAAACTTTGTTGTGTTGTCTAGTAATGTCTAATATTGTCCAGTACTGTCCAGTGTTGTCTAGTATTGTGAAAAATGCTAAACCCAGTCAGTTTAATTTAAAGAGAGAAAAAGCCTAAGCAGTAGGTCTATTTATGGTTGATTAGATCCTTTGTTACTCTGATACTGAAGCAAATCATTTTATATCAAAACATTTTTGTTTAGTGGTATTTCTGCTCCTTTTATCCCCTGTTCACAGTGTCTGGCCTTTATTTTGATTTTTTGTTTTTACGGCTGCAACTGATGATTATTTTCATTGCTGATTAATCTGTTGATTATTTTCTTGATTAATCAATTAATTAATATTAATTGACAATCTTGTCAATTGAAAAATAGGTGGAGCACACGGACATATGTCCAGATTAATGGATAATGACAATAATCATTAGTGAAAGGCTGCTCAAACCCTGTGGTGACACTTTCCAGACCTCATTTTGAACAAGTATATGGACCGATAAGGCAATTAATTTTGAATTTGATTGGCATGCTGTGTCCATTCAAATACTAATGATGGGTCAATAATGGAAAAAAATGTTCTTTGACAGGTGGAGTTTCCTTGCTCTCTGACAAACTTAATTACTCTGACTCATCAAAAGCTAAAACTGAATGTCCAACTAAATAATGACATGGAATCTGTAGGAACTGTTTCTGTTCCTGGTTCCAGATGAGTCCTGGTCCTCCATCAGTCCTGGTCCTCCATCAGTTCTGGTCCTCTATCAGTCCCAGTCTTCTGTCAGTCCTGATCCTACTGCAGCTCTGCTCATATTTCAGATTTTTCGGGTTAGACTACAGTCTGTTGTGTTTCCATGGTGATGCTAAAGGAGACGAGGATGAGAGGATAATTGTGTTTTAGGAAACACTTTAACCAATCACAGCTCGACTGACAGGAGCTGTGTGTGTGTGTGGTGGGTGTGTGGGTGTGTGTGTGTGATGGGGAGGGGGGGTGTATTTTGTGTCATCATGCCAACTACAGCTCATTAAACAGATTTCATTGTAACATGACAACAGAGAGACAGAGGGACAGAGACAGATAGAAAGACAGGTGAACAGTCACAGAGTGAGACGGGTCAACAGAGAGTGAGACAGGTGGAGGATAATGGAAGAAAACAGCTCTCAGGCTCTCTGTCTATTATTCTTTACTCTCCGTCTGCAGACTGAAACAACTCAATTTCACCCCTCACTAACACTGTGTGTGTGTGTGGTTGTGTGTGTGTGTGTGCGTGTGTGTGTGACCAGAGTAATTTAAAACAATGACAAACTGCCACTGAGAGGAAAATGAAAATGATAAAAGATTCAAACAGATTTCTTCATGAAACATTCTGTCTGAAGTGTTCAGATGACACACTGTCAGCTATCAATAATCAAAGATTAATAAGACAAAGTGATGTCATCTGATGGAGTTACAGACTCCTTGAGAATCTGGTGAAGACTGACATAAAATCATTTAAAATCAAACAAATTGTAGGAATGTTATATAATAATAATTATTAAATATCAAAGCACTTTAAAATTCATGAAGGATGTCTGTCCAAGTGTCCAATTAGATCACCTCCTGAGGTCTGAGGTAACTGCTGAGGGAGCAGCAGACGTATACACTGTTGCCTTCAGGAACAGTTGGTAAAATGAAGTCCTGGGCACAGAGACAATAACTTTCTGTCCTTTTGGTTGGACATAGGACAGAAGATTAGAACAGAACAAGAACACCTATTTAAATAAAAACATACCAGTGAGTGAGTCTGCAGGTGGAACCCTATCATACAGAGAACAGAGCTGAGTCTGGAGAACCTCAGTAGTCCATCATCAGATCAGACAGAAAGACAGGAAACAGAGACATGAGGATCTTTTTCACTAGTTGCTGAATGTGAGGCTTAAAAGTGAGAGAATCATCATCGTCGTCATTAATAATAATAATAATAATAATAATTAATAATAATAATAATAATAATAATGTATATAACCAGGCTTGTGGAGTAACAGAATGTAATGGTGTTATGTAATCTAGATACAAATAAAGGTAACTGCATTCCATTACAGTTACAGTTTAAAAAAAAACAGATTACAGATACATTTTGTAAAAATGTGGATCTTACCATGCACAGTGAGCACAATTCATCATCATCATATATCATCTGGTGAAAAAATGCTTCATTGGGTAGAATTTTTTAAATCAATCAACAAATTGTGTTAAGGATGTTATTTTTGGGACCCAAATGCAGACACGGACACAACAGGCAGTTGAACAAAGTGAGGGGATTTATTGGGAAAACCAAGGGTTGGGGGGAATGGGGAAGGCAGGGGGCAGGCAGGCAGATGGGATGGGCAGAAAAGTGGAGGAATTGCTGTGGTGGTGCTTGAAGATGGCTGGTAATTGAGCTGTTGGCACTGGAATCCTGAGGCACAGGAGAGGAGACGTTAATTAAGATGCACAAGAGAAAACACTGGAATTTTTCAGATACAGAGTAAACTAAGTGGCCTGAAGTGTACCACAATGTTGGCAGACAACCTGGCACTGCATGGGTGCTTTTCCTTACATTGAATTTTGCCTCCTTGTCTCCTCTCTCCTTCGTCGACCCAGAAGTTGTTTCCCCTCCGCCATGATGAAGGATTTTCCAATTGCTTAAATGCACCTGAAGGAGACGAGGAGCGAGGAGAGAGGAGGCTTCTGGAGGAGCTCAGAGCGAGGATACACCGGTGTAGCCTACGCGGAAGTCTTTTATCAAGAGGAGTGATGCTGATTGGACAGTTTCAGTGACTGTCACTCTGTATCTTCAGGACACACGCTGGGAAATTAAATCTGACTGACACAAGTTTCTGAAGCGCATTACAAAAAATTAATAATAAAGATTATTTGAAAAAAAAGAAAAAAGAAGTTTCTGAAGCGCATTAATGATTCTGATGTGAATATTTATGTCCTTCGGTGTCACAAAGCGCTCATGAAGAAATAAGTGATTATAAGCATTATTCTATTATTAGACTGTAAATCGTCGCATGTTCTGAAAAATGACACAAACAGGATGAAAAATCGTCTGGTTCAGTGATGATTCAGAGATTATTACTGTGGAATCACTGTCACACACTTAATGAACTAACCTGCAGCAGTGTGTTTACTTTGTAGTGTCATGTACTTGATCTACAGATAATACAAATAATACATGATGAGATGTGATATAATGCGCCGTCATGTGTCAGCATGCATCTCACACTATAAGTTCATTTCATTGTAGAGAGTTGTGGCATCACACAAAGCAGCCGTTTGTCTGTATTTTTTGTTTGTTTGTTTGTTTTTTAATTTCACAGTAAAATCGACACACATTCTCACATAGTTGTTGTAGCCTATTATTGTGCAGATAACAATGGTGCAAATATAGATCATAAATAAATAAATAAATAAGTAAACAAATGTCACAGATCTGTAGCCGATATAATTTAAAGATTATTAAATGATGATTGAAATTAACATCAGAGAGAATACAACTACTAATGAACTATTTTAAACAGTTTACAGATCTAATCAAATACTGTCAAATGTTGGAATTGTTCTTAAATAAGTGTTTGTGTGGACATTCGTGCCAGTCAGTTTGACAGCTGATATCGGCTCGTCATCAGTAATTGACGTCGCTTCGGACTGACGCTGTGGAACGAGGATTTTTCATTTCGGAGTTTCATCTCCTCCGTCCTCGCGTCTCTTCCTCGCATCCCTCTTTCATTTCCTTGCTGGGTGGAGCTAAGACGTGAGGAGAGGAAGCGAGTGGAGGAGACGAGGAAAGCAATTTACTGAATGAAAAGCACCCCATGGCTGGAGAGCTGGCTACTTGAGCTGAGAGTTGATGAGACATTTGTAAGCAGCTGTTGAGGTCCACCAGGTGCCTGATGACAAGACCACGCCCACAGCACGCACACACACACACACACACACACACACACAGGGGAGGAGGAGACACGGGGGAAACGGAGAACACAACCGGGGTCACAGCCTAAGCTGTGACAAATTGCACACAACAAAGGAAGGAATAGCTGAACAAATTAATAAACTTAACAACAAACATAAAACACCTTATTTTGATAATCATTTAAATGTTTGAGTCATTTTTAATTTAAAAAAAAGTCCAAAATCTCTGATTTCAGCTTCTTAAATGTGAATATCTTCTGGTTTCTTTATTCCTCTCTGACAGTAAACTGAATATCTTTGAGTTGTGGACAGAACAAGACATTTGAAGATGTCATCTTGGACTTTAATCACCATTTTCTGACATTTTATGGATCAAACAACTAATTTATTTGTGGAGCAAATGACTGATATACATCCATGTATTCTGTATATTTGGACCTATTTTGGCACAAGATTGTGACAGGATTAATTAATCAATTACTTTCACATTTTGCTACTTGGATTGCATTACTGACTGCATTTTTAACAGGTAATTATTTCACATCTATGTGCTGACTAACTTTAGTATTCCAGTCCTGGTTTAGGGTTTTAATCAAGTTTTATTTTGAACTTCTTCCCCTTTCTACTCCTTGTTTTTTCTGTTTAGTTTTACTTTCCTAGCCCCAGTTGGACTCCAAACCATCCTCTTATTTTACCTACATTTGTTTTACCATGTTTCCTCAGAACTGTTCTCTGAGCTTTTGTGATTTTGTACTTTATATTTTCCCTCCTCTGATTAAATCATAAATCATCCTTTTTAGTTTGATGTGATCTACTCGTCCACTGATCAGGATTCAGAGACAGAGTCATCTGGCTTGTCCATCCACTTTATTTCATTGACTCATTTTCATCCCAGTTTTATCTCTGATGAAAACAAGACAACAAGTGAGTTAAACCTAATTTATGATGACAAAAACCATGATGAAATGTACGATCACTTTCATTCAACGGATCAAAATTAGATGAAAATGTTTGGGAGGGACGAGTGCAGTAGAGCAGAATCTGATGAAACTCAGAGTGTTTATTCCTCCAGAAGCTGTCGTTAAATTAAGCTACAATTATTCAGGCTCTCATTTTGGTGCTTTTTTATATCTTAACAGCAGAGTGCTGCAGCACTAACTACATGTCACCTCTAAACCTTAGTGGCTCTGGTGGGTCTGACAGTAAAAAGACACACTGACTCTCTCTGTACATTTAGAGAACATAGTCAACATAAAGCTCCTGAATACAACAGTCAGTGTGTTGCTGCAGTGATGTTTCAGTCCAAATGTCCTGTTGGTAAAATCATGGTTTGTAGTTCCAACTTTCAGATGTAGATCCTTTTCATTCATTCTGGTTTTGCATACTGGTTCAACGGTTCTGGTCAGAGATCATGGGAGAGATGTCCCTCAGCACCCGTCTCTCCCCCTCCATCGCTCTTTAAGAAAATATCTCCTCACTCACAATCACACAACATCTCCAAAATTTCACCCTAATAGCATTAAGGACAAAACATCATCAATAAACCAATAGCTCAACGTGCTAACAAACCATGCAAATTTAGAAAAAGTCTGATACTATCCCATCATACCCAGTCTCCATTTCTGCAGTTCATCCAGAGCTGATTCCTCTTCACATCGCTTCACTCTCACATCTTCCCAACACCAACATCACAACTTAAGTTTGTTTGTTTTGTTTTGATGTGATGACATGTTTAGCCGCATGTCATCCTTCAACCGCTGGCTGTCGAGGTGGTGTCCAGATAATAATGTGGGTTTTGTAGATAATTTGTGGACATTCTGGGGAAGACCTAGTCTTATTAGGAGAGACGGCATTCATCCCACTTTGGAGGGAGCAGCTCTCATTTTTAGAAATCTGGACAAGTTTATTAGTCAGCCCAGTCCATGACAACCCAGAGTTGAGACCAGGATGCAGAGTTGCAGTCTTACACGCCTCTCTACGCTTCCATTAGAACAGTTACACACCCAAAACCCCATAGTTTCCCATGTCTGCCCCCTGACCATGTAAATCATTTATAGCAAAAATTAACAGAAAAGGAGTAAATCATAAAAACCTAATAAAATTAAAACCACTAATGCGAAACTACAACAAAATATAAACATCAAATGTGGACTCTTAAACATCAGATCTCTGTCATCTAAGGCTGTATTAGTAAACAACCTCATTTCTGATTATCATATTGAGCTATTCTGTCTTACTGAAACCTGGCTAGGTCCTGAAGAATATGTTAGCTTAAATGAAGTTACTCCCCACAGTCATATTAATACTCACATTCCTCGAGGCTCTGGCAGAGGAGGTGGAGTTGCAGCTATTTATGGCTCTCTTATTAATCAGTCCTAAACAAAAACTTAATTTTAACTCATTCGAAAGCCTTGTTCTGAGTATTTCACACCCAAAATGGAAAACACTACAGCCAGTTATATTTGTTGTTGTGTACCGAGCTCCTGGTCCATATTCTGAATTTCTGACTGAATTCTCAGAATTTTTATCAAGCTTAGTCCTTAAAACAGACAAAGTTATCATTGTAGGAGATTTCAATATTGATGTTGACGTCGATAATGATAGCCTTTGCATTGCATTTATGTCATTACTGGACTCAATTGGTTTCAGTCAGATCGTGCATAAGCCCACACACTGTTTTAACCACACTCTCGACCTTGCTCAAGCCTATGGCATTGAAATTGATCATTTAATAGTATATCCACAAAATCCTGTTTTATCGGATCATTTTTTAATAATGTTTGAATTCTTACTACCAGACTACACACCAATACCTAAAAATGATTATACTAGATGCCTATCTGAAAGTGCTTAGCTACATTTAAGGAAAGGATTCTCTTAGCTCTTAACTCAATGTCATGTCTAAATGTTTCAGATAACTCCCACACTTTAATTTCTCCCAAATTGATCATCTTGTTGATAATGCTGCAGGATCCTTGTGTACAATGCTTAATTCTATTGCTCCCCTGAAAAAGAAGTTTATAAAACAAAGAAAGCAAGCCCCTTGGTATAATTCCGAAACTCGTAAGTTAAAGCAGTCATCACGAAAACTAGAAAGGAAATGGCGTTCCGCCAATTTGGAAGAGTCTCGATTAGCCTGGCAAGATAGTCTTAAAACCTATAGGAATGCCCTCTGCAATGCTAAAGCAGCCTGTGGAAAAAAAATCTTCATCTAAATCGTGAGAGTTGCTAGTTTTCTGAAGAATTACCAAGACAGTGTGATGAATCAAATCTCTTTACTTCATGCAGCATGGAGAGAAGACTCAAGCATAGTGTTCTCTGAAGGTTCTCACAGTGTCTGGCCTTATATACAAAGAACAACAGTTGCTGATTCCATAACAATGCTGATTCAATCACTCCTTCTTCAGATGTTAACAATGTGTAGCACACTAGCCTTTCCTGAGCACAATGTCCCATTGATTTTACACTCAAACTTACAGTCATCTTCCTTCCTCACAACTTAGATACAGAGAATCCCAGAATCAATACATTGATTATTCATCAAATATTGTTCATCTTCCACACGCGTATTACTCATCATTAATAGAGGATAACAAGAACAACCCCAGGTTTCTTTTTAACACTGTAGCCAGGCTGACAGAGAGTCATAGCTCTATTGAACCATGTATTCCTCTGTCTCTCAGCAGTAATAACTTTTTGAGCTTCTTCAATGATAAAATCACATCTATTAGAGACAAACTTGATCAACGTATGCCCCCTACTGATATTAATTTATTCCCTAACACAGAAATCTTAGAGGTAGCTGCGAACTCAGATGTATATCTAGACTGCTTTTCTCTCATTGACCTTCCACAATTAACCTCAACAATTTCTTCATCCAAACCATCCACCTCTCTCCTAGATCCTATCCCAACTTGACTACTTAAGGAAAGTTTGCCCGTAGTTGGCACTTTTCTACTAGATATGATAAATCTTTCTTTGTCAGCAGGTTATGTACCTCCGTCCTTTAAATTAGCTGTAATTAAACCTCTTCTTAAAAAGCCAACTCTTGATCCTGAGATCTTAACCAACTATAGACCTATATCGAACCTCCCCTTTCTCTCTGAGATTCTTGAGAAAACAGTTGCAAATCAGCTATGTGATTTTCTGCATCTCAATGAATTATTCAAGAAATTTCAGTCAGGCTTTAGAGTACACCATAGCACAGAGACAGCACTGGTGAAAGTAACTAATGGCCTGCTGTTAGCATTGGACAAAGGACTTGTCCCTGTACTTGTCCTGTTAGATTTTAGTGCAGCATTTGACACGATCGACCACCATATTCTACTACAGAGACTAGAACATTTAATTGGCATTAAAGGAACAGCACTAAGCTGATTTAAGTCCTACTTATCAGATTGCTTTCAGTTTGTACACGTTAACAATGAATTCTCTGTGCACAGTAAAGTTAGTTATGGAGTTCCACAAGGCTCAGTGCTTGGGCCAATACTATTCACTTTATATATGCTCCCCTTAGGCAATATTATTAGAAACAACTCAGTTAACTTTCATTGTTATGCAGATGATAGCCAATTATATTTATCAATAAAACCAGATGTAACAAATCAGTTAGTCAAACTTCAAGCATGTCTTAAGGATGTTAAGACCTGGACAACCCACAATGTTCTGCTTCCGAACTCAGATAAGACCAAAGTTATTGTACTTGGCCCTAAACAACATAGAAACAAACTAACCACTGATATAGCTACTCTAGATGGCTTTACTTTAGCCTCCAGCACCACAGTAAGGAATCTGGGGGTTACTTTTGATCAGGATTTATCCTTTAACTCCCACATTAAACAAAGCTCAATGACTGCCTTTTTTCACCTCCACAATATCACAAAAATCAGGCACATCCTGTCTCAAACAGATGCAGAAAAACTAGTCCATGCATTTGTTACTTCTAGGCTAGACTACTGCAACTCGTTATTATCGGGCTGCAGCAATAAGTCTTTAAAGAGTCTGCAGTTGATTCAAAATGCTGTGGCACATATACTAACAGGAACTAGGACAAGAGAACATATTACTCATGTATTAGCTTCTCTGCACTGGCTACCTGTAAAATCTAGAATAGAATTCAAAATCCTTCTCCTTACATACAAAGCGCTTAATGATCAGGCATCATCATATCTTAAAGAGCTTATAGTACCCCACCATCTGACTAGGTCAGATGGTGGGGTACACTTAGGTCTCAAGATGCACACTTACTGGTGGTCCCAAAGATCTCCAAAAGTAGATTGGAGCCAGAGCTTTCAGTTATCAAGCTCCTCTCCTGTGGAACCATCTTCCAGTTTCTGTTTGGGAGACAGACACCATCTCCACATTTAAGAGTAGACTTAAAACCTTCCTTTTTGATAAAGCTTATAGTTAGGGCTGGCTCAGGCTTGCCCTGACAAGCCCCTAGTTATGCTGCTATAGGTTTAGGCTGCAGGGGGACTCCAAGACACACTGAGCTCCTCTCTTTCTTCATCTCTTTCCCCAGATGTTTATGTTCCATTAATGCCTGTTACTGACTTGATTCCTTCCCCCCGGAGTCTTTCTGCTTTGTCATCCTGCAGATTCCCATGGACTGTGGCCACGCATGGATCGCTGATCACTGCTGCACCTTCTACTGTGGATTATTATAACTCACTTAATCAATCAAACATTTATCTTTGTTATTATTATTATTATTATTATTATTATTATTATTGTTATTATTGTAATAACTAGTATTACTATTATTACTTAAATACAGCTTACATATTTATATGCACTACTATTCCCTACATATAGTTTTACTATTGATGTTCTGTCACTAATGTTCTCTCTGCCCCTCTTCTTTTCTCTCTCTCTCTTCCACCCCTCCCACCACCCCTCTTTCTTCCCCTTCTCCTCTTTCCCTCTCAACCCGACCGGTGCCGTCAGATCACCGCCTACCATGAGTCATGGATCTGTCTGAGGTTTCTGCCTGTTAAAAGGAAGTTTTTCCTCGCTGCTGTCGCCAAAGTGCTTGCTCATAGGGGAATTGTTTCAATTGTTGGATGCAAATAAATTAATTATTGAGTGTGGTCTAGACCTACTCTATATGTAAAGTGTCTTGAGACAACTTTGTTGTGAATTGGCGCTATATAAATGAAATTGACTTGACTTGTTTTGTTTGTATCATAAAAAAGGATTTTAAAAACAACTTCTAGTTGTAAAATCTGATGGAGTCAACATCTCAGAGTTGACAAAACATTCCATGTTTTCATTTCACAGCGTCGTCGTAGTGAGCAGCCATTTTATTTTTTAAAGTGTCTGAGAGTCTCTTCATGTTCATAAAAAAACACACATTTTTAAATCATAATTCTTGTTTATCTGTGATTTAGAAGGACTACAGAGTCGACATGTTATGGTTGAGACACATCTGATAGAAATATTATTGAATGAATTTGTCTAAAAACAGAAACTTCACCAGTGTTTTGAGCAGTATTCCTGACATTTTAAACCAGGAAGTGAGACAGGGGTCCTTAGGGTATAGCTGACCCTTTTTATGCCTGATTAAATCATCTAGGACACAACTTTAAAGGACCAACATTTACACAATATATATATATATATATATATATATATATATATATATATATATATATATATATATATATACATATACATATATATACATATATATATATTAAACAAAGATGATTATAACAGCACATGGTTACACCTGTGTTATCAGCAGGTATTGTTAGTTTGAGATTTTGAAGGATTTTAACACATTTTTAAATTATTGAAGTTTAGAAATTCAAAAAAACAAAGCAAACCAAAACATTTCATATATTACATATTACATCCCAATTCTAAAGAACAGGTGATATATGTTAGGTGCCTCAAATGTTACACCATCGGTCAAAATGCATCGAATCTTTGCTACAATTCTTTTTAAACATGTTTGTCAAATTTAAAGTGGTGGTCTAGAATTAGACCTTAGAGTAACACCTTTATATTAACATCTATTTCAAAGGTCTGGTTTTAATCACAGTTGTGGTTTTAATCACATTTGTAGTTTTAATAACAGGTCTGGTTCAATCACAGGTCCTGTTTTGATTGGTTCTTGTTTAGGATGAGCTGGTTCAGTTATTATCAACCAATCACAGCTCTGCTCTCTGTTTTATTTATCTCTATGTGCCATCTTCTGTCCTACTTGCTATAAATATTTGTTGATTTGACTTTGCTTCACTTCGACTCATGTTGAGTTTATTTTAATGCACTCTGGATTTTCACTGTGGTGGAATTTTTATGAATGTAAAACCCTCTGTCTCATTTACACCTCCACCGGGGATTAGCACTTATACATAAAACATGTGTTAAATGTTCTCTGATATCTGCATTAATTGAATCAGTGCTAAAGCTTCACTCAGCTGCCAACCAGGGAAAAATAATTTATTCATCTTCTGAAGTCCTGCCAGTCATTAAGCTTCACAACGAGACAAATTCAATTTGTGGAGATTGGTCTTCAGTGTACCTTGAGTTTGTGAAACCAGCTTTCTGCTCCATCTGTCTGCTTTATGACAAATCACTTCATCCTCACAGTCAAAGGAATGTACACTAACAAAGCTCTCATTTATACATCATATAACATAAATACATACCAATAACCTGTCATCATCCATCTGCGATCATGTACATCAGAGACCTGTAAGAGAGGGGCGGGGCTTCACACTCAGATCCAGTGATGCAGATCAAGTTAATGGTTCATTCCACCAAATTGGTGTCGTTTGCATGTTGTGACTTCTGAATTAAACCTCAATCACTGAGCTGTATCTAACTGTACCTAATAAACCGTAACACCTTTATCTTTTATGCCTTTAATTGAGAGGACAGTTGAAGTGAGGACAGGATTAGAGTAAGGCCACTGGCTGGAATCGAACCTGTAAGCACTGCGGAGGACACATCAGTACATGGTCCACTCTACAGACTGAGCCACTAGGGCCCAGTGCAGTGCAGGACACTTTGCTCCATGATAAAATGTATCATACAGATATTTTTCATTCATTTTTATGCATGTCGTGTCCTGGTGACAGAAAACTGTAAAGAAAAAAAACAACAAATATCTGACTTTTTAAAAAAAATACCCACATTCACATGTCAAACTGGAATGATCAATTATCTGTATCAATAATCTCTAATCAGTCATGTCCATCAGAAAGGGTGGGCGGAGCTTAGCTCTGCCACCAAATCACAGTCCGCAGGTGGAGCTTAAGTTTGTCTCCTCTGTTCCTCTGAAAGGTCAACGAGTTAACAATTAATCCATCCTGACAATATTAGCTCTGTGTGTGTGTGTGTGTGTGTGTGTGTGTGTGTGTGTGTGTGTTTGCATAGAGCTTCACGACTCTGAAACAATTACTGATATCAGGTAAAACAAACACACACACACACACACACACACACACACACACACACACACACACGCAAACACACACGCAAACACACTGTCCTCATCAAGACAAGAGACAGAGGAGGCAATATGGCTGATAAAGTGTGTGTGTGTGTGTGTGTGTGCATGCGTGCGCGCGTGTGCGTGTGTGTGTGTTTATTGATGACTCAGGAGGAGCAGACAGAGAATATATAGTTGTCATTATCTCACTAATGGATGTTTGGTTGTGATCACACACACACACACTCACACTCTCTCTCTCTCACAGTACTGGGACTATCTGACGTAGTAATACTGCAGTAATATCAACAGTCTCACTGCAGGTCATGTAGTAATCAGTCATTTTAATCTGTAGATTCCTGAAAAGTATGTCTGACACAGTAAAACTGGAGTGAATCAGGATAAAGTGGCCTCTACAGTGTCGTGCTTTAATCCTACCTGAAAATTTGAGCCTGTTGAGGCCTGTTGCCAACAAATTTCTGTCTGGAACTGACCCAGACCCGACCCTCAATAGCACCCGTTGGGTCCCTTTGGGTTTGAGCACAGATCTCAAGCTCTACTAGAGTTTCCTTCAGTGGACAAAATGGGATGAAGCATCCTCTGGAGTGCATGCTGCAATATTTTGATTTTGTTGATTTTGGGCTGCCCCCCACTGCCCACTGCTGCCCATTAGTCCACCAGTCAATACTACTACTACTACTACTAGAACTACTAAAACTACTACAACTACTACTAGAACAACTACTACAACTACTATAACTACTACAACTACTACTACAACTACCACTACAACTACTAAAACTATTACTACTACTACAACTAATACAAAAAGTACTACAACTTCTACAAAAAATACTACAACTACTACAACTACTACTACAAATAACAGAATAACTACTACTATTATTACTAGAACTACTAAAACTACTACAAGAACTACTACTACTACAAACTACTTGAACTACTACTACTACTACAACTGCTACAACAAGTATTACTACTACAACTATTACTACTACAAAAAGTACTAGAATTACTACAAAAAGTACTACTACTAACTACTACTACTACTACTAAAGTACTACTACTACTACTACTACAAAAGTACTAGAATTACTACAAAAAGTACTACTACTACTACTACTACAAGTACTACTACTACTACTACAACTACAACTACTGTAACTACTAAAACAACTACTACTACTCATAATAATAATAATAATAATAATAATATAATAATAATACTAATAACAATAATAATTATGTTCACCACACAGCACCTACAAAATCTTAGAAACGTTTTGACTATTGATTGTTGATTCTTTCAGCTCTGTTTTGGGACCTCCACAGGTTCACAACACACACACACACACACACACACACACACGTCGGGACGCGGCTCTTTGATCTGACAGTGGCTCCATTGCTCCATTTACCGGAGCTTTAATCGGTTTGTACCGGAGAGAGACATAGATAGATAGATAGATAGAGAGAGAGAGAGAGAGAGAGAGAGAGAGAGAGAGAGAGAGAGAGTAGATAGAGACGGAGAGGAGAGAGGATGAGGAGACGTAGAGAGAGAGAGCTGCTCTGCTGCACGCGCACTCCGGGTATTTTCAAGCGTTGCATCGACGGTGCCCTCGCGCTCCGTCTTGTCGTCGGTATCTGGATCACGTGCGTTTGCTTACTTTAACGGAGGATGGAAGGTGAACTGCGGACCTCAGTGAAGACCGGGCGGAGCGAACCGACGATCAGGACGTGACCAGTCCCGGTGAGAGTAGCCGTTCACCAACACACAGGCTGGAGCCGTTCCGCAGGTCGGTGGGTGACACACAGAGGGGTTCAACCCGGGATTAACCCGGGAATTAACCCGATGATCAGCCGTGAGATTCACGGAGCTGCAGACACTGCATCACACTGACGCATGTGTGTCGGCCAGCGTGTTGTTATTGATTATAGACAGCTGTGACATACTGACTGATGTAGTGATTGACTGATTGATTGACTGATTGGTTGATTGGCTGATGTAAAATAGGACAATCATCATTCTCTTTATATATATGATGGTATTTTAGGGGCATCTTGCCTTTATTGGACTGCAGCTGGACTCAAACCAGGACCCCCGACATGTTCATCATGTGACCGTTACAATGTAAAACCGATGATCAATTAAATTCATTATTGATCTTAAGTCCACAGAACCACATCAGATATCAGAGATAGGGGAGAGAAGGGACAAAAGTATGGTAGGAACAGTTGTAACAGAAGCCAGGAACATGAACCTGATCAATCAGTCCAATATGATCAGCTGTGTCAGAATTACAGAAGGAAAACTCAAGTGTTTTACAGGAATTATCAGTGAAGTGGTACTCGTCAGGGTGAAGGTGATGGCAACAAGTTAGGGACAAAAGTAACATGATGGTTTTTTTCAGTAAAGATGTATTTATTTCATTTTTTTATTTAAAGGAAATATGACAGTTTAGGTTGAGGGACAGGGACAGACATCTCATCAGTCCAGATCAGAGCTGGAAACACAAATGGGTTCAGGCCCAATCACAACGCAGATTATGGCGCCTTGTTCTGGAGCTACACCTGAGCAAAAAGTTCAATCAAAGATGGAATAAGTAAATATAATGAGTACAAACTCAAAATGTATTTATTTTTGTTATTAATACAGTAAATATTGTTAAGTGTTAAATAAACATGTTCAGTCAGAATGTGTTCTGTAAATTTAATCGTTTTATATTTCACCCATTTGGACAAATCAAAAAAAACTTTTACAAGTTATTAATAAAAATACTCAAATTTTTTAAGTAAAAATGTCTTCTTTAAGGATTCTTTCATGTGAAATATATTTAGTTAATGAAATGTTTTGTTTTACTTTAATGAATTTGATTTGTAAACTGTCTCTGTGTCAGAAAACAGCCTCTTGTTCCAGACAAGAATTCACAACTTCAGAAAATGTAAAACTGTTTAAATCCTTTAAGATCTCAAACTAACCCTAACTACTGATAACACAGGTGTAAAAAATGTGCTGTTATAATCATCTTTGTTTTAAAATATATTTTTTATAAAATGTTGGTCCTTTAAAGTTGTGTCCCGCTGATTTAATCAGGTATTAATTTCTTAAACTTGAACCTGTTAACAGTTAATTCATTATTCAGTTTGAGAATTTGGTGATTTTGATGAGTTTGACAAATTGGACCAATTATAACATTTTACATGATGAGTTGATTGGACCGAAAGTGATTAGAGGATGAATTGAAGCATTAAATTGCAGAAATATTTAATATCTTGTTGTATTGTGGTTGATGTATCCAGACATTTCTTTGGTTCTGTGAGTCGTTCATACAAGCAGACATAAAAACCTGACTGTCCAAAATGAGATAATTTCTTGTAATATTTATTTTTATAACTATATATATATGTATGTATATATATATATATATGTATATATTTTTTTTTTCATAAAATGCTGCCTGTAGAGCTAACAAAAAAAATCAGTAGTGTGTTCTGTAAAAAAATAAAAGTTTACTTTTGGCCACATATCAGACAACATTTCTGCTGATACTGATCGAGATGATATTAAGTGTGATCTGCCAATATCAGGCTGATAATATCAGTCAGCTTCTAATAAAAACATTTCCTGCTGTACTTTTTCGGCTGCATCTCATTGGCTCATTTTTGGCAGTTTGTCATAAATTTAAATGTGCAGCAGCAGGAGACTACAGAGCAAAGAATCATGGGAGTAAAGTAAATAAACAATACAATTAATGTGGCGACGCCTGTTAGCTAGTTCAGGCAGTCAACTCGAGCTGCTCTGCCAACCTCATGTGACATACCTCATTCTCATTTCCACATACCAAACGCACACTTCCAATCTCGCAGTCTATTTAAACTGCAGTACCTCCCATTTCTCCCCCTGCTTGCCAATGCATTGCTGCCCTGCACTAGCATTGCTACCTGCTCTTTAACCCCACCACTACCCCAGCATCCACCTGCAGGCTCCGACGGGGGTTCAAGAATTTGCTCATCACTCCCTTATCTCTGTGTAACTTAAGCTGCAGGGAGTGATGAAGTCAGAGCCTAGATGCCAAACTCAAATCATGTTCTGCTGCTTAACAAACATTGTAAAAGTGAGTTGTCTGACTGAACTGTAGTTTTAAATGTTTTTGTATGTTATGTTTTTGTCATTATTCTGTCCCAACCTTTGTGATCATATAAACATTCATCAGACAAACAGACGTTTGTTCTTGAGCTGCAATAATTATTTTGTAAACTATTAATTTAAACATATTTTCAATAAGTCAACTAATCTAACAACTAATTTATTGATCATTATAACAATTATTTTCAATTACTCGATTAATGTTAAATTCATCAACCCAAAATAAAAACAAAAGCTTATATAATTAATGTGTCAATATTTTTTTTCAATCATAATCTTGAAAAAATGTCACACACAGCAGATTAGAACAATGACTGTGGTATATTTGAAAATTAGTCCAATATTACCAATATTATAGAGTCGATTATTTAATTGACTCTATTTGTCAGATGCCTGATTCGAGAAATACTGAAGCTCAAATTCCGAAGGAGCAGTGAGATATATTTTATTTCATTATCTGGACAGTCAGGACTTTTACTTGAATAATTGACTGAAAAATTAAAATGGAAAATATGAAACA
Organism: Lutjanus argentimaculatus; assembly: GCA_034769285.1. NCBI lineage: Eukaryota > Metazoa > Chordata > Actinopteri > Lutjaniformes > Lutjanidae > Lutjanus > Lutjanus argentimaculatus. Next base: position 1,692,873 of record JAWZSL010000063.1, read on the forward strand.
GCCCAGTAACAATGTCAGGTGACATGTGGTGGGCTCTAAAAATGTAATCTTTGTAATGTAATGTAACTGTAAAGTTTATAACTTGATTACTTTCTGTTACTTTTGGATTACCTTAGGATAAAACATGGTGAAATTGTTTAGCCTGATATAGTGTTTTAGAAAGATTTTCATCATCGATTTATCAGTTGATTATTTACTCCACTAATCAATCTGTTGTGTTGGGTGTAAAGTCACTAGAAACACAAATGGTGGACCCAAAATGCAGACCGAAAACACAGGTGGCAGAGTGCGAAAGGTGATTTAATCAAAACAGAAAGAAACACAAACTCAGGCTTACTTCAACAAAAGGGATCCAAAAGACAAAACCAAAAAAGCAAAATCCAAGAAATCCAAAAGGTATAAATCCAAAAAGCACTGGGAGCAACACTGGGAGCACACAGGAACAAAACACCAAAATCAACACACGAACTGACACAGACAAAGAGACACACAGGGACTAAGTAGAAAGCAAACTAATCAGACAAAGGTGGGTGAACAACAACAACAGGTGGACCAAATCAATAATCAGAAAAGAGCGGGAAAAGAATAAAGACAGGAAGTAAAAATAACAGACACACAAGGGAAAACCAATACTACAAAATAAAACAGGAAGTGACTAACCAAAATGTCCAAACCATAACACAATCAGTTGTTTGGTTCATGAAATGTCAGAAAATATCTGTCAAAGTCCAAGATGACGTCTTCAACTGTCTTGTTTTGTCCACAACTCAAAGATATTCAGTTTACTGTCAGAGACGAGTAAAGAAACCAGAAAATATTCACATTTAAGAAGCTGAAATCAGAGAATTTAGACTTAAAATTATTAATCAATTATAAAAATAGATTCATTTAATAGTTGAATAATAACAGATTAATGGTTGCAGCGCTAAGTGTTTTATGTTTTCTTGTCAGTATTAATTTGTCCAGCTGGCCCTTCCTTTATTGTGCTCGTTGATGATTGATTGATTGATTGATTATTGATTGATTGATTTATGATTGATTGATTGATGATGGATGGATTGATTGTTGATGCTGATTTAAAGTGAAGCCTTTTTCACTAGAGATCATGATAATGAACTGTCAGCTGTGTGTTCACTGTGTGTGGGAGGATATAAATCTTGAATTTAAAACTGTAATCCTGCTAATAACCCACATTTTTATTAAATGTAGCTGTAATCTGATTATATCTCTAACTGTAATGGAGTACAGTTACCTTTTTTGTATCCAGATTACACAATCCTATCACTGTGTTCTGAGTAAAAACTGTTTTTGTGGATGATGTTTTTGTGGATGTGTGATTTTGTGATTAAATGAGAAATTTTTACAAGTTTGAGTTTGTCACCACAGGTTCAGGATGTTCTGTGGGTTCTCTCAAATGTTCCACTTTTAATGAAGAGAGAACAAGTCAGAGAACAAGTCTTTAAAAAATATTCTTCTTCCTTTTCTTCTTCTTCTTCTTCTTCTTCTTGTTCTTCTTCAGCAGCAGCAGTAGTCTGTAAATATTAAGTATTGATGAAGTATTGATGTGTTTTATGGTATCTATTTATTATTAATGCTGGAGGTGTTGGTAGTGATGCAGTTTTTATAATGTATTGATTTTGTATTAATTAGTTATTGATGCAGCATTTATGTGGCAGTGTTGTAGTTTTGATTCAGCATTGATGATGTAGAAATAAAGTATTGATGAGGTAGTGATGAAGTATTAATACTGTGCTGCTGTAGTTGTGATGTTTTACTTCCAGAGTTCAAACAGAGAAAACAGGAAAATAAAAATCTTTTAAGTCTCTTTTGATTTTCTTTATGTTTTCTGACACTTCGAGTTAGTTCTGACCTCTGCTCAGTGTTTGTTGTTCATTTTTAATTTCATAATGCTGGATTTTTTATTTCTCTGCTGTTATTCTTCCTTTTGTCACTTTCATCTTTGTGTTTTCATTTTAAAGACTGAGGTTTTACAGTGCAGTGCATGCTGGGTATTTGACCTGATGCGAACTGTAAACTTTCTGAATTTAGCATATTACAATCTGATCAATCATCTGATCAATCTACCAGTTCATAATTATACTTTATCCTTTTTGGTCTGTCTTCTTGTCAGGTGGTTATGTCATCATGATGCTGCCAGTCTCAAGGTTTAAAGGTCAGCCGGTTGGCATGGTAACCACCACGACACCCTGGCTGTCTGTCAGCAGTGACCCCGTCCCTCATTGGCTGTGGTTGGCCAGCTGGTCAGCGGCAACATACCAGGCCATGCCCCCTCTGGTATTCTACCCCCCAGCTGTGTGGATACCTGAGCATACACATCTGATACAGGTAATACACACACATATACACATACACACACCTGAACCGACACACACCTGAACAAACACACACCTGATACAGGTAACAGCTTGAATGATCAGCTGTTAAGGAGCCACAGGATGATTTTTTTCATTGTAAGAAGTGAAATATTAAATTGAGACTGAGTTGAGTGAAGTTCAGTCTGTGAAAACTGGTGTTATCTTTATCAGCAGCATTATGTAATATACATTTATAAATATTGTGGTCAAAGAAAAATAGATCAGAGACTACATTACCCACAGTGCTCAGTGGTTCCCACAGTCACCAGTAAATCATGACATGATTTGGTGATATTGTAAGTTTATTTCTTGAAATTTATCAAATTTTAACAGGTTGTTTATTGAAATCTCAAGATGCTTAAAATCCTCATCAGATCATATGATACTATGAGACTGTTTAAAACAGTACAAACAGAATGCAATGATTTGCACATCTTATCTTTATTCTTATACAGCACAAACATTTTGTGGACCAAACAAACAACAAAGTTGAAAAATTATTGCCAGATTGATCACTAGTTGAAAAAAGGTCTGCACATGTGAAAACAGGTGGAGCTCACAGACACACATGTTACAGGATTCTTTTTTTTTTTACCACTGTGATACATACATCAACTTTTCTTTCAACAATACTCAGTCAGTGTTTGGGAACTGAGAAAACTAACTGATGATGTTTTGAAAGTAAAATACGTGTTCTTAAATAGAGCTCTCTCTCTGTTTTGACATGATGAAATCTGGTGTTTACGGGGTTAAACTGGGTTAACACAGTGTGTCAGAGCTCCTCTGCTTCTTCAGTCTGATCTAAAGTGTCTTTAAGTGAGTTTAGCCTCGTCTGCAGTCTGGAGATAAGATGAAACTTTAATGATCCCTGAGGGCAAAGTGAATAATTGTCTGTTAATTATTGGTGGCGTGTTAATTATCCCGTGCAGCTTGTCTTGAACTCTTTCAGTGACAGAGTTGAACATTTTATCAGCAGACGGTCTCATCACACTGTGTTTGTGTTGAATAAAGAAAACCAGTTGACAAACTGACCTGAAACCTTGACTGCACGTCTTTCTGAATATTCATTGTGTTTGGTTTGAAAGACTCTGCAGAGCAATGTGAACCTGCTCAGACAGTTTTTATATTTTCAGACTTTGATGAATGTTTTTGTGTTTTTATTCTAATAATTGAACTCTGATAGCTCCACATCTTCAAAGAAATCTTTTTAAATATGTTATGAAATATTAAGATGATGTTCAGAGAGAAGCTTCGTCTTTCTTTACTGTTGCTGTCTGTCTGTCCACCTGTCTGTCTCTTTGTCTGCCTGTCTGCCTGAGTACAGTTCCCACAAGGGACTCGGGGTCTCGGGGATCTACCTGAATCCAAATATGTTACTTGGGAAAGCACAGATAATGTGATGGAAACAGATATTTCCTTTACAGATATTTGCTCATTATTTGGGAAAAAAAATCTAAAATGCAGTGAAGTACAACTTTATACTTGTATTTAAGTAAATTTTTATACAAGTACTAGGTGCGCTCTATGATAATCTAGTACGGTGGACTACAGAAAGATAAATGAATGCAGCATCATATGTTAATTTTACCACCAGGAGTCTCTCACTGTAAAACAACTTAAGATGTTGTTTAGGTGTGTAGGGATAGGGTTAGCTGAAGCTGCTCTTCAGCCTGGTCATACAGCAGCAGATACTTCTGCATCTCCTGTCAGCATCAGGGTGAACAGGCTGTGACCAGCTGATTGGGTGTTGTCTTTTAGTATCACCTCTCTGATGTCACTGATGCTGTGCTGGTTGATGGTACTGGTAATGTTCTGGACAGTTTAATGATCCGTCCTCCTGTCCTGGTCATGAACATCCCATCATGCCATTTGTGATGTTTCCAGTCAAGATGATTGCTGTCGCTCCTCTGTAGATGTTAAGAAGAAGTAGTTTCCATCAGAAATACAGTTCTGTATTTCAGAGCCTCTTTACCAGGTGGAGATGTGTGATATCCATTACAGGTTCTCTGTGATGTTCATTCAAGTTGCTGCACCTCAGCTCCACCTCAGACAGGCCTGTGTGTCTTTGTCTCCTCAGTTTGGTGACGTTGAGTAGTAGGTTGTTTTCTGTGCACCACTCTGCAAAACCATTTCACATTCACCAAATCCTTCCTTCTTCTTTGACATATCTGATGTATTCTGTGTCCCAGAAGCTATAGCTGCTAGCAGGAAACACACTGTTACCTTGTTATCATATTTGATTATGATTGGATCAGCTGTTTCAGGGCTATTGATTGGCTGAGAGAGTGTTTAATACTTACCACATGTGCTGATCTATATTCACCTTTACACTGCCCTGCTGTCGGATATGAAGACATCCCCTACTACCACGTGCTCAGCATTTATTGTTCAGATCGTAACCCTTGTAGAACCAACCTGTTCCTTGTCTAACCCTGGGGTTCTTTCATAATCAGAACCATGAAAAAAGTATTCAGATTAAATAAAACAGGTGATAGAACCTGCAGGAGAAACTGGTCACAGCAACAGTTAAAAGTGACATTCAACAAAGAACAACATAGATGTAGTAATTACAACATGATAAGAACGTGTAACACTGTCAAATAATCATTAACAAACAGTAAATTGATAGTTAATTAAACTTTAGTTATTAATTGTATTGCTTCATGATGTTCTACTGCTTTTTATTGGGTTCTACCCGTTGTTATGTGGTTCTGCTGGTTCTTTGTGTTGTTCCTCTGGTTCTGATGTAGTTCTAGAGAAGCCGCAATAAGGGCAAAGGGCAGGAGGGAGAAGGTGATTGATGACCTGGTGGCAAGCAGAAGGCAGCTCTGCAAGCGGTGGAGGAAGGCAGAGGAGTCTGAGAAAGAGGGCCTTAGAGCTCTCTGGGACGAGATCAGAAGACGACTTGCTAACTTCTGGAGGGCAGAACGCATCAGAAGATGGAGAAAAAGGAAGAAGAAGGAAAGAGCAAGTTTCTTCAGGAATCCTTTCCTGCATGCACGCGGGCTCCTCGAGGAGAAGACAAGCGGAACCCTGGATATCTCCAAAGAAGAACTGGAAGAGCACATCCGCACTCAGTACAGTGACCAGCAAGGAGCAACCCCCTAGGCTCACCAGGGTATGTGCCTAGACCCTCAGAACCATCAGCCCTGTTTGACACAACACCACCCAAGCTCAGCAAGGTCAGGCAGGTGATCCAGCGGGCAAGATCTGCTTCAGCACCAGGCCCGAATGGAATACCGTACAAGCTGTATAAGAATTGCCCACGAGTGCTGAAGCTGCTATGGACCCTGATGAGAATCACCTGGACTAAGCAGAGCATACCATCTGAGTGGCAGAGAGCAGTGGCAGTCGCTATTCCCAAACAACAGAACGCCAAGACCATCGAGCAGTTCAGGAGCATAGCTCTACTGAATGTGGAGGGGAAAATCTTCTTCACCGTGATGGCGAGAAGAATGACCATCTACCTCATGGAGAACAACTACATCGATACCAGCTGCCAGAAAGCCGGGATTCCAGGTTTCCCTGGCTGTGTAGAGCATGCTTCCATGATTTGGGAACAGATCCAGACCACTAAGAGGGAGAAAAAAGATCTGCACGTCATATAGCTAGACCTAGCCAATGCCTATGGGTCAGTGCCACACCTGCTCATAGCCCACGCTCTGGAATTCTTCTACATCCCAGACAACATCAGGGCCATGATCATGAACTACTTCCAGAATATGCACATATTCTTTGCACTGAAGAAGGTCATCACTGGCTGGCAACAACTGGAAGTAGGGATTGCAATGGGATGCTCCATTTCCCCCATCCTCTTCGTGGCAGCATTTGAGGTCATCCTGATCGGGGCAAGGCAGGTGGTGGGTGGGGTCCGGCTGCCGGCAGGCCAGAGGCTCCCACCGCTGAGGAGCTATATGGACGACATCACCTGCCTGCTACGAACCACCCCATGCACATCCAGGCTGCTAAAGAGGCTGGATGAGCTGATCACCTGGGCCAGGATGAAGTTCAAGCCGCAGAAGTCAAGGAGCCTCTCATTGCGAAAGGGGGAGAGAGAAATGACAGTCACCTTCACCGTCAGCAGGGAAGACATCTCCCGCATCGTGGATCAGCCCATCCGAAGCCTGGGAAGACTTTATACATCTGGTCTCTCAGACAAGGATATGGGGAAAACCATCCTTCAGCAGCTGTCAGAAGGCCTGTCCAAGATCGACGCAAGCCAGCTATCTGGAAAGTACAAGGTGTGGTGTTATCACTTCACCCTGTATCCAAGGGTGATGTGGCCTCTGAAGCTGTGTAAAGTCACCGCATCAGCTGTAAGCCGAATGGAGGCAAAAGCCAACTCCTTCATCCGCAAATGGCTCGGCCTGCCACGGTGCTTCTCAGCAGCTGGCCTGTATGGATGGAACTCACTCCACCTACCCCTGAAATCCATCACCCTGGGCTACAGGCAGGAGAAGGTAAGGCTGGTGATGGAGTTAAGGGACTCCTCTGACAGGGCAGTGACTGATGCAAATGCTAGAGTAGAGACTGGAAGGAAATGGAGAGCCAAGGAGGAGGTGCAGAAGGTGATGGGAAGACTGCAACATCAAGAAGTTGTGGGCATGGTCCAGACAGGGCGGGCAGGCCCCGGATGGAGGACCCACCCATCCAATGGTCCAAGGCAAGCAGGAAGGAGAGGAAGGACCTTGTTGTTAATCACCAAGATTGAACAGGAGGAGCTCAGAGTGAAGTCTGTAGCACAGGGGCAGCAGGGGCGGTGGACAACTTGGGAGGGTGTCACGAGCCGAGCAATCAACTGGGCAGAGTTTTGGAAACTACCACAGGCTCGGCTCAGTTTCCTTATTAGGGCAAATACGATATCCATCCGAGCCCTCAAAACCTCCACCAATGGCTTGGAATAGAGCAATCCTGTGACCTCTGCGGGACCATCAATGCCTCTCTCCAGCATGTTCTGTCGGGCTGCAAAACAGCACTGACTCAAGGGCGGCTCAGATGGTGGCACGACCAAGTGCTCAGGAAGCTGGCAGAGTTCCTGGAGAAAACTCGGCAGGAGGCAAACAACAAGAGTCCACCAGAGAGCCAAGGCAGGATCCACTTCCTCAGGCAGGGGGAACCTGCAATGTATACCAGCAAGAGACCACCTGCCAAGCTATTAACACCAGGAGCGGTGTGGAAGATGGAAGTGGACCTGGGTAGGCAGCTCCAGTTCCCACAAGAAATCTGCAGCACCACCTTAAGACCAGATGTGGTGCTGTGGTCTGCAGCCGTGAGATCAGCAATACTGATCGAGCTGACAGTACCATGGGAAGAGGGACTGGAAGCTGCCCACGAAAGAAAGAAGGCGAAGTATGCAGACCTGGTCACGGAGTGCAGGGAAAGCGGATGGAGTGTGAGGCTGTACCCAGCGGAGGTGGGAGCCAGAGGCTTTGTGGGCAGATCAACATCACGCCTGCTCAAGGACCTGGGACTACGTGGAGCCACACTGAGCAGAGCTCTCGGAGGAATCTGAAAAAGCAAGCCACTGGCTCTGGCTGAAAAGACGAGACAAGGCTTGGGGAGCAGCATCTAATTAGGTTTTGCTGCAAGGGGTGTCAGGGAGATGTCCCTGTTCACTGCCCCGCCACCAGGAGATGTTCTAGGATAAGGGGCGAAACGTCAATGAGCGGTGGTCTCCAGCTGAAGACCCTGCAGCAAAACCTGGTGGTATGCGGCCAGGTTTAGGCCTGGCTCAGGGAAGAGGACGCCCTTGCCATGCATAGTCCACCACAGGCACTGTTGGAGGTGCGACAGGCCTAAGGCCCAGCAGGAAGACCACCTTACTGTAATAAATACTTACTTGTTCTCATGTGCCTCTAGTGGTTCTTTATGTGGTCCTACCAGTTCTCTTTGTGCTTCTACTGGTTCCTACTGCTTCAGAAATGATCAGATGACAATGTTGTTGTCCTTGTTATTTCAGTGGGAACGTCCAGCTGTTGAAGTCATTCCTGTCCTTCCTCCATTATATCGTTCTTCACCTCTTCATCCTCATCATTCGCTGCCAAAGGTACACACACACACACACACACACACACACACACACACACACACACACACACACACTAGCATGATGCTAACATGCTAATGTGTTTGCAGCGAGCTGATAGCTGGATCTCACCAGAGGAAGTGCGTGTGTTCCAGCGGAGAGACAAACCCCTCCTCCTGACCAATCAGATCATCCAGCGGACAGGAAGACACACCCTGCAGACTCGCCTGCTGTTGTCTCCCACTCAGTTCTCAGGTAAGAGGTCATGTGACACAGTTTGGGTGGAACCAGAGGCAGGTGTGATGTTGGGTCATGTGACCTGTTGAACCTTTGTGTTTGTGCACTGGGCATGTTAAGATATTTTTCTTTAATTTCAAACTGTAATCCTACTAATAATTCGCATTTTTACTATTACTTGTAACCTGTTACTCCAAGCCTGATTTTGGCACTACATTTTCTGAACCACAGTGTGTCTATATTTCTGCACAGGATTTCATATCAGCTGTTGGGGTCAGAAAGTTGCAGATCAGACTGAAATCAGAGTTTAATTTTCTAAAAAATTCACAGATCAAATTAATTAAAATTAATTAAATGAACTCTGCAGCCTGTAGAGGGTGCTAACAGCACTGTAGTCAGGGGATCATCCACAGAAAAAGTTTCCATAAAGACTGGACCAGACTGGACCAGTTGATGTTGGTGGATGTTGTTAATATATTTTATGATTTATGATATGATTTCTGATATAATTATCCTATCTCTAGTAGTTTTTTTCTTTCATCGGTTTTATTTTATCTTTGTGCTTTATTGTAGTATTTCCGTACAAACAACTTCAGTTTGCTTACTTTGGTTTTCACTTTTCCTTTTTCTCTTGTCCATACTGACACACCTCTGGTATGTTACTGCACACACACCAGCTCAACTCCACCGCCCTCTCTTTTTTTCTCCACATGTTGAGTCCTATTTTTTCAATTGACAAGATTTTGACAGGATTAATTAATGAATTAATCAAGAAAATAATAGACAGATTAATTGACAATGAAAATAATCATTAGTTACAGTCTTAATAATTAAACGTGCATTGACCAGGAGACTCTCCCTTCAGTGTGACTGTCACACAGACCGCAGCAGCAGAACCAACAGCTGAGGGGGGAGCAGAGTGCAGCAGAGCGCTGTACTGTACCAGACCAAACTAGACTTGACTAGACCAGACTGAACTAGACCAGAGTGTACTAGACCAAACTAGCCTAGACTAGACTAGACTAGACTTGACTAGACTTGACTAGACCAGATCACACCATACTACACCAGACTAGACTAGACTACACTAGACTGTACTAGGCCACACCAGACTAGACTAGACTAGTCCGGACTAGACTGGACTGAACAAAGCCAGACTAGACTGGACTGGACTAGACTAGACTGGACTGTTTGCCAGTCTTGTTCGTGTCTCCTCATGGAAACAGGTGTAAATGTTTGTATGATTCTAACAGAAGCTGCATTTTCTCAGCAAATGTATTTGACTCGTGTGTGTTTGACTCTTGTGTTTTTGAATCGTGTGTGTGACTTGTGTGTTTGACTCGTGTGTTTTTGAATCGTGTGTGTTTGACTCGTGTATTTTTGAATCGTGTGTGTTTGACGTGTGTGTGACTTGTGTTTGACTCGTGTGTTTTTGAATTGTGTATTTTTGAATTGTGTGTGTTTGACTCGCGTGTTTTTGAATCGTGTGTGTTTGACTCGTGTGTGTTTGACTCGTGTGTTTGACTCGTGTTTTTTGAATCGTGTGTGTTTGACTTGTGTGTTTTAGAATCGTGTGTTTGACTTGTGTATTTTTGAATCATATGTTTCACTCGTGTGTTTTTGAATCGTGTGTGTGTCTGACTCGTGTATTTTTGAATCATGTGTGTTTGACTCGTGTGTGTTTCACTCGTGTGTTTTTGAATCATGTGTGTGTTTGACTCGTGTGTGTGTTTGTCTCGTGTATTTTTGAATCGTGTGTGTTTGACTTGTGTGTGTTTGACTGGTGTGTGTTTGACTGGTGTGTTTTTGAATCGTGTGTATTTTTGAATCGTGTGTGTTTGACTCGTGTGTGTTTGACTTGTGTGTTTTTGAATTGTGTGTGTGTGTTTGACTTATGTATTTTTGAATCATGTGTGTTTGACTCATGTATTTTTGAATCGTGTGTGTCTTCCGTCTGCAGCCTCTCTGTTAATTTGTTTGAGAGGACGTTCAGATGCAGTCAGAGGCTTCTGGGAGCCAACAAACGCGGATTAAATTTGCTTTTATTTTGGTGAACGTGGGTGTGTGTTCGTGTTGTAGATGTTTTCTGGCAGAAAGTCAGTTTCTCTTCAGTTTACAGTTTGTCAGGATCGATTTGTCTCACATTTTCACCACAGTTACAGATGGAAATGGTTTGCATGTGAAATTCTATTCTGTTAAAGTAAATCACACACAGCACAACAAAATAAAAGAGACACTCATGATGCTTCCAACAATGACACTGTGCTATAAAAAATGCTTCCAAATGAAGCCTGAATGCACTGTTACATAACCAGAGGAAGGAACTGAACGTAGCACAAATGAAATGTTTAAATGTCTTTATTCTGGGATTTTAAATACATCCACAAATAATCTGTGTTGTGTTAATATTTATTCAAGCAGAATCACTGAGTCATGTTTGTCTCAATGAGACATGAGACTGAACAAGTAGATAGAGTCAGACTGGACAGATGGGACAGACTGGACAGACTAGATGGACTGGATGGACTGGACATGCAGGTGAGACATCAGGTGACAAAAAGGACTGTTAGATGTCCATGTAGAGAAGATCCAGGTCCTCTCCTTCTTCCAACCTCTACTACGTAGAACTATAGATCCTTTGACCTTTACTAGCTGTTGATCTGGTAATTTGGTTATAGTTATTAATTTAATCATTGATCAGAGTACTAAATTGATAGTTTAGTATATCTTGAGACTGATATTTTATTAATTAGCTACCCTTTCTCTTCTTTTGAAGAGTGGTGCCCCCAAGGGTGATTTAATAAAAATTAAATCCTATACTGATTATTACTGGTAGCTAAAATTAATAAAACCAACATTTTATTGAGCAGGCCCAACAGGTATATATGTATATAAATAACTCATAACCGCATATATTGTTTCATTATATTTTAAATGTTTCTATATACGTTCTATGTGTGTATAACATCATGAAGCTTAATTTACATATCACTGTATAACGTGTTGAAAAATGTTTTGAAATGATAATTAATGAACATTGATGAAACGCTGATACCTGCCAGGTGTCCACACACTAACAGCTTCACCTCCTCTGAGTCTTTGTCACTGAACATTTCAGTGTGTGTTTTACAAACAACATCTGAATACTGAATACACTGTGTGTGTGTGTGTGTGTGTGTGTGTGTGTGTGTGTGTGTGTGTGTTGTGTGTGATGTTCTTGGCAGCAGTCGAGGAGGCACATAAACACGCGTTGTGGGCGTTTAGCAGCTGGGCGCTCTGACTGACAACCTGCTTTTATTATACTGTGTGTTTGTGTGGGTGGGTGTGAACACCCTGAACCTCTGAACACTCTCAATGTTTCTACAGACATCCAATCAGAAGAGAGCTTCTAACCTGACCAATTAAAACCCCTTTCACTCATCTTCAAAACTGTCACGTCAGCCAGCAAACAGTAGTAAGTGTTAATGCTCTACCTAGTCCCACCCCACTGTACTGTGATTAGCTAGTACGACTGTGCTGTGATTGGCAAGTACTCATTGCCTTGACGATGCATCCTTTTGATTGCCAGAAAGCCTTTGTGATGTTGTGAAAGGATCTATTTTATCCAGAAATGATCATCTTTTCTGGAACCTACTCAATAAGTTTTTGTTCTTAAACTAAAGTGATACTGAAACACATCAACATTTACACCAGTTAGTAACATGTGATCACCTTTACACCTGGTAATACCGTGATCACATTTAACACCCGGTAATAACATGATCTCGTTTACATCCATTAATAACATATGATCCCGTTTACACCAGGTAATAATGTGATCATGTTTACATCTGTTAATAACATGTGATCAGACTACATTTCAAATTGGACTTTAGAATTTATTATGTATTATGCTCTATGCAGTGTGTACCTTCCACTTTTTAGGTAATGGGCACCTGTGATAACCATATTTCAAATTGCACTAAGCTCTGTGCAGTGTGTACCTTCTGCTTTTAGGTAAAGGGCACCTGTGACTACCATATTCAAACTGCACTTTGTAATTTAATCGTGATGATTGTTATTATTTTTATTCTTAGTCTGATGATGTTGTTATCAACATACCTTGTACCGTGTATCTTAACTTGCACTGATGATTTATTTATGACGTCTGTCTTTTATGTCAAGGACTACAGATGGAAATTAGCTTTCCTGCTAAATCTGGTGCAGCCATCTTTTTATTTCCCTGGAATAATTAATGCACGCTGTCCTGTTATAAATTAAATAAACTAAACTAATTTATACCTGGTAATAACATGTAATCACGTTTACATCCGTTAATAACATGTTGTCACATTTATACCTGGTAATAACATGTGATAACGTTTACATCTGTTAATAACATGTTGTCACATTTATACCTGGTAATAACGTGATCATGTTTACATCTGTTAATAACATGTGGTCACATTTATACCTGTAATAACATGTGGTCACATTTATACTTGGTAATAACATGTGATCGCGTTCACATCCGTTCATAACATGATAACGTTTACATCCGTTAATAACAGTTATCACATTTACATCCGTTAATAACATGTCGTCACATTTACACATAGTTTTATAACTGTTATATTATAACTGTAGCTACCATTTATGTTTGGTCTGTGTAGCTAATCTTAGCATCTTACCCGTAAATGTCCCTCTAAATTAGATGTTGAGACAACAGATTAGCTGGTTGCTCTCAGACCCGAGCGGTGTTGAAGTATTGTAATGTTTGTTCACTGCACATGGTTGTATATTGTTCTTGTGCTGCTGATTTCATCTCACTTTTTTGTAACAGTAATGGAATATAGTTACCTTTGTTTGGTATTCTAATTATGTAATCCTGGTACATGTACTGAGTTGTATCTGTTACTCCCCAAGACTGGTCACAGTACTATTACGATAAACAGTAAATATGAAGTACACATAATTAAAGTAAAAACTCTTTGATGATTATACAAGTTTTTGTCAACACCAGCAGAGCATCAACCACAGATGCTCTATTGTTTCTGTGATGCTCCTGCTGTCAACAGATTTAGGTCAGTGTTTCATGAAAGAAGCACAAACGTGTGGAGGTGGACTGATCTGCACACACACACACACACACACACACACACACACACACACACACACACACACACATTCATCACACACAGATCTGCATTCAAACATAAAATAAAACATGTTAAAAATATTAAATGAGTGAAGCAGAGTAACAGTTGATCTGTGATCTTTTCTTCATCTGATCTGTTCATCTTTTTCACTGCAAACAAACTTTATTTTAATTTTAATTTCCTGGCCTCAGTTTTAGTTTTTACAGTCCAGGAGGAACCATCAGGGTTTTGTTACAGAGTGAAATAACAACATGTGTCTGTGTGTCCAGCTCGTCTTAGAAGAGACACAACAAAGACCAGAGACACAGAGACTGAAGACTTCACCTCCTCCTCTTCATCCTCCTCCTCCCTCCCGCTGCACCTCCTCTCAGTGGCTCCTCTCCACCTGCCTCACCATGCTGCTCCTCCCCCAACAGGTGAGTCTGGTTTTCACTCCTCATCATTGGCCCCCTGATACAAAGATTGCAATAACACAAACACACTAACAGATGGAGGCAACAGAAGACAAACAACTTCTGTGTCCTGTGAGGTAAAATTGCTAATTTTATCACTGGAGTTTGGTTGGTTTGTAGAGAGCGACATTTGTCTTATATAACAGTGGTTTCCTGTCAGAAAAGTCTGTCTGATAGAAAGGTAAAGAGGTGAAAATATTCTAAATATAGTATATACTTCATCTGGTGTCTAAAATAGGTGTTGCTGCTGACCCTGTCCACAGCAGGACATTAGCTTAGCTTCCTACACTGGTACTCATGCTGCTTCTCCAAACTGGAGGTGCCTCCATCTACTGAAGGTAAAACACTGACTGTGGAGAAGAACTTCATACAACCACACTGCAAATACTACAAATTGTCCTTTTAATCTGTGCTGCTGCAGCTATAAACAGAGCTGTGCTGAGAGAGATGATGCAGACACAACATGTTTATAATTAAAACATGAAGATGAGGATGAAGAGCTCGGCATGTTCAGACAGCCTGCAGACGAGAACCATCAACCTGCTATCACTGGTTCAATTTAACTGGTTCAATCTAATGAAGAAGCCTGAAGAAGCGATCACATGATCACCTGAGGTTTAATAACACAGCTGACTGATCAAAGATATACCCACTGAGGAAGATGCTCACCTCTGCACGATTTCATACAACTGAGCACGCTCAGAAACCACAATGAAATCATGACTCGTCGTTTGATCCGTTTCTAAAAGGTGAGTCAGGTGATCCTGACTTTCACCTTAGCCAGGGGGCCAAATGCTGTTGAATTTTGGGACATGTAGTCTGACAGCTGTCTTCATGCCGTCTTTGTAAAACAGTCTATTAGTGGGTGGAGTTACCACGCCATGCCCCATTGGTTTGTGGACTACTGGTTTGAAGCTTCAAGTTTGACATTATGGCCACCTTGGTTTTTTGCAACCAGGGCATGCTCAGTAGCAATGAGAGCGTGGAACTGCTGGTGATGGACTGCGAATTGGGTGGAGCGTGATTTACACTTCTGTCTATTCAGCAGGATGTAAAAACAGCCTGTCTGGACTCAACAATATACTAACAGAATATCAATCGGTGTTGAATCAAGGCAGTAATAGAATATCGATCCATATTTGATCAGTTTGATGTGTGCATTGTGAGCCCAGAGTGTTGCACTGGACAAACTCAACAGGACTCAATCAGACAGTAGCTCTACCCTAAATCATCCCTGTTTTGTGGTGTATTTTCCTTTGAATGGATCAAAATAATAATAATTTACTTAATGAACATCCTGCTGTGTTGAAACTAGAGACTGAAACCATAAATTTATCAGGAAACTCTTTACTGAGGTCATAAATCAACTGAGGAGAAGTTTCTTTTTTGTTTTACACTCAACATAATCAGAATTCTTCTTGCAGTCTGTGGAGTCGCCCCCTTCTGGACATCTGGAGGAGTGGGGGAGAGAGACGGTGCGGTAGAGAGAGGAGGCAAACTGATCCAGTCTAGCCGCAAAGCAGCCATCTCAACCTGACTTTGCTGGCCCACCTGAGCCGGGTTGAGGAGCTGTGCTCCTCCTTCTTCTCCTCTCCCACCTAATCCTAATCTCCTCCTTCCATCCTCGCTTCTCTGTCCCATTAGGAAACAATCAGAAAGACTTTCTGAAGTTTGAAGTGCGCAAAATTACGCATAGATATCCAACCAGCTCTGACAGATGCACACGTACCTTTTTCTCTCCGGGTAGGGCCGGGCTTATGCGGTCACATATAATGTCTTGTACATTTTATATGTTATAGATCATAATTGTTTAATCCTTGTTTTTCTGGATCACAACAAACACAGACACAAACACTACAGCTGCTCCAGCTGTCATGCTGACTCATCTGATAAAGATGATCTGACAGCTGTGATTCCATCCCGTGTGCACTTTGCAGGTCTGTTTAGATTTATTAGGCTTTAAAATTATAAAATAATTTCTTTCTTTCTTCATTAATGAAAGGTGTTCTGTGATTATGGAGTCGTGTGTGCACCTTTAAGCCAAGCGTGAGACACACACGCATGCTTTTAACTTAATTATTTACACCTTATTGCTGATAGAAAATATGTTCAAATGACAGTTTACTAATCCACAGTCCTGTGTAAGGAAAAGAATGAACATAAATGATTAAGGTGTTTTGTGATTATGAAGACGTGTGTTTTGGTCAAACACGCCGGGTACTATCTTGTGCTGAAAGACCACAGACTTTGCACTTTCACCAGGTTTTAGCACATGGTTTTAACACATGGTTTTTTGTCAAAATTAAGAGCCAATCAGAGCCTGTCAGCTCATCGATCAGGTGACAATCAGGCATTTGCAGTTGGTGGAGAGCAGCTGCGGCGCCTGGCTCTAAAAACTGCAGCCGCCTCAATCTTGTGAGGTTATCATGGCTACATGTACATGACAACAGAGCAAGTCAGGATCAAATCAGACACAAATCTAACTGGCATGCATTGTGCAGCAATCGCCGATGATTGATTCTGTGCAGGTCTGGCTCATCTTGAAAGCAGCTCATATCTTGCCCTCAGGTCTAGTCCTTCTACTGTTAAGTTGCATTGTGGGAGTTGTAGTCACTCTGACAACTGCATTATGGGACATGTAGTTTCTCTGACAGCTGCATTATGGGAGTTGTAGTCTCACTGACAGCTGTCTTGATCACATCCTCAGGCCTCATCCTTCTATTGTTCAGCTGTTCTCCACTTCTGTTGTTTATTTTTAATCTTGCCCAATTAAAATGCATCTCTGTGTGATTTCATGCTGCTGTGGCACTGTGGCGACAGCATCTGCTTTGGTTTCCTGCAGCAGTGAGACAAATCTGCAGCTCAGCATGTCGTTATTGAAAATAAAGTGACAAACAGAAACATGAAGTCAAAGCAGCAGCAGCAGGGCGCCAAACAACCAGAGAAGAAGAAACTGTTTAGAAAACACACAAATTCATCAGAGTCAGAAAGGCATCCTCTCAATGACTCTGACACATCTGCACATCAGGATCAATAAGTAACTCAATCAATTCTGATCACTGTTTCAATTCATAAATAAAAAACAATTAAATCATTTTAAACCAGAACTGTTAGTAAAGTCTAGACTCAAACATCCAGTAAACACTTCTGACATTTAGTTTGTTCATTTTACCTGCCAGGCTAATTAACTGTGTGTGTGTGTGTGTGTGTGTGTGTGTGTGTGTGTGTGTGTGTGTGTGTGTGTGTGCTGCTTTGTGAATAATAAATGATTCATCATCTTTTATAAATGCAAAATACCTCATTACAGGTGTGTGTGTGTGTGTGTGTGTGTGTGTGTGTGTGTGATTTCTCAGAGGCATTGTTTAATCTTCCCACAATCCTCTGTTCCTCTGATCCAGATGTGTGTGTATGTGTTTGATGAGGTAATGAGTTGTGAATGGAGCCGATAAAGTCACACACACAAACACAGTTCATTATGTGTTATTGACCAGTGATGAGGTTAACAATGTAATTGATCACCTCCAGTCCTGTGTTGCCCTGGGTCTGGACTGGCAGGTAAAGCCTTTGCAGACAATTGTGGTGGTTCACAGTTCCAAAGCAAAGATGAGCGGATGGATGATGCACACTGATGTTTATTATCAAATGATTCAGCAGGTGTGATCATTGTACTGCACCATGTTCAGTGTGGCTGCAATAAACTGATGAAACTGCTGAAATCTCTCAGTCTGTAGGTGCCATAAGTCACTGATGACATCCTTGAACTTTTGGCCACCTAATGACCTTCAGTGCTGCTGAAGAAGTCATCTAACTCTGATTCCTCTTTAGATGACCTCCTGGAGTTTCCTTTCTGTGGAGCTAAGGTGGCTTTCAAGACAGACCCACCAGAAAACAATGTTCCAGAAGAAGATGAGGCTCCCTGGTCTCCTTTCTGCCAGATGGAGCTCTGGAGCCAGAGAGCACCTAGACTGTGCTCCTCCAGTTGACCTGTCCTTATCCTGCCCTTTAGCCATCTGTCTGGAAGCCCTCCAGAGGGAAGACACCATTCCACAGATGCTCAGTTGTCCAGAGTCCCAGAGTTCAGGGCTGACACCACACCTTTTCCTGAGCCTGTGGTCCAACCAAGATCTGTTTCTGCTGAGCCACAGCACTCACCTGTTCTTGAGTTATAGCAGCTGTGTTTCAGGAGCCTCTGGTTCCCTTGGCCTCACTTGCCGGACTCCCACTCACGCCCTTCAGTCCTGCAGTGATGTTGTCAGCCTCTGGTCTCATCTTCACCGCGGCCTCCACAAGGGCCTTGTCTTCACTCCTGGCTTCCAGAGAGGTTTAGCCGACATTACCGATCTACAGGATGTCCTTGAGAGCTGTTCCCTCCATGTCACGAGCATCCAAGACCTTGTTTGGTGCTGCTCCACCTTTCAACTCTACCTCCAGGCCACCCACCTGAGGCTTCCTGCTCATCCTCAGCTCAGGCTGTGGACAGTCCTCCAGAGCGACTTATCTGTCCAAGGCTGTCCACCTGAAATTCTGACCTTGAAGTATATGAAGTGTTCCAGTTGTTTTTCCTGTGTTTCAGATCTTTAGACTTTGGGTTTGTTTGCCCTCTGCACTCTTCTCAGGTTCAGACCTCAGTGTAGCTTTTGCGTATTGACTCTTTTATTATTAAATCAGCTGCAGCTGCTACAGCTCTGCATGAGTCAACATTTTGGGTCCAACCTCTCATATCAGTGCTGCCCTGCTGACACATTATATGATGTGGACATGGACATGGACATCATGGACACAGCAGATAGTGCTGTTGACGATGGACTGTTTGAGTTGATTGTTGATCATGTGAGAAACTGTCCACTCTGACAAAGTCTTGTCTAAGCTCCACACCTGCGTGAGTCACTAAATTCCTCAACACACCTGCTTCTCAGCCAGCTGCCTTCTAACCTGCCAGCTTCTCAGTCTACTAGTAACCAGGCTTTGGTGTGTAAGCCTGTGGTCTTCCTGTCCTGAGCTGGCTGCCTTCTTTCTGCCTTTCAAAGTTGGCTCACCACTAGTGTGCCTGCCATCAGCCACTTCCTGTTTCTGAGTTAGCTAACTTCTTGCCTAATTCCCCCATCTACAATCTCCTGGAGTCTCCTCTGTGGAATCTATCTCACTGTCAAGACAGCTCCCACAAGACATCCAGGGCCCAGCTCCATATCATCCAGCTCCTTGGTCTCCGGGCCCTGTCCCCTACCAGGGCATGAGGCCCTGCCCCTACCTGAGAGTGAGATTCTGCCCCAGATATGCAGTATAAATATATATACTGTAAAAAAACAGGAAAAAGTGAAAACTAAAACACCAAAACCTGCAGTTTCATTTCACAGTAAAAAAAAAAAAAAAAAAAAAAAAAAAACACACACACACAGTATGTCAGTAAAGGTTTCTGTTGTGTTCAGAAGCAGTTTGATAAAGTGACTCTATAAACTGAGACCAGAGCCTTATTGAACACACACAACTATACAACACACACACACACACACACACACACACACACACACACAGTTCTCCGGGGTGTAATTGGGTGTTTTCAGGAGGACAGCTCATAGCTCATCTTTACAGGGTTCTGCTTTATATTGAACACACAAACAAACAAACCACACACACACACACACACACACACACACACACCACACACACACACACACAGTGTTTGGTCTGTATTGATAAGTAGCTGATTGATTGAAGAAGCTGAAATTGAGATAATTGGCCACAGGAGCCATTAAGTGTGTGTGTGTGTGTGTGTGCGTGCGTGTGCATGTGAGCACATTGGTGCATGTGTGTGTTATATAATATTTAATATCTTGTTATTGCTGTAAACTCATCACATTGCTGTAAAGTACAAATGAACTGAACTGAGATGGTTGAATCTGATTGGTTCATCATGACATCATGTCTCATTCTCTCTGTCGACGTGCAATCTTTGTCCACAGGTACAGAAGCTGCTGTCAGTTCTCTTGCTGTTGCTCTCTGACTCAGTAGAAAATGTAAAATAAGATTTAATGTGAGATTATTTGATTTAATAATTCATATTTGATGCTTATGTTCCTGACAACTACCAATAATAAAAACATGTTAAACAATGACAATGCAAAAACAAAATCATCTTGCAGTTATGAAATATTACTCCTTCTTGTGTTCATCTGCAGCTCTTTTCCTCACTTATTAAAAATGAAAGAAAAATGTGAAAAAACATGAGTGAAAAGTTAAACTGCTGTAGTTTTAAATTTTTTAATCACTGAAGAAGTTCAATGAAGTTCATGTTTCATTTGAAAGTAAATCAAATAAACATTCAAAAAAATGACCAGAAACATCATGACACATCATTCATGATCAAGTGACGTCAAGTGTGTGTTTGTTTGCTCACCTGAAACCTCCACTGTGACCCAGCTGGATGATCATGTGACCACTTCTGAATAAAGATCTTTAAATTCATCAAATTTGATCGTTCACATTACAAACAGACTGTAAAGCCTGTGACAAGGCTGCAGGCCACAGGTGATGGTTACCTGCCTGTCAGTTTGTGCTCTACTGTTGTGGGGTTAGGATGTTGTTCCCAACTGAGTTCTTGTGACAGCTCTTGGTTTAGTATCCACTCCATGTATCATAGGACTGTGCTCAAATCAGACTAGACTGATTGGTGCTCAGTCAGACAGCCATTACTATTTTGTAAAAGCTTGAGACAGATTACTGACACAGAACACGTGTACATACTCAGGGACTTCATTTCACTCCCACAGCAGTGGACCCTTTTTTGTTGAAGCAAGCGGGGGTTTCTGACCAACAAATTCACCCACTGACAAGCTGCATGGAGAAGAAATAAAGGACTCATCATGACTGATGACAGCCAGAGCAGAACACAGTGGACTACAAGTAAAGTTGTTCAAGGTCACACAGTGTTGCAGGAGTTTTTGCCTTTTTGAGGCCTTTTCTTCTCTCCGTTGCACTTTGTGAGCAGTGTGAAATTGTGCCAGAAATTTGTTGTTTCTTGTTCCTACAGTGTTGTGTGAAGGTTGAGGAACAACACCATACAACATCATCTGCTCTCTCTTGGCAAATACTGATGATATTCAAGGAGCTTCTTCTTTCAGTGGATTTCATCCCAGAAAATTTTAAAAGTCCATCTCACTTTTTGAACATGATGAAAAGTATGAAGCCATGGAATCTCCTGAAGAATTTTTATTTTTTCATGCCAAGAGTTAGTTCACAAGAAGTGGCTTGCATTTTTTTGTTGGCAAGTGTAGAAGAGAACAGCAGAGGCCATTAAAGTTACCACAATAATACATTCTTCTCCAAAAAGTTTATCTGCGTTGGCACCCTAGATCAGTCAACGATCTCATCATCACCCTTCGATCTTCACTGAACTTCATACTTTTTACCTGCAGCTACCATAGCACTGACGTGACACCAACCAGGGAGAAGTTATCAGTCAGATTCCACCAATCTCCTGTCTGTGAGGATGAACTTGATGTTCCACCATCCTATAGGAGGAGCTTAGCAGGCCATGAACTCCCTAGCCTGTAGCAAAGCTCCAAGAATGTCTCTGGAGGTCATCAAGGCCAGCTAGACAAGTGCTCTCCACAGCTACCTGCATGACCTCCTGCTACAGTGCTGGAGGAAGGGACAGTTACCCCAGGACATTCTGTGATGCTAACATCATCACATTCTATAAGAACAAAGGTAAATTGGAGTGATTGCAATAACTCCCGTGGAATATTCCTCCTTGGATATGTTGCAAGGACCTTCCCATCTTGTCTGCTGAAGAGGCTGCAGTCTCCTCCAGAACAGGCATACCCTGAGGTACAATGTGGTTTCAGAGCAGGACGCTCAATGAGCAACATGATCTTCTCATTAAGGCAGCTGCAAGAGAAGTGCTGTGAGCAGAGGTGACCACTGTACACCTGACAGCTGCTTTCAACCTGGTCAGCAGAAACAGCTTCTTCACTCTTGATTGATGTCCCCAAAGTTTCTTATGATCTTATGATCTGTTCTTAGTTATAAGGACCAGAAGCCCTGAACATCAACCCAGCAGGCTGGGTAACTGTAGCTGCAGACTGCAACAAATGGAGGCTCGCCATCGAGGGAACCATCCAGAAGAGGACTTGTGGGAACAGAGCACAGACGACTGAAGGCCGACATGGACTACATCTGCTCAACCTGCAGCAGAGCCTGAGGATCCAGCTGTTCAGCCACAGCAGGTGCTGCAATATATTATATTAGACATCCATAGCAGCTTGTAGACTATCGACCGGGGTCTGCCACACCCCTCAGTTTCTTATACTAATGCACCTCATACTGCCAGAAATACTTTTTAACTTGTGGTTAACACTGTGAAATGGTCACAGTTTGATTGGGGTTAGGCACCAAAACTACTTGGTTAAACTAAACTGCAAACAACAGAGATTCAGTTAGGAGATACAAAAGAATTCAGAGCTGAACCCCCCCCCCCCCCCAATATTTAATTTGAGGGTGCATAAAAGCCAAGGCCCCTCACAAGTGACAACTTTGTACCCAAGAACAGGATGATGGTTGTAACCATGAACTATATACAGGTATATATACAGAGTGTGTTTATATATATCCTCCTCTCTCCTCCTCTCCTCTCTGTATTTTCTTATTTTTTTATTTTTTCTCGTTCATTTCAGGACAAATTTTTCTCTCTTGACCGACTTTCTGTTTTTCAGAATAAAATTAGCAATCAACACGAACACACACACACTTAATTTAGTGAATAATTTCACAGCAGGTTTGCTCATTATAGAAAGACGAGACTGAATATCACTGATTAGACACACAACACACACACACACACACACACACACACACACACACACACACAGAGTTGAGTGTATTTTAGTTTGTTAATAATTGAGAAGGTGAAGTTTGAGGGAAAAAGCTGATTTATGACAAACTCTTCACCTCTCACCCTCCTCACACTCCTCTTCCTTACCCGTCACCACCCCCCCTTTTCATTCTGCTGCTCTCCTCTCTCTGTCCTCTTCCTCAGCCCTCTCCTCCATCATCTCCTCTTCTTCTTCTCTCATTGCTTCATCACTCTCACTCATGTGACATGAGTGAACGCTGGCGCGTTTGGCTGCCGCTGCTCACTGGCTCTTTTCTTTTTTTACTTTTTACTTATTTAACACCTTTTGATGCCTGCTAAACTGCCTCTACCAGTGGTATCAGTGTTTTATATCAATTACCTGGCTCATATTATTACAATCATGTGTCAGCCACTGAGGAATCCCACTTGCTGCCAACGGGACCTTTCTGAGTTTGTCGTCCTGGTGTGCATGCTCCTCACCACCGCTACAATGGCAATACGGCACTGCTACAATGTGGATACTCAAGCTGCTGTTATGGATTGTCTTGTTCTCCACCATCATAACTGCTCTGACATACTCAGCTGATGAAATCCACCAGCTCCGATCGCGATATGAGCTACCAGCCAGCCTACTCATCCACCGGAACATTCTCCGACATTTGAGATACATCCACCACGGATCCCGCAGGAACTTCTGCTTCGATGACAGCGGTTCCATCCAGTCCTTCTGGTTGAGGGATCCAGGATAAGGTTGGAAACACCGGCAGGTCTGCTAACCATAACGTGTTGGCTTCTCTTCCCAGGATGGCGGAGCTTTCTCCCTCCAACTGTTTTAAATTCTCCACCTTCAATGTCCGCTCACTAACTAACAAAGCACCGCTTATCTCCGAATCCATCATGGATTTAGAACTGGACTTTATATGTCTCACAGAAACATGGCAACAGCCGAATGACTTTTTCCACCTGAACCAAACACTTCCGCCTGGGTTTGTTTACATCTGCAAATCACGTTCTTCCGGTAGAGGGGGCAGTCTTGCACTGATCTATCGCGAGAATTTAAAAATCACGCCTGTCCCAGTGACAGAGCTGTCCTCCTTTGAAGTCCTGGCTGCTCAGCTGAATGGCCCCACACCTACCCTCATTGTTACTCTTTACCGACCTCCTAAACCCTCTGCCATTTTCATTAATGAGCTCACATCCCTTTTAGCTGATCTTTGTGCTATGTCTCCTAATGTTATTTTAACTGGTGATTTTAACATTTATCTTGATAAGCCCACTGAAACATCTGCCAAAGATTTTATTTCTACCTTTAATAGTTTTGACCTTGTTCAATTTGCTAATTTCCCTACTCACAACAAAGGACATATTCTCGATTTAATTTGCTGTTCAGGAGTCACACCAAGTTACCTTAGTGCTGTTGATCCTCCTATTTCTGACCATAAGCTTGTCATTTTTGATATTCATCTTCAACTTTCAAAATCCATCCAGAACTGGTCCATATCTTTCAGAAACCTTAAGAATATTAATATCACTGAGCTTAACAGTCTAATTAGCACTTCCACTCATTTCAGCTCCCCTCACTCCCTCACTGCTGCTGAACTGGTTGATCACTATAACGCCAACCTCCAATATGCTCTAGACACACTTGCCCCCCTGAAAACCAGCACAGTTACATTCACTTGGTCCTCCCCTTGGTACACCCCGGAGCTTTGCCAGCTTAAAACACGGGGTCGCCAGCTGGAGCGATTAGTGAGGAAAACCGGTCTGGTAGTGCATCAGCAAATGTATCTTGACCATCTCACTTCCTACAAATCCTGCCATCAACACAGCCAAGTCCACCTACTATTCCCATATCATTAAATCTGTTGACAGCAACACCCGGATTTTATTCTCAGCTGTCAACAAACTCCTCAAACCAGCTGAAACCCCCTCTCACCTCATCTCCACCTCACAGTGTCAAAAGTTTCTGGACTTTTTTAACTCAAAAATTGTCAACATCCACCAACAACTGACTCCTCCTGCACCAATGCAAGCCACCTACCCCCGGTGGAACACCCTGGATCCTCCACCCTCCAACACTGTCCACATTTCAACTCCCATCTGCTGAATGTATTAATAGGCTCATCAAGGCATCCAAGAACTCTACCTGCCCACTTGATCCTCTCCCCACTGCCTTAATTAAAGCCTGTCTGCCAACAGTCTCACCCATTATAACATCCATAGTTCACTCTTCCCTTTCCACTGCTACTGTTTCACCATCACTGAAGACTGCTTCCATCACTCCCATTCTTAAAAAACCTGGTTCAGATCTCAATGACCATAATAACTATCGGCCCATTTCCAACCTCCCATTCATCTGTAAGATCCTAGAAAAGACAGTTGCAACCCACCTCCAGAACCACCTGTACAATAATAGTCATTTTGAACCATTCCAGTCCGGTTTCCACCCAAAACACAGCACAGAAACAGCCTTAATCAAGATCACCAATGACCTCCTCCTGGCAGCAGATTCTGACCTTCTCACCATCCTCATCCTCCTCAACCTCAGTGCCGCCTTTGATACCATCTCCCACTCCGTACTCCTGGAATGCCTGGCTGGCACTGGGGTCTCTGGTACTGCATTACAATGGTTCACTTCATATCTATCTGACAGGAAACAAGGTTAATGAAATTATTCACAGTGAACTGAGTGACTCCACCTGCAGCTTGATTGATGATAATCAGACTTTGTTTTCCACATAAAGCTGTATTGTTACCTTCAGGACATGCAGCAACAAAGCTCAGCACTAACACAGCTCTGTGCGACGGTATAAGCATCCGCAAAACACAACATGAAAAACAGTCACCAGTATCTGACTGACTAATGATGTTATTTGGCTGCTTCAAACAAATTTTAACATTCGCACAATTTCTATTTTACATCATCAGTCCGACAGCACCCCAGTCTGTGGGAGGAGCCACATTAGCAACATGCTAACATTGTTCAGTAGGTTAATCTACAGAATAAAACAACATAAATTGTGACAAAACATACAGCTTTAGGTTTGAAGTCAAGTCACAAAAAGTTAGTGATTGGCCATCTGCAGTCAAAACCACACATCACCAAAAATAACCTTTTATCCTCTGAGCTCTTCTGTCCTCAGTCACTCAGAAATAAAATACATCAGGACTGAATAAGTCCCGCCCTCTGACAATAAGTACTTCCCTCCCTATCAAAGTAACAACAGTAACTCTCCAACCAATGAGAGTTTGGTTGGAGATCATAAGGACCAACCAATTGATTAATCAACCAATCGACCAGTGGACCAATGGACCAATTAACAGTGTACACAGCCTCATACAGGGCACCAGAACATGTAGGATTTTTCAGGTTATTATTGATTGTGCTAAGGTATGCTAACACTCTCAATCTGACCCTGGATTTGTGCTAAGCTATGCTAACATTTTCAACCTGCGTTTGTTTTCTGTCTCAACTGATGTTGTTGGTGTTTCTTCTGCTCAGGCTTCAGTAAATATTTACTGCTTTCTGATTGGTCCCGTCCCTGATGGTGAGTGCAGGTTGTTCAGAGTTTTCAGTGTCTCATCGCCATGGTGACTAGTTTGTGCTGATGGTGACAGCTGTGTTTCCATGGCAACTGTGGACCTGTTATTCTTGCCTGTGATTGGTGGTTCAGTCTCATCCTGAATTTAAACCAGAATGGGGTGTGGATGGAGGGGTGAGGATGGGTGTGTGTGTGTGTGTGGAGGGTGAGAATGGGGGGGTGGGGATGAGGGGTGGGGATGGAGGGGTGATGATGGAGTGGTGGGAGGGTGAGGATGGAGGGTGAGGATAATAAAGAAAAGGTGGAGAAATAAAGAAGTAAAAGGATTAAAGGAGAACGGATGAAGAGTTAGAAAATTAGATCGAGAGACTTCAAACAAAACTGAGCTACCTACTGCTGAGTGTGTGTGTGTGTGTGTGTGTGTGTGTGTGTGTGTGTGGTGTGTGTGTGAACATCAATGTGATATTAGACAAAGCTGCTTCACACACACACACATTCAAATGCAGATGAATCGTCCTTTTATATCCTGACTGAAAATGAGTGAGAGACATTAAATCACCAGGAGAAAAAGGGAAGCGAGAGAGGATGAAAAGTGCCTTCTTCTTTTCCCAGGATGCTGTTCACTTGACCCAGTAGAATCTCAGTGGTTGTCACCAGTGGTGGACAGTAACGGAGTACATTTACTTGAGTACTGTACTTAAGTACATTTTTTGAGTATCTGTACTTAACTTGAGTATACTTGTTTTTTTTGGGGGGGGAATTTATGATTTTCACTCCACTACATTTCTAGGAGGGTTGTCGTTACTTGTTACTATTACCAGGGGTTTCCACCAGATGTGATTTTTGTAATGTCATGTGAGTGCTGAGGTTTTGTTCTGTCCTCTGCACAGCTGCAAGTCTCTCCTCCAGCAGCGTTTCAGCAGCGGAGTGTTTTGCCCACCTGATCATGTTTACTTTGTTTTTTTTTTTTTTTCTTGATCAGGTCCTCCTTCCTTGCTCTTTGTGCTTCTACCATGGATAAGCAGGCTATGTGGTTAAATAGTTTCTTTTCTGTCTGTCTTTATGGTCATGACTCTGCACAGGGTCTTTTATTTGGAAAATTAGCCGAATTCCCCCTCCCTTTTCTGTGTCTGACTTCCTGCCCGTTCGATCTGCTCTGTGCTAATTGACACAGCATCCGTCAAAAATAGACTCTGTGCATATTTGAAGCAGAGGGGAGCACTGAGCCGCTTCTGGGAGGCGTCTGAGACATGCTGTGGCACTTCTGGTGGAAACACAAGCAATGTCTAGAATGGCCGCAAATCACTCCGACTGCTGCAGCGCTGCCGTGGCACAGGTGTAAGGCAACCATAATGTGGCGCAGCCGTGCCTGGTGGAAATTGCGGGTTATTAGGTGAAGCATAGGTTTGAAGACAGCTGTAGATGTTTTTTTCTTTTCTAAAATGCAATTGCCAAATGCTGTGTTCCTCACAGAAGGAAACCAATCACAGTACACACTCTGAACTGGGACTGATGTAAGAGTGGACATATGTCATCCAGGTGTGTTCCATAACAAGAGCAAGCAAACTCTCAAAGACAGAATTAAATCTCGAGATGTTATTATAATTAGAAAAAGAAATAATTCTGGGTAGGCTTTTAAAGTGTTATTCCACCCAAAAATGAAAATTCACTCAATATCTACTCAGCCCTATGCTAATGTGAGGATGGGTGAAGATCTTCAGTTCACAAAACAATCCTGGAGTTTCAGCAGAAAACAGGGTTGCAGCTAAATCCAGTACAATGGCAGTGAATAGAACACAGAACACAAAACAAACACAAAATGTCTCCTTCCTGGGGTCCGTTTCACAAAGCAGGTTCAACAAACCCTGAGTGTAACTCTGAACTCTGAGTTGATGTACTCTGAGATAAGAAACTCTGAGTTTTCGGTTCCAGAACAGCTGATTTGAGTTGGTTTACTCAACTCGGAGTAGTTTCACCTGGAGTTAAGCGCGTGCACCACAACTATAAAAAGCCAGCATCAATGGAGCCCCGATTCGACGAGTCACCATGGCAACGGGGAAGCGGAGGGCTGCGTTTTTCACGCCACTTGAGATGGAAATCTTAATGCGCTCGTATGGCGAGTTTGAGCACATTTTCAGAAAAAAGTGCAACACCGCAGCAGCTGCCAAAAAGAGGGAGACGGCGTGGGAGAACATTGCTGCCCGGGTCAATGCGTAAGTTTAAATGTAGTCCTTTGCAATCACAATAATATTACAGGGGGAAAACGTTTGAATGGTAGCCTATTAAGTTATTTCATTTAGGTGCAATCCCGCGGGGCAGAAGCGCACGTGGCAGCAGCTTAAGATGAAATATAAAAACATTGTTCAAACAGGTAAGACCTCGGCATAATCTCATGGAGGTACCTCATTTTGATCATGTTTTACATTGTAAAGTAGCCTAATATTAAGTGGCTGTTTGACTGTGCAGTTGTTTTATCCCACACAGCCTAAATGTCTTCATCCATATCATGTTCTGTTAAATAATTAAGCCTATTTAAACTAACACAGACTTCTACTCAGCCAACAGAAAGAAATCCGATGCCCGTAAAACGGGTGGTGGCCCAGCACCACCACCTCTAACGGAGGCAGAGGAGCTGGCCCTAAGACAGAATTTTAGATGTTCTGCATCTCCAACATTGTACAGAAAACTTCCATTGGCAAAGAATCGCAGCGCAACACACAATATCTGATGGGATGTGAGAGCATGACTGCGGCTGGTGATGATGCAAATGTAAGGACGGATTAGGTTGTGTATGTAGATAATAGATTGTGACGTGAAACGGTATCGCTCAAAAGGGTAACTGTCTGGAAATGCAAGGACATCTATGCGCGGTCTGATGACAATCTCCCGACGAATATTTAATTTCTCTGCGTAGTAATGCTGCTCCTTCATCCACTGGGTCGTTGAGAAAAGGACATGCCATTTTGACAGACGAACGAGGTTACGAATGTATGAATGAATGAGGAAATCAAATAGCGTGTGTGGCTGAAAGGGGGCGGAGACAGAGAGAAACTCGAGGTTCATTGTGAAAAACCTGGTCCCGACCAGGTTAGGTTCA
Source organism: Lutjanus argentimaculatus (assembly GCA_034769285.1). Classification (NCBI taxonomy): domain Eukaryota; kingdom Metazoa; phylum Chordata; class Actinopteri; order Lutjaniformes; family Lutjanidae; genus Lutjanus; species Lutjanus argentimaculatus. Next base: position 1,722,590 of record JAWZSL010000063.1, read on the forward strand.
TAGAGTCTGTTACTGCGGTAACTGACCGAGAGCTTAAGTTACCTCTCTTTGTGAAACAGGCTAGAGTTACCCCTCTTTCTCTGGTTTGAGTTACCTTCCTTTCTGAAACGGAAAACTCCGAGTTTCCCTCATTTCAGGGTTAACAAACTCAGAGTTTTCACTAAACCTGCTTTGTGAAACGGACCCCTGCTCATGTGGTGTAATCCAAGTGTCCGTGAGCCGCAACATTAAAATTTAACCACAAAAGACACCATTTACACCATGTTTTTAGCCGAAATGTCAACTGTAGCCTCCCAGGTAGCATGTAAACATGGCATCAATGTATCGCGAGAATTCATATATCTCTTAATGGATGCATGTGTGAAAATATCGCGAGATCTCTTGTGCATCTGGCTCGAGTCTGAGAGGCTACAGTTGACATTTCGACATGCTAACACCAACATGGTAACTCCAGCATGCTAACACCAACATGCTATTTCCACTATGCTAACTAACTAACTCCTCCTTCTCAGCCAATCAGAGAGAGGGGGAAGGGTTACTGTTTGTTTATATTCTTGTTTTATAAGAGCAGATGAAACCATATAGACAGCAGAAGGAGAGATGCTGATTGGCTGCAGCGAGTAAAGAACAGTAAAATGTTTCATTTATAACTATATTAACTCCAGTTGTTAGCATGTTGTTAGCATGTTAGCCATGTTTGCTGCTGCATGTTTATCCAGACCATGACAGGAACCGGAGAATCTGAGGAGGAGAGTGAAGGGTTAAAGTGTTTCAGTCATAACTGCAGATGCTGCAGATACACACACACACACACACACACACACACACACACACACACACACACACACACCACACACAGAGTCTCTCAGCCTGTGGTGTGTGTTGCATTTTAATGTGACACTGATTAAATGTGTCAGGAGAGAAGAAGAAGAAGAAGAAGAAGAAGAAGAAGAAAAACACAAACACAGTCTCCACTCCTCCATGATGAGTCCAGACACCCTCTGGTGGTTAAAGTCAGTAACAACAGGAATTCATGATGTCACACTGTCTGCACTGTAAAAACTGTGAGGGGATCAGCTGGATTGGTGGTGAAAAGTAGTTTTATTTATTTGTATTAATTAACAGAAAACATAGACATCTGAAATGTGATTATAAAATCATGAAAAATGTTTCTAATGTGGCTCTTTACTCTTTACATTTCATGTAGACTTAAACATAAACACAACATTACTGTCACCTTCAAGCTGGAGAGGCTTATATACCAGACTGACTACTGATGAGCTGCAGCTCTGAGACCAGGTGAGTGAAGTGGGGTGAAATGGAGTGATGAGGTGAGAGGGAAACTGATCCCCCATTGCAACCCTGCTTGTTTCTGACTGACGTCTCGACTGAATCCTGGAAAACACATCAGTCTTCGTTCCCTAACCACGAGTTCTGCCTCAGTGTCTCTGGTTTCTGTCTGCCTGTTCCTGTGGCCAAGGAACATTTCCTGTTCATGATGTTATGGAGTGTGTTTGCCTGCCTGTGTTTTTCTGTGGGAGAAAATCTACACACCTCGCCGCTGGTACCTTTGCCATCCTGTGAGTGTCTTCTGGATGATCCTCCTGGTTCTCTTGTTCCCCCAACTCCTCACCTGACTCTGACTCTCCTTCTGTCTGCTCCTTGGTGGTTTGTTTGCTCAGACTGAAAGCCTACCTGGCCCTCGACCTCCTGCTTGCCCGACGACATCTCCTGTCTGCTGCTTCATGGTACCATCACCTGCTAATGAACTGTACAAGTCTATCTCGTACATCCTGAACTCACCTGCTCCCCGGTTTGGCTCACTCATCCCAAGCCCGCAGGTCTGAGACTTTGTTTATGAAGTGAACTGACATATTACCTGCCTACTGTTTATGGTGTCTGCCTTTAGTGAATATAAAGGTCATTACCAACTGTCCTTGTTGTGCTGTGTGCTGCACTTTGGTTCAAACCATACCTGTTACAGTCTGGCCAGGTGCATTGATGGCTCATTGCTATCTTGAGGCAGCGGGAAGTGATCAATCTCTTGACCAACAAAAACCTGGTCTGAAATTGATGCTATAACATTTTCCTGTTATTTAAAGGATACATTATTCAGATCTTCACTCTGATTCTACAGCAGTTAATCTGTGGATCCTAAACATTATTGTTCTGATGAATAGTGGCTGGTTCCAGTTGGGTGAAACAGGATGAAGCTGTGTGCACGTTTACACACAGAAACTGTAACATCACTGATTGTTTAAATCCATCAGGATCTGATGTTAATTTAAGTTCTGTGTTCTTCACACAGATGAAGTTTGTGTTCAGAGTAAAGCAGCTGCTTCCTCTGCAGAGTTTCTTCTGCCCTGTCTCTTTATGGTGACAGTTTGTAGTTTTGATGATTAAATATTAATGATGCAGTAACATCACTATGTTCATTAAAACATTTTAAATGACTGAAAACTTTGAATCATTGTTTATTTGATGTTGAGCAGCTTGAGCTTTCCATGTGATTTCTTTTTTGTATTGATGTCTGAGTGTTTTCTTTAATGATCAGAGAGGCTGCTGTCACTCATTAATGTACGTAACATTTCCATGGCCACTGTGATGTCACAGCAGTCATCCATCAGGTGAGGACAGGTGAAGACTCTTCAGCCTATTATATGAACCGACCTGTCTGAGCTACTCGACCTGACCTGACCCAACTCACCCGACCTGTGGGTCACCCTCAGTTTCTGCATCACTACCACTGGACAGAAAATCAGTCTTTCAGTATCTCTGCTCACTTCTCCAACTAACTGAAGTTAACTGAATGAAGTGTCTGTCTGTTTGAAGTACACTCCACTCCAGAGGCAGGAACACCTGGTTCTTAAAGAGAACACCTTGATCTTAAAGAGAATACCTGATTCTTAAAGACAACACCTTGATCTTAAAGGGAATGCCTGGATCTTACTGACTTAAAAGGAATGCCTGCATCGTAAAGGGAACACCTGGATCTTAAAGAGAATACCTGGATCTTAAAGGGAACACCTGGATCTCAAAGGAAACACCTGGATCTTAAAAGGAACACCTGGATCTTGAGAATGAGATGCTCTGATTGGTTTTATTCATGTTACAACCAAAACACACCTGTGATTAATTAAGAGACTGAATACAGTCTCTGTGCACTTTACTTAGCCCTCACATTGTGCACCATTTAACAAGCAGAGTGCAATTGGACAGGTCATAAATGCACCAGCTGCAGCGTCCACAATGGTTAAAGTCAGAAAATGATTTAATGACTGTCAGCTGTCTGATGTTTATTCTTGTTAAAAAACAGTAAACAAGCACATGAATACTTGTGTGTCTGTGCCTGTTTAATGTTTTTTAACAAGAATAAACATCAGACAGCTGACAGTCATTAAATCAAACAGGAGCCACTAACATGATGATGTCATCCTATAGGTGCAGCTTACTGTGAGTGGGCGGGGCTTCAAATACAGAGAGGCAAGGAGGCATGGCCTCTTATTCTGACAAATCAACGACACAGGAGGGCGTGGTTACGATCAGTCATCAGCATGGACAGAAGACTGGCTACACCCACACAGGTACATCTCTGGCTCCACCCACACAGGTACACCATATTACAGGATAGTGTTTTCAGTATAAAAAATATACAGTCAGTGAATTCAGAGTAGCTCGGAATGGTCCTAAAAACATGTTTGCATCTGTTGTTTATTAGAAATGAGACAAAGAGAAAATAACAAAAATGCAAACACTTTTGTTTTTCATGAGTTAAAGATCACAGACTCCTTCTGTCACATTAAAGGTTAATTTCTCTAAAATTTAGTTCACAAATGTCTTAAAAATCTGTTAGTGAGCTGATAGTCATCCAGCTGACAGGTGAGACACAGAGCTGCTGATTTAACAGCAGGTGTGTTTGCCTCTGATTGGCTAATCCTGACATTGTTACACTGAACCCAACCAGTCACTCCTCCAGGAGTATGAGCCAATCAGAGGCAGAGGAGCAGAGCAGGTTTGCGATAATCAGGTTCTTTTTCTTATTTTTCTCTTACAGCAGAGTGTGTTTGGACCCGTCTCTCCCTCTCAGCTCTGCATGGACAGGTGGCCTATCTTACCTGTACAAGTGAGTCTGTCTGTCTGTCTGACTGTCTGACTGTCTGTCTGTCTGTCCCATAACTTACTTCATTAACTGCCTCCTGTCATTCTTCAGGTGATGAAAGAAGTTCATCCCTCCTTCTTCTCTTCACACTTTTCCTCCAGATTCACTCTGATGACTGACTACAGACACAGTAAGACTAGTCTGTCTGTCTGTCTGTCTGTCTAACTAACAGTGACTATGTTTACATGTACAAAATATTCCGTTTTCTGCCCTTATTCTGAAAAAGACCATTATCACAATCTGATTACAGCTGCTTCTTTGCATCAAAATAGGATTTTTTTTTTTAAGTTTTTCTCTGGTGGTGAATGTGTGATGACGTGATCATGTTCAGAATATTGTCATAATAGTTAATAAAATAATAAATAAATGATAAATGAATAATAGTGAATAAAAGAGGAAAATTAGTTTGCATGTAAACACAGTTAGTGTTATAGAAGTAGAATATGTGGAGGAGCCCTTTATGATGATGATGATGATAAAGATGATGTGGTAATGATGGTGATGAGGAGGAGGATCATCAGAGACAGTGTTGTTGACCAGAACATGTGTTGTGTTGTTCTGGTCAGCCAACAGTATTTTTCATTTGTTGGAGCAGTTTTGACTTCAGGTTTTCAAGGTTCTGATGTGACTTCATGATTCTGACATCATGGTCACATGACCACATGTCTGCTGTCACAACGTATCATCTTTAACGGAAGATAAAAGTTTGCCGTAGGACTGCTGATCTGATCTGTCACATGTGATCAGTTTTTTATTCAGCTCAACATTTTTATCCTCACAGAGAAAAATCTCAGAGTTTAAAAGTCCAAGGGAAGACCAGGTTCTACTATTTTGAATTCACAGTCCAGTTTAGGCCCAGTTCAGTTCTCAGGGTTAGGGGGCTTAGCGTTCCAGCTGTAATGTTGAAGTTTAGTCTGTGAAGATGGTGGTAGTCATAGTTCAGATCAGTGATAACTCTGGTGAAAAGCTGCTCTGGGTGGAGAAAGGTGACCCTGTGCTGTAATCTCTCTGCAGATCAAATAAAGTTTTATTTCAGCATATTTTGTTTCATTCAGCTGTTTAGTTTTTTCTCTGTGTCCATCAGAGAAGCGAGGGATGAGTGGAGGTAAAGTTTCTTATGGAGGAGCGTTGCTGCTGAGGACGGAGAGAACAAAAGACGACAACAAACAAGTGAGTCCTGATATCATCAGCTGATCAGTAAACAAACAATGAGTGAAAGAACATAAACAGAATTTTTTTTAGAGTCATCATTCTCCAAATTCATGTTGTGTTGTCTTTGAAGTGCTTTATCCTTAGACACATGAGCGGGGCTGGAGAAAATCAATGATTGTGTGTTCAACTTGGGTTGATTTTGAATTGAATTGGTTGCTAACAGTACAAACGTAGCTGGATTGAACCTATGAAACACCTGCAAAATCAACAGTTCTACTGTCATGATGGTAATTATTGATTGACTGCTCTGTGTGTGTGTGTGTGTGTGTGTGTGTGTGTGTGTGTGTGTGTGTGTGTGTGTGCTGCAGTGTGTTGGCATGTCTGTAGACAGAGTAGAGGAGGAAGATGAGAATCAGGAGGAGGAGGAAGGAAGTGAAGACGGAAGAAAAGACAAACGGCCTGTTGCCTCCACTCCTGTCCCAGGGTCGCCATGGTAACACACATGCACACATTGATTATTACGGCTATTTTATGATGTGACTCTGATGTTCAACAGTGAAGCTTTAATTTATTCTCTTCAGCCTTGTTACCATGACAACTGTCAACTGATGCACAGCAACACAGTGACAGTGTTTATTAGACAAGGAAACAGAAACAGTCTGTCTGTCTGTCTGTTTGTTTGTTTGTCTGTTTGTTAGTTTTTTTCTGTTTGTTCAGAAGCAAACAGCAGGATCAGACACTGAGCTCTTTGTCTTTCAGAATAAAAGCATCCTATTTGTTTTCAACATTTAAAAAAAATGTATTTACATCTTTACCTCAGAGGTTCAAACTGTGACATATTGAAATATACCCTCCACCACCATGAGTATTAGTAAAGCTAATCTCACTTGTGTTATTATCAAAATATTTTGATCACTCATCCACTGATGTGATCTCCCAGTGGCACAATAATTTCAATAAGCACCTGTCTCTCAGATTACAGAGTTTATAATGTTAACACAGTTTAACTTCTTTTAAAATGAGAGGGGGCTCATTTAAAGATATAAAAAACAAACAACAGCTTAATATTATGACATTTATTATTAGTACAAATAACAAACAAGCCACAACAATGAACAAAACAAACACTAAACAGATAAACACCAGGTGCCAGCTCATAAACTGAAGTGGTCTTCTGGTCTAACCCTAACCCTAACCCTCTGAAGTCTGAGGTGGCCGGTCCTAAATGATGACATGATCTTTAACAAATGAGTTATAGACTTTATTGATCGGCTCACATGTTATCAGTTGGGTTACAAATATGTAAACAACACATGGGGCACTATGTATGTGCCCCTATATGTGTATCTGTATCTGTTGTGTTTTGGTCTCTGTTTTCTGGGGTCCACAGGAGGGTGTGAAACTCTCATGCATGTCTGGAATGGTGGGAGCAGGGTCAGTTTTATCATGTCACTTGCAGTTTGTTCTGTAATAAAACTGACCACCATATGTGCAAAGTGGTCTGGCTTTCGTTTCCCTGCTTAGATGTTATGGCAGGTTTTACCACAGGTCTTTTTGACCTGTGGTAAAAGGCATTTGTCTCCAGTTTTTCTTTTCAAGTCCTCCAGTCTTTGCAGGAACTGTTTGTAGGTGTGTCCTGCAGGAATATTGTTTGCCCCTGGGGGGGTCCTGTGGGCACTAATGCTTGAGAAAAATTCTTATTGTGGTAGATTCAAAAGTTGTTCACCACCATCAATCTTACACAACTGTGATTTAAACCTGAGCATATGGGGCATCATCTGCTGAACTGTGTTCCAACAGTTTGCAGCTCTGATGGAGGAAGCTGGCCGGCCACATTCAGAGGACTTGTATTGTGTTGTGTTGTGTTGTGTTTCTGGTAGATGCTCTAGTTTTCCTGATGTTGTCTGAACACTGTCAAACAAACTCTGTCAGTGGGAGGGGAGAGACATATTGTGGATCATTTTGATTTGCACTAAGCTGTTCTTATGAAATTCAGTGACAATGATAATAATTCTGAGGTTTTCTGTCCAGTATTTTGAGTCTTGTCAATATGACAGGTGTGTTTAATCATAGTATACATGTACAGCTTGGCTGCATCTGTGGACAACTAGTTCATCATGAAATTTAAGTTGCTCAGGTTCATTTTAACCGTTTCATCTGATTTTCAAAAGTTAGGCGTGAATTGACAGTTACTGAAAGTCTGAGACTGTTTGAAGCCGAAGAGTGAGGGGTCCAGGATGGGTCCCTGGGGCACACCTGAGAATCAGTAAGTTTGTGTGGAGAGCTTTGTCCAGTCTGTGTGTATTGTGATGTGGTGGTCCCAGAGGGAGCTGATCCTAAAGGTGATCCTGACGGTAAAACAGTGGATCTCTTTTATTTTTTGTCTTTATTGCTGAAACACATCTCTGACCTCTGACTGATAACACTTCATGCTCAAACAATTTATGAGCAAAGTTTTCCAGATGTTGAACTTTTAATGTGAGGATGTTGACCAGATTATGTCACCGTTTCTGCCATTTAGATTCAACCTATATACACTGTTGCTCATAAAGTTGGAATAAAATATTTATTTATTTTTTTACCTCTTTCCATGAAATGATTGTGACAATGTGATTTATTCTTGACAGATAAATACCTTCTCAAAACTTTATTAATCAATCTCTTCCAAACATATCACAATGAAAATGAAACCACAATTAACCTTTACAAACTGTAGTCAGGCTTAAACAAAATTGGGGGTATTGAAACTATAGGATTAAGGCTTTGTTTAAATTCTTCAGCCTTGGTCAGTTTAACAGGAAACATATTCAAGGAGATTTCATGCATATTGTTGTGCTTCGTAGGAGCTAAATTTGGCTATTAGTGATAATTAATGATCGTTGAGGATGATTATTAATTATTAAAATAGAAAATAGATTTATTAATCAAAATTAATAAATGAACGGGGCACCACCGGGAAAAACCCGGACCAATAACCAAATTGATCTCAGTCTCAAGAAAACAGTTCACCTGAAATGTCAATATCTGGGAGATATTGGCATAACAGGATGAACAGAGAAGGTGTGTGTTCGAGCACTGACTGTTCTCAACCAGCAGTTATTACGATACTTATGCACAGAAGACCAGACAACTTCTCTTTAAATGCAAATAGAATTTATTTACAAGAGAACTATGAACAAGAAATTATTTTACAGGCTAGCGAACATGTGTGTGTGTGTGTACGTGTGTGTGTGTGTGTGAAGGAGAGGAGAGAGAGAGAGAGAAAAGGAAGGAGGAGGGGCAGGAAGTTGGTCGTACCACGTGAGGGGAGTGGTATGTTCTGGTTCCGGCCACGAGGAGTGACGCGTGATTTAAAAGTACAGTCAGGTCCATATATATTTGGACACTGATGCAAGTTTTGTTATTTTAGCTGTTTACCAAAACATATTCAAGATACAGTTATATAATCAATATGGACTTAAAGTGCAGACTCTCAGCTTTAATTTGAGGGTATTCACATCCAAATTGGAGGAAGGGATTAGGAATTACAGCTCTTAAATAGGTAACCGCCTCTTTTTCAAGGGACCAAAAGTAATTGGACAATTAACTCAAAAGCTATCTCATGGGCTACATGGGCTATTCCCTTGTTAATCTGTCATCAATTAAGCAGGTAAAAGGTCTGGAGTTGATTCCAGGTGTGGCATTTGCATTTGGACGCTGTTGCTGTGAACCCACAACATGCGGTCAAAGGAGCTCTCAATAGAAGTGAAACAGACCATCCTTAGGCTGAAAACAAAGAAGAAATCCATCAGAGAGGTAGCTGAAATGTTAGGAGTGGCCAAATCAATAGTTTGGTACATTCTGAGAAAAAAAGAGCGCACTGGTGAGCTCGGGAACTCAAAAAGGCCTGGACGTCCACGGAAGACAACAGTGGTGGATGACCACAGGATCCTTTCCATGGTGAAGAAAAACCCCTTCACAACATCCACCCAAGTGAAGAACACTCTCCAGGAAGTAGGTGTATCAGTATCAAAGTCTACCATAAAGAGAAGACTTCATGAGAGCAAATACAGAGGGTTCACCACAAGGTGCAAACCATTAATCAGCCTCAAAAATAGAAAGGCCAGATTAGACTTTGCCAAAAAAACATTTAAAGAAGCCAGCCCAGTTCTGGAACAGCATTCTTTGGACAGATGAAACTAAGATCAACCTGTACCAGACTGATGGGAAGAAGAAAGTATGGAGAAGGCCTGGAACGGCTCATGATCCAAAGCACACCACATCTTCTGTAAAACATGGTGGAGGCAGGGTGATGGCATGGGCATGCATGGCTTCCAGTGGCACTGGGCCACTAGTGTTTATTGATGATGTGACAGAAGACAGAAGCAGCCGGATGAATTCTGAAGTGTATAGGGATATACTTTCAGCTCAGATTCAGCCAAATGCAACAAAGTTGATTGGACAGCGCTTCACAGTACAGATGGACAATGACCCAAAACATACTACGAAAGCAACCCAAGAGTCTTTTAAGGCAAAGAAGTGGAATATTCTGCAACGGCCGAGTCAATCACCAGATCTCAACCCCATCGAGCATGCTTTTCACTTGTTTAAGACAAAAATTAAGGCAGAAAGACCCACAAACAAGCAACAACTGAAGACAGCTGCAGTAAATGCCTGGCAAAGCATCACAAAGGAGGAAACCCAGCATTTTTGGTGATGTCCATGGGTTCCAGACTTCAGGCAGTCATTGCCTGCAAAGGATTCTCAACAAAGTATTAGAAATGAACATTTTATTTATGGTAATGTTAAGTTGTCCAATTACTTTTGAGCCCCTGAAATGAGGAGACTTTGTAGAAAAATGGTTGCAATTCCTAAACGTTTCATAGGATATTTTTGTTCAACCCCTCGAATTAAACCTGAAAGTCTGCACTTCAATTGCATCTCAGTTGTTTCATTTCCAAATCCAATGTGGTGGCATGCAGAGCCCAAATCATGAAAACTGTGTCACTGTCCAAATATTTCTGGGCCTAACTGTATGTGGCTAGTGGCCTAAGCTCTCATGCTCTTAGAAAAGGGAAGAGATATAAAATGGTAGCACTACACTAGGGGGGGGTTGGCTCACCACCTATGGGGAGCAAATGTGTAGTTAAACGTGTATGGGTGTGTAGGTGTGTGTGGTCGGTAGGAGGACAGAGGGAAAGAGAGAAAGAAAAGCGGTGGCGGACACGGAGATCGTCTTTGATCACACAGAGACGCGGGAAACGGATTGGGGTCCGTCTGCCGTGGTCGCTGGTTTTTACAGATGAAAGACGATCCGCCGGTTTACACCCCACGACCGACTATCACCGGAGCGGTCCCGTGAAGTGGGTCAAACAAACTCTTTCACACTGACACGGCGACCAGACACAGAAACAAGTTACCAACACAGAGGAAAATAGCGAAACAATAACACTGAGATAACTTCCAAGCAGCACACAATAATCAAGGCACTTTAAGAACACAGACAACTAAAACTAGCTCTGCCCAGACACTAAGCCTCTTACTTGGCTCGCTTCGTCAAGCGATCGGGCGTCTTCTCGTCGTTATGAGGTTCGGCTCGGCTCCTCGTGGCTCGAACAACGATGGGTCCGTACCAGCTGGCGTATGGTGGCTGATCCTCGGCGGGGATGCGGGGAGGATTCTGATCCTTCACTTCTGCAGGTAACTGCGGGCTGTGTTGCGCAGCGTCCTCGGCGTGGATCCGAAAGTGAAACGTTCAGTTGCACAAAAAGAAAAAGGTAAATCCCTGAGCTCATCCAGCGAGGTAGAGAACACGTGGCCTTGTTGCCAAAAGAGAGTTCAGGTACCGTTACCCGCTTCCTATCGGCAACGCAACGTTGCAGGGAAGAGCTGCGCCGCACGGAAGGGCGAACGTCGCACGGGAGGGCGAGCGTTGCACGGAAGAGCGAGTTGCAGAAGAGAGCGAACTTCGGGCGTCTCTGGTTGATATAGCAACGGTGACGTCATGGCCGGAAGGCGGGGCGTCACGTGGGTTCCGGGGACTCTCATCCAATGAGAGCCCAGGGTTGGACTCCACCGGATTTCACACCTGGGTGTGAAAACCGCAATGATTGTTGGGAAAAGGAGTTTTCTTAGGACTCCCTTTGTTTGAGCTCTGTGGGGTTTAGGCTGTCGTAAATCCATGTAGGCCCCAACTGTCGTAGGCCCAACAATATGAATGTCCAATATTACTCTTTCAAACGTCATACAGTCACTAATATCGAGTATGGCCACCCCTGGTTGCCTGGCTAAGGCATCCCAGGCATGCTCAATAGGGTTCATATCAGGGGAGCAAGTGGGCCATGGCATCTGCTGCACCCCCTCTGCATCAAGATATTCTCTCACCGCAGCTGCCCTATGTGCTCTAGCATTGTCGTCTTGCAAACGAAAGTTGTTCCCATAGACATGTCTTGCATGTGGGAGGCAATGGTTCTCCAGGATGTCCCTGTACACAATGGCATTGATGTTTCCAGTACCACCAATGGTGTCTTTCCTCCATAATGAATACTGGCCCATACCATCACTGAACCGCCACCAGCTTGAGTGGTTTCCTGGATGCAGTCATCGTGAAGGTTTTCACCACGTAATCGCCAGACCCGTTGTCTTCCATCTGTCTGGTTAAGGATATAGCAGCTCTCGTCCGTAAAGATAACATGTCGCCAGTGCCCAAGCTGTAATCTTTTGTGCTCCCTAGCCCAGCGAAGTCAAGCAACTCTCTGTTGAACAGCTAGGTGTGGACACTTGGTCATTTGTCTTGCTCAGTAACCATGCTGAAGCAACCTTCGATTTACAGTTTGGCGGGAAACATTGATTCCATGGTGTCTTCTCCACAAACGACAAAGGCGGCTCGCTGGCATTTTCTGGTTTCTACGCCACAGATTAAGCAGTTGCCAATCATCTCTTCTGGTAGTCAGTCATGGTTGTCCTGGAGATTTTTGTGGCCTCAAATGATCCTCCTCTTGATGAACTTTGAGGATTTCACAGACCACACCCTGGGATATTCCAAGCAAATCAGCAATATTGGCCTGTTTGTGTCCATCCTGTCGGAGTGCAAGCACTCTTTGGCATATTGCCAGTGGCGTCGGACGAGGCATAGCTTAGGGAAGTTCTGTGTCAAATCTGGTTGAAAATTATTTCAGACAATTCTGAAAATGTGGACCTATTGCATACAGGCTTTAAGCAGGAAACGGACAACACAGCAAATGTCTTGTCTTTTATACCGCCAAACAAATGTTATGCATGAATTCATTTCACCCGGGTAATTGGGAGACATAATGTAATCATTGCACCTGGTCAAAAGTGATTACTGATGCATTTAAATAGGAATAAACAGAGAATTATGTCTGAAAACAAAAATTAAATTAGTAAATATGTAAATGACACTGTGTGTCTCTGTGTGTTCAGGTGTGTGGTGTGGACTGGAGATGATCGGGTCTTCTTCTTCAATCCTACAATCCACCTGTCTGTCTGGGAGAGACCAGGGGAGCTGATTGGTCGAGACATCAGCCGCATCATCGAGGACCCACCCCACAAGAGGAAGAGGACGATACCTGTCGGTCCGTCATCTCACCTGTCTGTCAATCAAAACAATATAATATGTTGTTAATATGTTGTTGTTTTATTGTGAAGTGTTTAAACTGTTAAAATCATCTGTCTCTCTCTCTCTGACAGACAGCAGCTCTACCTGTCAATCATCAGGTCACCATGGTAACGATGAAGATGATGAACATGAGCACAACTCCAAAAGGAACAGGTGAGTCTGACTGAGCCAATCAGAGAGCAGAACAGAGATGACATAAAAAAGAGACTGACTGAGAGAGACTGACCTGCTGATGTCATCATCACTGAGTGATGTGATTGGTTACATTAACACACCTGTCTGTCTGACTGTCTCTCTCTCTAGAATAGAGGAACCAGTGTCCCTCGTCCCTTGCCCAGGTGAAGTTAAGCTCCTCCCACTAGAGCTTCGAGTTGCTCATTTTAGGGAAATGATGCTCGAGAGAGGGGTAATACACAGACATGAGTTTATATACATAATGTATAAACATTTCTATACATGAAATGATGCTTGAATGACCGTGTGTGTGTGTGTGTGTGTGTGTGCGCACGTGTGTGTGGAGGTGTCAGCGTTCTCCACCTGGGAGAAGGAGCTCCATAAGATGGTGTTTGACCCTCGATACCTGCTGCTCACCTCAGATCAGAGGAAACAGGTGTGAGATGAATATACGCTGCTCTGATGATATTATACCGTGATGATGTCACTGTGACATCAGTGTTACCAATGTGTGGTGTGTGTGTGTGTGTGTGTTTGTGCAGGTGTTTGATCAGTTTGTAAAGAGCAGAGTGAAGGACGAATACAAAGAGAAGAAGAGTAAACTGCAAAAAGCAAGAGAAGAGTTCAAACAGCTGCTGGAGGAGGCAAAGATCACCAGCAGGTAGTATTCTCCTCTTCATCGCTCTTCATCACTCTTCATCACCCTTCATTACCTCTTTGTCACTCTTCATTAACAGTGGCTAACTGTGGTGTATGTATATGTAGATGTTTTTTCAAAGCATGTTTCAGTATGTTTAAAAAATCAAGAGTTGTTTAATTTGGTGAGATGATAAAAGTAGTGTTGGTTGCTATGGTAACAGACATACAAGGTGATAGGTGATGCAGGATTGAGTATTTAAGATGCTTGACCTGAGAAAAGTTTCCCAAACTTAGTTAAGATTTTCTTCTGTAAAACCAAACTGTGAAAAGTCCGACCTCTAAACTTTCCTGAACTGGTGCTGGTTCTCAGTCAGTCTCTCGTGGTTCTCCTCCACAGGTCGACCTTTAAGGAGTTCTGTGTTTGTTACTGTGGTGACCAGCGGTTCAGTGCCCTCAACAGGAAGAAGGAACAGGAAGTTCTCTTTAAACAGTACATCACTTCCTTAAAGAAACGAGACAAGGAGAACAGAGCCAGACTAAGAAAGATGAGATGAGAACCTTCCAGAACATCAAGAACCTTTGTAGAACTCATCCAGGACCTTCCAAAATGACCCAGAACTATAAAAAAGAATTTAGAACCTTCCAAGATTCTGGTTTCAAACTCTGCTGGTTCTGTTGGACCAGAACCACAGAGACCAGATGGAACCAGGGTTGAACCAGATACCAGACTGGAACCAGTTCTCAGACTGGGACCAGATAGTCTGGTTCTGACTTTTTGTTTGTGGTTTTATAGATTTTCCAGGACAGATGGAGCACTGTGGTGGACCAATCTGGACCTGCTGAACTGAATCTGGACCAACCAGAGACCTGAGCCACATGAAACTGGACTGAACTAGAATTCAAAAAGAATCAGAGCACAAAACAAGATACCTGTCTGTCTGTCTGTCTGTCTGTCTGTCTTTCTGTCTTTCTGTCTGTCTGTCCCTCTGGCCTGGCTGGATCAATCAATCGATCAATCAATCAATCAATCAATCTTTGCAGCACCATTCATACAGCTCACTGCTGCTGATTTGAAGGATATGCTAAAAAATAATCATGATGAAAATGAAATTTAAAGGGTCATATCGCTTCTTTATTCTGTCATATAATTATAATGTTACAGTGTTTTATGTTCATATTAAAGTGATATTCCACCCAAATGAAAATTCACTCAATATGTACTTCACCCCTTGCTGATTGTGAGGATGGGTGAAGATCTTCAGTTCACAAAACAATCCTGAGTTTCAGCAGAAAATAGGGTTGCAGCCAAATCCAGTACAATGGTAGTGAATGGTGACCACAGGTAAAATGTAAAAAAAAAGAACACAAAACAAACACAAAATGTCTCCATCCTGCTCATGTGGTGTAATCCAAGTGTCCGTGAGCCGCGACATTAAAATTCAACCACAAAAGACACCATTTAACCCTTACATACTGTTCGGGTCAAATTTGACCCGTTTTGACATTTGACAGCAGTAAAAAATACCCTAAACATCATTCCTTTAGCCTGAAATTTGATGACTTTTCCTAAAGTGACCCAAAATACACAAAAATGAAAATATTTTGAAATTTTATACTTTTGTACAGGTGCTACAAATTTTTGTACACTGAGGCTGTTTCGGGTCAAATTTGACCCGTATCTATTGAAATGGATTTTAGATCTACCAGTGTGGGTCAAATCAAGGAAAATGGTGGTTTTAGGGAATCTTGAAACTGTGAAACTGTACAAGCCATGTTTGTATGCATTTTTTAAGGGACAGTGGTGACAGAGTTCAAGGATGACCTTGACACTGTCACAAGAACTGTCTGTGTTCCCACCACATTGGCCCAGTTTCCTGCAGAGACAGACACCTGCTGGTCTTTGAAGGGGCATGGGGGAATCTCGAAACAGTGAAATAGTAAAACAGCATAGGAGTGATCATATATGGTGCACAAAGGGAACAGAAGTCATCCAGAGGTCAGAGGGTGCCTTGTCACAGACACGAGATCTGCACCTGCAAGCACAAACACATGCAATATAATAAAATAATCTACAAAATAACAAATTTGAATCAATTTGGGTTGGGAGGTTGGTGGTGGGGGGTTCATAACATTATGAAGGTACCTGAGCTGCCATCTCAGTGACTGACATCATGGCAGCAAGACTTGATGTACAACAGGTCCTTGATCTGATCTTCCAAGATGAGGAGGTTGATAGTGATTTGGAGGACGATGTGTCAGAGCAGGAAGATAACGTGGAAGAAAACTACCACTGCTTTGAATGTAGAGACTAGTTTATAATAAGCATTTTATTATTTAATGTTTTGTGTTCTAAGAGGTAAATGTTGAATTAATATTGATAATTATGATTTCTTATGATATAGCAGTGAGGACAGCGTTTAATGATTGCAGTAGTTAAACATGGTTATATTATAAATTCAAACAGTTCCAGAATGTCCATCCATCTTCTTCCGCTTATCCGGGTCCGGGTCGCGGGGGCAGCAGTCTAAGCAGGGATACCCAGACTTCCCTCTCCCCAGACACTTCCTCCAGCTCTTCCGGGGGAATCCCGAGGCGTTCCCAGGCCAGCCGAGTGACATAGTCCCTCCAGCGTGTCCTGGGTCTTCCCCAGGGCCTCCTCCCGGTGGGACATGCCCGGAACACCCTCCCAGGAAGGTGTCCAGGAGGCATCCGGTATAGATGCCCGAGCCACCTCAGCTGGCTCCTCTCGATGTGGAGGAGCAGCGGCTCTACTCTGAGCTCCTCCCGGGTGACAGAGCTCCTCACCCTATCTCTAAGGGAGCGCCCCGCCACCCTGCGGAGGAAACTCATTTCGGCCGCTTGTATCCGAGATCTCGTTCGTTCTTTCGGTCCAGAATGTTCATGCCATTTTCAAATTCAATGAATAATGATAAGTTCAAAATAAAATTTAAATCATTATGGCTTTTATATTTTTATGTCTTATGTAAAATAGGACATGATACTGTGTAATAGTAGATGTTTTTCTCCAAAAATGAGTGTTGTAAAACTTAAAAAATACACTCTCCCTGCTCTCTGAAACATTTATTAAGGATTAATCATACATTTATTAATATGACATAGGCTATTTAGACATTCTAAATAGATCTGTAGTTTAAAATTTACTTACTATGAGGGAATTCTTGGTCCGGGTCAAAATTGACCCAGACCATACTATGAAGGCATAAAATATGAACAGTATGTAAGGGTTAACCCATGTTTTTAGCCGAAATAAGACGCCATTTACACCATGTTTTTAACCGAAATAAGAAGCCATTTACACCATGTTTTTAGCTGAAATGTCAACTGTAGCATGTAAACATGGCGTTGATGTATTGCAAGACTTCGTATATCTCTTAATGGATGCACGTGTGAAAATACCGCGAGATCTCTTGTGCATCTGGCTCAAGTCTGAGAGGCTACAGTTGACATTTTGGCTAAAACATGGTGTAAATGGCGTCTTTTTGTATTTTTTTAAATTTTATCCGTGGTCTTAATTCACTGCCATTGTACTGGATTTGGCTGCAAGCCTGTTTTCTGCTGAAACTCCAGGATTGTTTTGTGAACTGAAGATCTTCACCCATCCTCACATCAGCACAGGGGTGAGTAGATATTGAGTGAATTTTCATTTTTGGGTGGAATATCGCTTTAATTAGGGCCAAAGTATCAAAGAAAAAGGTAAGCATATCTCTTCATCTGACTTCATCCGCTCTGCTCAGGATCATGTTCCTGTTCAGTTTGTCTCTCAGAAGGCTTTTTTCAGTTGTGAATGAGTTTGTGAAGGTATTTTCTGTTTTTCCCTCTGACATCCTGCTGCTGCTCAGCTCTCTGGGATTTACTGAGTTTCTGATGGACATCAGATGTCTTGAATTGATGCTAATGTAGCTAACTGCTACTGTTAGCTAACCCTGGTGTTTGAGCTCCCTGTCATAATTAGCAGGTAGCAGCTAAAGTAGCTAACCACTAACAACAAGTAAACATTTATCCATCAGGAAACTCCATAAATCACTGAAAAATAAGGATGAGCAGCCAGAGGACATCAGAGAAAAAAAAAACAAAAAACAGCTGACTAACATAGCCAGAGTGATTTCTGAGCTAACTAGCCAACTAGCTGTCAAAGTAGAACCAAAGAACATGTAAAACTTGGCTGACAATCAGAAAACTGTGCAGCATAAATTATTGAAAGTTAAGGCAGATCAGCCGAAGGACATCAGAGACATCATCCATAAAATGTGATCCAGTTTCACCAAAATCCGTGAATAAAGTTATAAAGTTGTGTGCTTGTGTTCAGTAATCAGTGTTAGAAACACTCCAGCTGCGTCTAACGTTTTTACAACCTAATTCTTGTCCTGTTTTTAGTCTGATAAACAGTAAATCAATAATATTCGGTGTCTCATATCATATTTACCTGTTCAGATGGAACTCAGAAGCACTCAGGGTGCTGTAGTCTTGCATAGTCAAACTGATCTCTGAGCTTACTAGCCACCTAGCAGCTAAAGTAGCCAAGCACTAAGAAGAAAAACTTATCTGCCAATCAGAAAACTCAGAAAGTAGTTCCTACTAACTGCTCACAACACCATGTGTGGATTATCCTGAATTTTTTCAATTTGTCTTTTTTTTTTTTTTTAACCTTTTTTTGGTACTTTGAATTCCATTTAGTTCCATTATGTTGGAGAGACGGCAGACATCACTACAGCTGATATCTCCAAAACTCTGCAACTCACACCAAAACTATCTAGATGGATAAACAGCACTACATGCCAGGGGGGAAATATGGAGTTTAAATTTTGGGGTGAACTGTGCCTTTAACAGGCTAGAGCAGCCATACAGTGAGCAGCACGGCTGCAGCCACACTTCATCTAGAGGTTTAGGGCCTCAATGATGTTTGCAGTTCTCTGCGAAAATAGACACTGAAAATGATCAGCTGACAGTCATATAAACACCCATTCTCATCCCAACTCATAACATGACCGTTGTTTTGGCTCCGCCCTTTGTGTCTCACACTGTTGTCCAAAGGTCTTGTCTGCATGAGACCTTTCTGCAAGACAGCCTTTCTAACACGTGGTTGACACTGTGAAGCAGCCACAGTTTGGTTCAGTTTAGGAAAATATGTTTTGGATTAAAATAAGCACTTTATGTCATGTACATCACATGACATAAATGAAGCAGGATAAAGATCACATGATGCACAAACCTGAGTGAAAGTCCTGTCTTTGACCTGTACATTGACCCCGCCTCCTCCAATCACAGTTTTTATTCAACATCTGCTAATGAGTACCTTGTGTGTCTGAGCGAGTCACCAAGGGGCGGTGACCACAAACTGTCAGTCAGCTGACTGTTAACCTGCTCACATGATTCTAAGAGGTGATCTGATTGGTCCAGCCAGGAGTAAACCACATCAGTTGAAGTGTGTGAACAGACCAAACCATATTCATGTTTTTATATGTTTATCAGGATGTTTCTGTAAATAAACAAATATGTTGCTGTGATGTAAGCCCCGCCCCCCACCTGTCAGCACCATGCTGAGCTGTGATTGGACAGATTTTCCTGTCCTGATGTTCTGATTGGATATTTTCTAGTGTCCTGACTTCACATTGGACAGTGTTTGTGTGTTGAAATGAATTTTGTGTTCTGATGTTTAATTGGCCGTTGTTCCTGGTGTGTTTTAAAATAAAGTGTTCCTCCAACACACCTGATCTGCAGCTGTTGTTGTTTTTGGTGTTGTTGTTGTTTACAGGTGATGACTTTCTGCTACCACCTGTATGATGAGGGTTTCATGACAGAAGACAAAGCTAGTGAGCTTATATGTTAGTGTGGTCACTAGGGCTGCAACTATTGATTGTTTTCATTGTCAACTAATCTCTTGATTATTTTTTTGATTAGTCCATGAATTAATCCTGTCATAATCTTTAGAAGAGAATCAGAATCAGAGAATTTTGACTTTCTTTAAAAAATGACTCAAAACAATTAATTAATTATCAAAGTACTTGACGATTAATCAAATAATCAATAATAAATATTTAAGATTTACAGTATTTGTGTTTGTTGATATGTCCCAGTGGAAGCTGTGTCCATCAGAGTCCTGCACGGGTCCAGTTTTTCAAACCCACACCCGCCCGTGCCACGTGAAGCTCAGTACCAGAACCGCCCCGTTACCCATAATTATCTCAAAGTCAATACCGCATCTGCCCCGACCCGTTAATATAGGACCCGTGACCGGATCCGCACCCGTGATTAAAAACAGAGGCTATAGTCACTCACCTAAAAGTGCTTTATTTTTACTTGCACATTTTAAACATGAATTCAATAACAGGGTAATTAACCACAGCCTTTTAATCCCCATCTATAATGCTGCTTCTCACTGTTTTGACAATTGATTGTCATTTGTCATGCTATACAGAACATATCCAAAGTAACTGCCCCGTTGCACTCGGTCAGCTGCATCCTCAGCTCTGGAATTATGTTTTGTCGAACATCTTCTGCATACTTTGTCAGTCTGCGTGACACAGTTGTTGGATCAGGCAGAAGCTGCTGAGCATCCACACGGCCAGCTCGGGCACCGATGTCAATCAAACCCTGAGCCCGTTCGCTGAATCCATCACCACACACAGTTTCAAATGACCTGATGTCCCGGCACACAAACTTTACTGATAACTGGGTTATGGCCTCCTTGTCCTCCCATCTTGGCGGTTTGAGAGTTGTCTTCTTCACAAAATATCTGTCAATCGGCGCAGCACAGGTGCTGTGCCCCTGCTGCAGCTGTCGCTGTGTTTCCTTAGCGAAGACGTGCCTAGCTTGCGGCTATCAAAAGCTAATATTTTTTGGCACTTTTTACAGGGAGCAAAGCCACTGACAACGTTGTTCTCACAGTCTTTAATCACACCAAACTTCTCCCAGACGTCCGACTTGGCCCTGGACGATGTGTTGTCCACAATTTGGTATTCTCCACTGGCTATTTTACTTTTTATGTCATCCATTTTCATGTAACGTCGCTCCTGGCTAGCAGCCAGCCTACATTGCTGTCGTGTCTGTGACGTTTTGGCCAGACGTCAAGGGGTCAAAGGCTGTGTTGACTTTCACAATAAAAAAAATTAAATAATTGCAGCTATTTAGGCTTGGTAATATTAGCGACCTAGATGTTTAAATACTGCACATCATTTCAATTTCTGATTTCTTCTGAATACCAAAAACACACTGTTGTTCTCATGCTCTGCCCGGTGGCATTCAATGTTTTTATACGTGCTCACCCATGAATTTCCATGAATTTATTTTTTCACCCGTTGCATAGCTTTTTTGCGGGTGCCCCGTCAGGTACCCGCGGGTACCCGACCCAGTGCAGGACTCTGGTGTCCATTCAGAAGGTTCATGTTTTCACACAGATCCGATCAGTTGATCTTGTAGTGAAGTCTGTGTCCCTCAGTGCACATTGTATTTCTTTACTCGTGGATCTTGACCTCACCAGGACACAGATGTGCTGCAGCAGCCAATCAGGTTTCTACCTTTCTATATCTACTGTCCCTGCAGTCTCCATTGTCTATAAAATGATTTGATTGTTGAAGTTTCACTTTCTGTTGTCTTGTCTCACAACAACATAAGACAATCTGAAACCTATCAATTGATTGATCGATCGATCAAGTGATTGACTGATCAATCGATTGATCAATCAATCAACCAATTGACCAGCTGTGAGGTAGGTGTTTGAATGGTGACAAGAATGGCCGCTAACAAACCTATTTGTCCAGTCTTTCCTCAGTCCAGAGACTGACATGACAGACAAGACCCAGACTGTCTTCTGAATTGTCCACACAGCAGATTCACAAACTGTGCGTGTGTGTGTATGTGTGTGTGGTCTAATAACCCATAATTGTTTTTTCTGTCATGATCTCCGGTTGCCATGGCAACAGACAAAGAACAATGGGTTACTGAATTGCTCTGATCACAGACAGAGAGAGAGAAACAGGTCTCTCTGTCTGTCAGCCCTCCTGTTCAGACCTTTATAACATGTTATAAAATGCTCCTGTTAAGACCTTTATAACATGCTATAACAGTTGCCTGTGCAATCCTTTATAATATATTATAACATGTGCCTGTTCAGAGCTTTATAACATGTTATAACATGCTCCAGTTCAAAGCTTTAAACATGTTATGACCTGATTCTGTTCAGACCTTTATAACTTGTTATAGTCTGTTAAAGTCAGTGATTACTTTAGTGACACTGACAAGGTCATTAAATCTGTTAACATATTGAAAAGACTGGTCAGTCCTTGAAAAGCTCATTACTCTTATCCTACTATGGGCCATCTGATGCAGGAGAAGAGGCTGGAGTTGAGCTCCTTCCTGCAGGAGAGAGTGAAGTGAGCCCTCGTCAGGTCTCATTTCCTTCAACTAAAGGACATCGATGACTTCTTTCTTTCTTTTCAGTCTGGAAATATAAATGGTACAGAGGATGCAAACACATGCTTTAAGCTTCCAGGAGGCAGAGTGACACAAGCCCGGGTGAGATGATGAGTCATGGAATGGACTTTGACACTGAACTCTTCAAGGTGGTCCAGTGCAGCATGGAATGTTGCAAGGAGCTCCTGGAAGGGCTTCCTCAGCTCAGCCTGGAGGAGAAAGCTATTCTGGACTGTGAGCTGACTCCAGAGGAGTTGACAGTTGCTGTCAACCAGTTGGCATCAGAACGGGGACCTGGGATCGATGGACTTTTTTTAAGCATTTCTGTAACATTCTTGGATCTGATTTGTGTGCTGTTTTGCTGGCGTGTTTCAGAGCAGGATCTCATCCTGTCTTTTGTCAGTGAGCAGTACTTTCCCTGCTGCCCAACAAAGGAGAAGTTGGCCTTACTGAAGAACTGGAGGCTAGTTGCCCTCCTCTGTACAGACTACAAGGTGCTCTCCAGAGTTTTATCAAATAAACCTAAGGACATCCTGGAAATAATCATGCACTCAGATCAACATATTGTGTACCTGACAGGACAATAATGGACAATATTTCCCTCATTAGGCTTATGATAGGGTGAATCATTCTTTTTTGTTTTCTGCACTTAGGGCTAGGGCTGACAAAATTTCATATCTCGATATTCATGCCAGATATCTCGATATTGATACGATACGATATGATTACGGGTTCGGTGAAAACCAAGCATTTTTCAGAAAAATAAAAACATCATAATACAAAAGAATGTGGAAAGTGCAGTTTTATTTATAAGAACTCACTGCCAGTCATCAACATTAACATAAAGTACGAATAAATAAATTACAAATCAAACATTTTACTGCAGCTCTGCTTTAACAATAAATAACAAATATATGCAGCAGCTGGTGGAAGGTGAAACATTGAAAGTGCATTGAAGTGCAACATCTTATATTCTTCTAAAGACAACATAACTGTATGCAGAAAATGCACTTGCTACTCACAGAACAGAGGTAGTTACAGCACAACTTCTACAGATTCTTTGCCAGGAACACTAGCTTGTTAACCATGTCTGGCTTCAGACAGGACCTCTCACAACTCACAATGTTGCCTGATGCACTAAAGATTCTCTCTGAGGGAGAGCTGGTGGCCTGCATGCACAAGTATTTTCTTGCCATGTTGCTGAGCCGGGGAAAGTTGACTTTATGAGTTCTCCACCACAGAAGGGGGTCCTCTTCGTTGTCAATTGTGGAGGACTGCATGTAGGCGCTCAGCTCAGCTTCTATGGCAGCAGTGGGATTGATTGGTACTGTGGCACTTGCAGTGGATCTTTGGAAGAAGCTTGCCAACAACTTCTTAGCCTTTTTAGTGGGTGGGGGTGAAACTTCTTCCACTCTGGTGCACTCAACAGAATGCTAGAAAATAGTTTAAAAAAAAGAAGAAAAAAATTGAATTAGTTTTATATTATAATACAGTATCATAATGAATGATCATCACTGTATGAATAACACAATTCAGCTAAATTTAAACTTAAACATTTACTAAAATGTAAGATAATGCATTTAAATGGAAGGAACTGTTCTCATTTAATCCATTCTAACCATTATTTTTCCTTGTGTTCCATCGTCTTCATCTCTGACACCAGTCTGGCTTTGATGATGGGGATGTCGTTAACACTGATGTACTGTGTCTTGTATCTTGGATCTAAGAAGGATGCCACATCCAGGAGCTCTTGTGTGGCTCTCTCTTCATATTTGCTATTCATGTACTCCAATATTTTCTTTTTTAAGGACTTGGTCATGTCAGTGTCACCCTCCTCTGGTGCCAAGATGGTTGTGTTAAACAGGTTGAGTACTGGCTTGATGTGTGAAACACTAACATAATCCTCCCCTGACAGAGCATCCATGAATTCAAGCAGTGGTCCCAGTGCCTTGCTGACTGACTCCAGCACATCCAGATCTTGATGTCCAAGAATTAGGTGCCTGGTGTTTCTGTCCTCTGAGAGGACCTCATAGAGTGCTTTCTGCTGCTCCAGAATCCTGTTAATCATGAGCACCCTAGACCCCCATCTAGTTTGGTACTCAGTTATGAGTCCATGAACTGGAAGGTTGAGGCGCTTCTGGGCTTGCTCAAGTGCCACTCTCTTTTTCCAGCTGTGTGAGAAGTGGCACACCAACTTTTTGCAGACACCTGTGGCACAGCTGATCCGGCTGTCACCTTTCACTGCATTTTCTAGAAAAAATAGATGTACAAAATAATTCATGAGTATATTACAATAGCTAAATAACCACATATTAATGCAGATTGCCCCTCCCCCCCTCTCTTTCTCTCTCTCTCTCTCTCACTCACTCTCACCCACTCTCTCTCTCTCACACACACACACCCCTCCCTCTCTCTCCTCTCTCTCTCTCTCTCTTCTCTCTCAAAGTTATTAAAATTAACATAGCAAAACATACCTATTGCCAGGTGTAGCCTGTGCCCAAAGCACTGAAGGCGCGTCCAGCCATTGATCTCCAGAGCCTTGATCATGTTTGATGCGTTATCAGTCGTCACGCAAACCTGCTGGTCCTCCCTCAGGTCCCACTCTGCTAACGCACCTCTCATCTCCTGCGCTATATTTTCCCCTGTATGCTCCCCGGGGAAGAACGACGTCTGAAGACAGCGGGTCTTCAGGTCGAAGTTTTTTGTAATAAAATGGACCGTTAAACTGATATAGGGTTCAGTTGTCCGGCTCAACCACAGGTCCATGGTTGTGGCAAAATGATCGATTTCACAGAGCTCGGATTCGACATTCATTTTACACTCATTATAGAGTTTCGGAATGGCCACTTGATTAAAATGTGTTCGGGATGGTATTTTATAACACTTGTCCAGCGTCTGAACCATTTTTTTAAAGCCCTCTTTTGAGACTGTGTACACGGGTACCATGTCTTTTACAATGTGGTATGTTATAGCTTCTGTAATGTCTTTATGTCTAGTGGACGTCGACTCGTACGGTGTAACGCTACTGAACGCATCAGCAATCAAACTTTGCTTTGGCTTCTTTTGGGATGACTGAGAAGTCCCCGGTGTTTCTCTCATTGCCATACACTCTTCGTGCAGCACGCAATGGTGTTGTTTCAGGTGGTGAAACATGTTTGTTGTGCTACCTTGCTTTGTCGCAATTTTCGCCAAGCACGACTTGCACAACACCTGGCTCTGGTTCACATCATCCTTTTTAAATCCAAAATACCTCCAAATAATGGAGGATGATTTATGTTTTGGCACCAAATCAGATTCTGCACCACCACCGGCTGCATTATCTTCTGCACTCATGTCACTTTTCTTTCTTACTTTTTAATTTCCCCGCTGTGGATGTAGTGTGTGTGTGTGTGTGTGTGTGTTGTGCGTCAGTCTCCGTCTCTGTCACTCCCGCCCTCATATGTTTGTCATTGGTTGGCTTCAGCTGTCGATCCACAGCAAGCATGAAATAAGGTTTGTGGTTGGCTGGCCTTAGCGGTGCATTCAAGGGCAATCGTAAAAATGAAATTTGTTGTGACTTCCAGAGCTGTACATGCAGGGCGAGCGCGGGAAATCTATATCGTTTATATTGTTGCTTTTTTGATATTAATATCTTGAATGTTCATATCTAGATATAGATACGATAACGATATATCGTTCAGCCCTACTTAGGGCTTTTGGTATTGGTGATGGGTTTCTGGCTTGGATTGGTTTATTATACAGTGGTGTTCAATGTTTGGTGAAGACAGGTGCAGGGCTGAGTTGGCCAATCCCTGTGCAATGAGGGATAAAAAAAAGGTTGTCTTATTTCAGGTCAGCTATACAGTTTAGCTATTGAGCCCTTGCTGTGCAGGTTTAGGGGTCAACTCAGCTGTCTTTCACTGCCTGGGTCCTTGGATCTTTATCATTATTATTATTATTATTTGGGCTTTTTATGCCTGTAATGATAGGACAGCTGAAGATTTGACAGGAAACAGGGAGAGAGAGTGGGGGAATGACACACAGCAAAGGGCCGTGGGCGGGATTTGAACCCACAACCACTGCAGAGGATACACAGCCTCCATACATGGGGCACACGGTCTACCAACTGAGCTATCCAGGCGCCCCAGGTCCTTGAATCTTGATCATCCTCCTACTCTTTTAGTCACAAGCCAGGGCGATGTTCAATGTCTGCAGGACACCCTGTCCGTGTATGAAAAGCCCTCATCTGGTGAACCATGCATAAAGTGAAACCTTGTTGGTAGGACAGTAGAGGGATCAGGCAGTGCCCAGTCTGCCTGGAGGACTTGAGTGGGGGAAGGAGGGGCTGAAACCGCCGGGGGTGTTTTAGGGAACAGAGGGCTTTCAGGCTAAGAAATGGGAGAGAGTTAAGGAGAAAGTGTGTGCATGGTTGTCTAAATGGAAATGGTTGCTACCCCAGTTGTCATATAGGGGAAGAGGTCTGATTGATAATGACTTGGTTGGCCTCAGCTCTTTGGCACAGGTTCAATGTTTTGATGCTACCAAGAAGCCTGATAGAAGATATTCACAGAGCAATCGCAGACTTCTTCTGAACTGGCAAGCACTGTGTTCCAGCAGCAGCCCTCTATCCTCATCCAGTCTAAAATTGCCTCATTTAGACTCCAGACTGCATTAAGTCTGCTGTACACCTCTGCCCCAGGTTGGCTTGATACAGTTTGACTGCCGCTGACAAGAGCTGAGCGCTTGGTCTACGACAAACAGCTTTTCCTTTTACAGGCTGAAGATGTGGACCTTGTTGGGCTGATACCTTACAGGTCTGTGTTGTAGGCATGGCAGATTTTCAAAATTTCCATTGCACATATCACAGATGAGGGTTCTTGTTTTTTTTTTGAAGAACTCAGACAATACAGCCTGCCAGCCTGCAAGCCAGTCTCAGAGAAGCTGGCTGGACCAAACTGGGCCATCTGATGAAGATGAAAGCAACATCTGTGGACGCCTCTATCAGGCTGATAAACAGAGTGGTGGAGGAAGTCTGTGCTGCCCTCCCGCAATCCCTGAGAATCTTTGCTTCTCACCCCAACAGGGGGAATGGCATTTAATTTTTGGTCCAAAATACTGTACAAGGAAGAAGAGTGTTCACGCAATGATAAACTTTGTCTCTGAATCTGCCAAGTTGGCCATCTGGCTGACACACAAGAACCAAGCTCAGAGTGCCAGCAGTGTGGAGTTGATGCTGGTTCTGGGGTGTGTTAAAGGCCAGACTGAGGGTAGAACATACTTATTATAGGATGACAGACAATGTATTGGCGTTTTGTGAAATATGGGCTGTTGGGGGGGGGGGGTTGATGGTAAATTTCTGATCAAAGAAACACATTTCTACATTTGACAGTCATTATTGTACATTAGGTCTTTTAATGGTTCAATAAAAGGATTCTGAAAACCAAAAACCTCCCCTTCTGCCTCCTCTCCTCCTCCTCCCTTCCTCCTCTCCTCGTCCTCTCCTCCTTCTCCTCATATTAAAGCAGCTGAATCATGTTGACAGTTAAATGTTTCTCCAAAAGCGTCACTGAGTGTCTCAACACCAAATTACCTGTCAGAACGTGTGTGTGCGTGTGTGTGTGTGTGTGTGTGTGTGTGTGTGTGTGTGTGTGTGTGTGTGTGTGTGTGTGTGTGTCCTACTGTCTGATTGGGCAGTTGGATTGAGACATTCCTCCTCCTGGATACAAATTCAGCCTTTAACTTCTCATTGGTATTCACACACACATACACACACACACAGATGTTACTATGGTAGCGAGGACTCTTTTTGACTTGTTTCCTCTCAGAATTATGTTGAATAAACAGAACTTCACGTGTTAATGATGTAAAATTCTATTTATTATTCTGTTATTTATTCTGTTTGTAAAAAATCAGATTATGGTTATTAATTAATTAAGTAATGGTAATTGTAATACTGCAGTTTGATGTCACAGCATCAGCACGAGAAGGAGCTTCTCTCTAAGATCTGACAACAATGGAGCATCACACACTACAGGATTATATTATATTATATTATATTATAATGTAAACAGATGGACCAGCAGTTTGCTGCATCGAATCTTTGCATGGAGAGGAAAACCAAAGCAGAAGTTAAACAAGTCTGATAGAAAATGTTTGGTTGTTTTACTTCACAGGTGAGATTTGAATTTGAAAGTTTGTCAACAGTCATATGCTAGCTAACGTTAGCTTCAAAGGCTATGACAACTCTGTCTCCTGTAGACTTGTCTCTCTCTGTCATTGGCTGTTGTAGTCCTGATGTTATCGTCCAGATTTGAACATCACCAGCAACTAGTTTAATAACATTAAAAACATGAAGAGGACAGGACTGGACTGGACAGGACTGGACAATGTGACACAGACAGACTGTGTGTATGGTCTCAATCATTTGTGGGCCTTGAGAGGTCATGAAAAATAAATAAATAAAATAGTAATATAAAGTTTGAAATTTTAGAGTTTGAAATGATCATAAAATATTAATGATTAATTAAAAGAATAATAATCACAACTAATGAAACAAAGTGCTACTGTGTAACCTGTCTCTCCTGCCTCAGCTGTCTTACCTGTCTTACATGTCTCACCTGTCTTACCTGTCTCACGTGTCTCTTTCCTGTGTCACCTGTCTCACCTGTCTCTCCTGTCTCTCTCCTATCTCACCCATCTCTCCTGTCTCGTGTCTCACAGCTTGTCGTTGGTACAAAGAGTCTCAAGTGTTGATCAGAGATGTGATTTAGCGTTTGAGACAAAGAAGATTTTCACATTTCAGCGGCTGCTCTAAATATTTGATGGATTTCAGCACATGCAGACATTGGATGATCCATTTATAAAGAACGGAGGACAACAAAGGATGTTCTTAATGGTTCCAGTTCCTCCTGATAATTAATAAAAGTTATGATGATAACAACGATGTGTTTGTATGTGTTAAAAGTTTGTATGAAGCTGCTTCATGAATATCAAACAGATGCTGCATTGATATCTGAGCCTGCAGCCAGCAGCTCACACTAATAACCAACATTAATAATAAAATCCATCAGTGCATTCTAATAAAGCTCAGTATGTAAAACACATGTTAATAAAGTCACTATATCACCATCAAAGTGATCAATAACACAGAAACATCTGACTGATCAAACAGATTTTATTTTTTATTTATAACTAGAATCAGAGAAACATGCACATAGGCTGAAGGGTCACGCTGTGCCTTTAAATAAAATGGAATATCAAGGATGAAGGAAGACGACCGCACACAGCTCAGAGCCCTGAGGCATTACCAACAGATCGATGAGTAATCAACCCACAAAGACAACTGTGATCAATAGAATACACACACAATACTCTACTGATAACACGTAGAACCAATGACATGTTCTGAACATAAGAAAATAACTAAATTAGCTTTTCAAATGAATTGGTTTTGTCTGAAAACTACTCGTTATCACAAACTACTTGTCACAGTTACACTGTAAGTATTTAATGTGAGTTACCGTAAAAAGTTTTATAGTGTAGTGTTAGAATCTGTGTGGAGCTGATATTGATCACACATCTCTATGTTATGTTTTATTATTGATCAAATTCAGAGTGTCAGGTTATTTATAGAAAAATGATAATAATAATAATAATAATAATAATAATAATAATAAAGGAGAAGAAGAAGAAGAAGAAGAAGAAACTCATCCCCATTAGCATCAGCATAAGAACTGGCTTTTCTCCCCGGGGTCCACCCTGTGACATAAATAAAGATGGCTGCAGCACCATCTCCTTTTCCTCTCATTGTGCAAAATGTGTCCAAAATATCTCTGAGTGCTGCCATCTTAGGGATGGAGCAGCGGTATTGAGGTCCTGCCCACACAACCAGATGACTCAGTGATGAGAGGTCAACTGACAGCTGTCAATCATGACGTGAAACCTTTTTGTATCATCAAATAACTGATGAGAAAAATTAAGACTTGAGAAGACTTGAACAAAATCAGCGTGATAACAACTACCTAACATGGCAGAAGCCATCTTATTTTATTTTTTATTTTTTATTTTTTGGGAGGGGGGGGGTCCATGTCCCATCTGCTAACATGGAGGGGGCGGGGCTTATATCCATACCTATACAGACATTCTGGGCTCACTTTTAGGGAGCTCCTGCACCACCTGACCCAATTCACCACCAGATGGTGACCACCTGACAGCTCAGCTCCTCTCTTCAGCTGAGTCTCCAATACATGCGGCCTCAGATCAGATGATATGATAACAAAATTGATCATTGACCAAAAACACTTATGAACATCCTTATGCTCAGCCATGGTGTTCATTATGGACAGTCCATGATTAGCACAGAAGTCCAATAACAAACAGCTGCTCTGGTTCAGATCGGGGATGTCATTCTTCCCAATCTCACCCCTCCAAATGTCTCCATTGTTCCCCACGTGTGTTGAAGTACATTATTAGATAAAAGTCTGTAAAAAGTACGTAAATGTTCCTGCATTCAATTTTATTTATTATAATATAGTAAGTTAATTCTAACTACAGTACTTGTACTTTTACTGCTGATGCCTGATGGTGCGATGCTGCTGAGCATCCAGCAGAGGGAGGCAGAACTCTGATTGGTCTGCTCTGTGTCACACTGAAGGATGCTGGGAGGAGGAAGAGGAGGAGGATGACGGCAGCAGAGGCTGCAGAGATGCTAACAGCACCGATACACACACACATACACGCATACACACACACACACACACACACACACACACACACACACACACACACACTGACAGCAGCTAACAGCTAACTGCTAATACAGACACACAGTCAAAGAGACAGGGAGACAGGAGGCCAGCGAAAGACAGAGAGGCAGAGAGGCAAAGAGACAGGCACAGAGACAAACAGACAGACAGGCTGACAGCAGAACGCACACACTGACTCACAGTGAGCTGCAGTGAAGCTAGCAGGCTAGCATGCTCAGGAGAGGAGGCTAATATACTCACACACTCACACACACACAGAACGATGCAGTGTCTGAGGATTCCAATTGGACGGTGAGTGATCTACATCTCTCTCTCTCTCTCTCTCTCTCTCTCTCTCTCTCTCTGTGTGTGTGTGTGTGTGTGTGTGTGTGTGTGTGTGTGTTCAGTTAGGCCTAAACTGTCAGAGTGTGTGTGTGTGTGTGTGTGTGTGTGTGTGTGTGTGTGTTCAGTTAGGCCTAAACTGTCAGAGAGAGAGAGAGAGAGAGAGAGAGAGAGAGAGAGAGAGAGAGAGAGAGAGAGAGAGAGAGAGTGTGTGTGTGTGTGTGTGTGTGTGTATGTATGTATGTCTGTGTATGTATGTGTGAAAGAGTGTGTGTGTGTGTGTGTGTGTGTTCTGCCTGTTGATGGTGTTGCCATGGAAACAGTCATGTACTTCTACTGTACAGTGTGTCAGAGGTTCACCTATCTGACAACAAAAACTCCTGATCAGGTTCAGGAGTTGTGTTTACGAGTACATGTAGCACCGATACTACTGATACTACTGATACTACTACAGTGTGGTGTCACATCTGAGTGTGTGATACTACAGGTATGTTAAATCTGCAGTACTACTACTACTACCATTATTGTTGTTATACCAGCTAAGAACTAAGAAACCCTGAATCACTTGAAACTGTTATCGGACGATATTCAGGAAAAAAAAAATCAATCAATCAATAAATTAGTGATAAAGTGATCAGGATCGATGATTTCCAGACATTAATCATGAAAACTGATTGATGACACAAAAACCTTTTGTCCAGTTCTCAGCTGAGTTGGTGTTGTTTTGAGCTGCAAGTAATCAAATAATCTATTAGTAATTGGTTATTAAATAAATCACCAACTATTTTAACAATTTATCTGTTTGAGTAGTTATTTTTTTAAAAGTTAAAATTGTCTGATTCCACCCTTCTTAAATGTGAATATTTTCTAGTTTCTGCAGACATCATCTTGGACTTTGGCAAGAAAACAACTGACAGATCAAGTGATAAACGAAAATAATTGTTACAGGAAAGATTTGAAAAATATACAGTACTGTGCAAAGGTTTTAGGCAGGTGTGAAAAAATGCTGTAAAGTAAGAATGGTTTCAAAAATATAAAATGTAATTGTTTATTTTTATCAATTTACAAAATGCAAAGTGAGCGAACAGAAGAAAAATCTCAATCAAATCAATATTTGGTGTGACCACCCTTTGCCTTCAAAACAGCATCAATTCTTCTAGGTACACTTGCACTAAGTCAGGGATTTTGTAGGATTATAGTCAGGTGTATGATTAACCAGTTATACCAAACAGGTGCTAATGATCATCAGTTTCATATGTAGGTTGAAACATTCATGAACTGAAACAGAAACAGCTGTGTAGGAGGTTTAAAACTGGGTGAGGAACAGCCAAACTCTGCTACCAAGGTGAGGTTGTGGAAGACAGTTTGATGTCACAGTGGTCAATTGTGGCCAAAAAGCCAAACCTCCGACATGGAAACAAGGCCAAGTGACTCAAATATGCATGAAAACATAGGAACTGGGGTGCAGAAAAATGGCACTTGGTGCTCTGGACTGATGAGTCAAAATTTGAAAAATTTGTCTGTAGCAGAAGGCAGTTTGTTCGCCAAAGTGCTGGAGAGTGGTGCAATAATAAGTGTCTGCAGGCAACACTGAAACATGCTGGAGGTTCCTTGCAAGTTTGGGGCTGGATTTCTGCAAATGGAGTTGGGGATTTGGTCAGGATTAATGGTGTCCTCAATGCTGAGAAATACAGGCAGATACTTATCCATCATGCAATACCATCAGGGAGGCATCTGATTGGCCCCAAATTTATTCTGCAGCAGGACAACTCTAAACATACAGCCAATGTCATTAGGAACTATCTTCAGCATATAGAAGAACAAGGAGTCCTGGAAGTGATGGTATGACCCCTACAGAAGCTTGATCTCAACATCATGGAGTCTGTCTGGGATTATATGAAGAGACAGAAGGATCTGAGGCAGCCTACATCCACAGAAGATCTGTGGTTAGTTCTCCAAGATGTTTGGAACAACCTACCTGCCGAGTCCCTTCAAAAACTGTGTGCAAGTGTACCTAGAAGGCAAAGGATGGTCACACCAAATATTGATTTGATTTAGACTTTCTTCTGTTGACTCACTTTGCATTTTGAAAATTGATCAAAATAAACAATTACATTTTATATTTTTGAAAGCATTCTTATTTTACAGCATTCCTTCACACCTACCTAAAACTTATGCACAGTACTGTATGTATGTATTGTATGTACATATGTGTGCTCCACATGGACATGCTTTTCATGTGAAAATATTGTAACAGGATTAATTAATCAGTTTGAAAAAAAATGTTTGCTTATGTAATGTTAGAAGGTGTGATGAGGTGAGGAGTAGGGATTAATATTTTCCTGAAAATGACCCATTTCTGTCCTGGGAACAGAAGCACTCTATTACAAAGTATGTGGATTCCAAACCTGATCACTTTAATGTTTTATCTGCTGGGAGGGAGAATAATGAACATAATATAAACTGTGCATGCTGCAAGCAGCTTAACCTTTGCTGCAGTTGTGAGGACTAAAATGCCAAGTTCAGTGTGTGATCTGTCTCTGTCTGACTGAAGAGCCCCATGGAAGTGATATTTTCCAATTCTTCATATTTTAAACTGACAAAATTCATTAAAACAAGTCATTTGGTGTTTTCAAAGTCATGATATTGAACTGAGACAGATTCTATATTCTGTTGGCGTTCAGAGGCTGCTGAGCACAGCAGACGGATCACAGCGTGTGCGCTGCAGTGTTCAATATAATCAGCTTAATAAAGTTAATGATCACTCAAAGATAAAAAGAAAACTCTAAAAATGCTCTCAGTCACTTGGTGTGAGGCTTCAGGAGATTTTGGCATCTTTCTTCAGTGAGGCACTTTTTGTCACAGCCAGCTGCTGAAGGTAAATCCATCACATGCTGCAGGATTTCACCATGAAGTGTTTTGGATAAAGTATATATCCAGTGTTCTTGAAGCTTCGAGCTTCACCTGGAATTTTGTCTGAGATTCTAAATGTCACAGCAAACCTCAGTCCATTGGATTTTATCCCTCCAGCACAGCACACAATTTACATGATCATTGTTTAATATTTTGAAGAATTTCCACACAAAGCTGGTGGCAGACATGGTGTTATGTGTCCGATTCAGATGGTACAGACACAAGTTATTGTATTAAGTTAATTAAAGATCAGAGACGTTTGAATTCATGACACTTTGTGCTTATTAACCAGTTAATTAAAGCACTTGGTGCACTTGGCCAGCAACGCATAAGAGCAACAAACAAACACTACCCCATACAAAAATTAAATCTTGAGAATAATATAGCAAAAGTCTTTGACTTTATTTTCCTTTCCTTTCCAATGCTAATTGAATTTATCAGTGCATGGATATTTTACAACTGCATTTTGTCCTGCTTTGCCTCAAAACTGGGGTGTCACTAAAAAAACCCCACTTCAACTTTCGGGGAGTGGGGGGGGGGGGGGGGGGGGCAAAAAACCCAATAGAAGTAGATGGTGCCTATGCCTGCAGCTGACCTAGTTCACTTCATAGTTGACTTAGTAGTTTACCTGGTAGAGTGAGGAGGAGGTGTTTGTGTTTACACTCCAGATGTTTGCATTATATTCAGATGTATATAATGTAATAATATAATTGCATAAGGTGGATTATCGGATAAAATGCGAAGGAAACCAGAATCAAAAACATTCATTGGACAAAACCACACCTCCCCAGGTGAGAGCAGAAGAGTTGAAGGAGACAGGTGCTTTAGAGATCCAGGTGTGTGCAGGTGTTGGTGAAGTAAGTCATGAAGCTGCAGCTTGTTAAGACACAGACAGGAGACAGACTGATGAGTCAAAACTCTCACATGAGACACATATTTATAGACTCGGTGACTCAAACTGAACATGCCCGTCTGATGTCTGTCCACAACAAATGTCCATAAATCCACTGAGAACGAGGAGCAAATCAGAAAATTTCTGTTTTCTTCATTATCACAGTAATACCATGATAGTTTCTGAACATCCAAACAGAGCTGCAACAATTGATCAAATAACTGATTACTATTTTGATAGGTGATTAATTTTTTGGAGTAATTTTTTTTAAGAAAAAGCAATCCAAATTCTCTTATTCTAGTTTCTTAAATGTGAATATTTTCTGGTTTCTTTCTGGTTTCTGAGGACATCGTCTTGGCAGTTACCTTATTGACATTTTATGGACCAACTAAACAAATTAATCAGGAAAATGACTGGCAGATTAATTGAAAATAAAAATAATCATCACAGTGAAGACTTGTAAAATAGATACAAACATTGAGCTCTTAGACTTATTTTTCAAGTGACAAGATTGAAGATTAATTGATTCATTCAGAAAAAAAAACAGACAGAACACTGTGATTGGTCATCACTGACTGAAGAGTGTGTGTGTGGTGTGTGTGTGTGTGTGTGTGTGTGTGTGTGTGTGTGTGTGGTGTGTGTGTGCCCAGATGTAGCCAGCCTTTAGATTGACACACAGCTCACTGGGGGGTGGAGCCTGCAGGAGGTGGTGATGTCAAAGCGAGGAGCAGGGGGGCGGGGGAAAGGGGAGCGACCTGACGCCATGGCAACTCTTCAAGCAGCCAATGAGGAACTGAGAGCCAAACTGACCGACATCCAGATAGAACTACAACAGGAGAAAATCAAGGTGAGGACTACAAAAACCCAGAGTGCTAACACTGTAGTACTAGTGTTGGAGTTGTAGTACTCATGTGACTGTCTGTATCCTCAGGTGAGCCGTCTGGAGCGAGAAAAGAGTCAGGAGCTGAAAGCGGAGCATCACCGGGCGACGGTCACTGTGACGGAGCTGAAGACCAAACTGCATGAGGAGAAGCAGAAGGAGCTGGCTGTTACCAGGGAGACATTACTACGGCAACATGAGATGGAGCTGATGAGAGTCATCAAGATCAAAGATGGAGAGATTCAACGTCTGAACGGGCTGGTGCTGACGCTGAGAGACGGGTCTGCGGACAAGGTGATCATCACACCTGTCTGTCTGTCTGTGTGTCTATCTGGCTGGTGGTTGGTGGTTTTGAAGGTGTAACCTTGTCCTTCTGTCCCTCCTCAGGTGTGTAGGAGGAAAGTTTACCTGCACAGGTGTGTTTCAGACTCTTTGTTCTCTACTCCTCTAGGTGAGGAGCACCCTGCTGGCCGAGGTGGATGAGGCAAGGAGGAGCTGGGAGGCGGAGCGTTGTCGCCTCCAGCAAGAGGTTCAGGAGCTGCGAACAGCAAAGAGAAGTGCTGAGGAGGCTCTGACATCAGCTCAGCAGGCCTGCCAGGCTCGAGCGGCCGAACTCCGATCAGCTCATCACCAGCACCAGGAGGAGCTGAACCGCACCAAGAGGGACTGTGAGAGGGAGATCCGCAGACTGGTACAAGCCCATGTCACACACACACAGATATATATACACACATAAATACATACTTACTTACGGACAGACAGCTAGGGAGAGACCTGTCACAAACATTGACTGGCATTCATGTATCATCAGGACACAAAACAGGAAGGTGCTCCAGAATCATGTATCATCAAGACACAAGATAGGAGAATGCTACAGAATCATGTATAATCAGGACACTAGACAGGAGGATGGTGTCTGTGAATGTTCTCTTTCGTCCAGGTCATTGTAATCTCAGGAAAAGATTAAATCAAAAGCAACCTAGTCAGACTAGCTCTGACTAGTCTGACAGGCATGAACTGATGAAGCTTCTTGGATGAGAAGCGAAACGTCTTCAATAAGACTTTTAACAAGTCCAGTTGCTTTCAATTTAATCTTTTCCTGAGAATAGACAGGAGGACGCTACAGAATCATGTATAATCAGGACATTAGACAGGAGGACGCTACAGAATCATGTATAATCAGGACATTAGACAGGAGAATACTACAGAATCATGCATAATCAGGACACTAGACAGAAGGACACTACAGAATCATGTACGGTATCGCAGGTCCTTCCTTCCTGCAACTGTCAGACTTTACAACAAGCAGTGCTCCCAGTAGACCACAAAAACTTACTTACAATTGTGACTTACAAATTGACTGCACTGTACACTTCATACTGTGAAATGTTTTAACTCAGGTGAATCAACTCAAGATGCAATATATCAATCTCTCAATCAGGCGTATTATTATTATTCCGATGTGCAATATCAATATTCCAGTCAGGTGTATTATCATCCAATGTGCAATATCAGCACCTGGCAAATCTCTAATTTTCAATGTGCAGTATCAGTATTTCCTCTGTGCCATGGTGTAAATTTGAAAACACTGTATATATTGTAACTTCCCATATTTTATAGTTCCACATGTTTCCTCCTTTAAATTGCTCATATTTTTAATATATTGTTTATATTGCTTGTTTGCTATTTATCGTCTTGGATTGATGTTTCTCTATTTTTGCTCTTTGCTGTAATACTAGAAATTTCCCCACTGTGGGACTAATAAAGGAATATTTTATCTTATCTTATCTTATAATCAGGACACTAGACAGGAGGACGCTACAGAATCATGTATAATCAGGACACTAGACAGGAAGACGCTACAGAATCATGTATAATCAGGACATTAGACAGGAGGATGCTACAGATTCATGTATAATCAGAACACTAGACAGGAGGACGCTACAGAATCATGTATCATCAGGACACTAGACAGGAGGACGCTATAGAAATCACATCCCAGTAAACACAGCCAGCCTCCAATACCACCAGAGGCCAGTTTGATGACAGGGGATGGGCTATATTACTGAGGTAGTTTTCTTGCTGCTTTTGCTAACTGGACTCTGGGGCAGAATCATAGCTAACCAAGCTAAAGTAAGTTAGATGGGTAGCTAAGCTATTTTAGAAACAAGTAAAGCTATCGCGCCATCAAGAAACTCTGTAAACAACATTGCTACTGTATTCCTTGTCAGTCCTGGTCCAGAAATGTTCACAGGGAGGAGTTTTTGTATAGTGAGGCCTCTAGAATTTACAATTTATAATTTACAGTTTAATTTAGCAAATGTTGTTGTCCAAAGTGACGTGCATCTGAGAGCTGATACAACACAAGCAAGGATCTAGTCAGGAGAGAATAACATGGGTAAGTGTCATGATATCAACGTTCAAGTCTGATAGGATGAGGTGCCTACAGGCAGTGGCATAGAAACATTGCACTCCGCTCTGGTGAACTGATGTATTCTTATTTCCATGCTCCGCTGCATCATAAATGACAAAGACTTTCATTGGATGAAACTTTAGTAATGCCCCTGAGTGCAGGATGAATCATCAGCAGTTTTTAATCATTTTCCAGGGCATCACTAGTAAAACTGGTGCTATATTTAAATATATTTAAAATGTTAATACAATTCTTTGAAACTAATTTGTTTCCAAGAATGTTTGTAAATCAAGGGTGTCAAATTTATACCATATACAGACAAATTTAAACTGAATGGAATCTCAAGTGGGTTGAGCTGGTAAAACCAGTGTGTCATAATTACCTAGAAGTAACATTTCTAGGGCTGCAACTAAAGTTTATGTTCATTATTGATTAATCTGTCAGTCATTTTTTCAAATGTCTTGTTTTGTCCATAGTTCACAGAGGATGACAGAAACCAGGAAATATTCACATTTGAAAAGCTGAAATCAGAGAGTTTTGATATTTTTTGTCTTGAAAAACTCAAACTGATTAATCAATGAATTAATCTTGTCATAATCATATCACATGAAAAAGGTTCAAACATGTTTTTGGTCACATTTGGACCTATTTTTCAAGTCTTTCCAGTAACAATTATTTTATTATCAATTAATCTGTTGAATATCTTCATCATTAAATCAATAACTTGTTTTGTCCACAAAGATGTAGTAATAATAATAATAATAATAATAATAATAATAATGTGTGTGTGTGTGTGTGTGTGTGTGTGTGTGTGTAAGCAGCTTACTGTCAGAGAGGAGTAAAGAAACCAGAAAATATTCACATTTAAGAACCTGAAAATAACTCAAAATGATAAATTAATTATAAAAAATAGTTGGTGATTAATTTAATAGTTGACAAATAATCAATTAATTGATTTATTATTATTTAGAAGTAAAACATTCACAGGGTTTACAAAACAGAGGAGAAAACAGCATGAGATAAGTTCAATCTCAGACAAATAAATCAAGACTAGCTGTGCAATTTATTGAAAAAATTTGAATTGATGACTTTGAGAATTTTCACAGTCATCCAGATTGGACCTCTTGGTGAACAGGATCTGGTCTGCGGGCTGGATGTTTGACACCCCTGTTGTAGAGTTTATATTCAAAAGTATGACTGAAAGGTCAAAGTAAATGGCGACACATTTTTAATATACTAGAAATTCAATTTAAATGTTTGTTCAGTGATGATGATCCAAAAATTAACAAACAGAAAATAAATTAAAATTTAAGCCAGTTGTAAAACATGGCTGTACAGTGAAAATACTCAACCAACAAAGTACAAGATCCAAAGTTTGACTGGCAGAGGAATCAAATGGAACATGAATCTACTCTCACTGTTACTGAGGCATCACACTTTCATTATTATAATGTTGTAAAATGGTTGAAGGAGGAACAAGACTGTGTTCCAAAGACATAAGTAAGTGAAGAAACAAGATTTTCTATAAACTGATGGATGAATGAATAATTATCATCATGAACACACGAAGAAACAAAGAGTGTCTGAGCTACAGTCCAACACACAGAGACAGAAAGAGTCAAACACAGACTGGTACAACAGACAGAACTCACTCTGTGTTAGACTGAACAGAGTTTCACTTCATGCTGCACAAAACAGAGAGCAGCTGCTTCAGACTCACAGATACATGTTGAGGTATGGTGTAAAGTCACTAAAAACTACAAAGGTGGTGGACCCAAAAATGCAGACTGGAGCACTGGAGCGAGTTCAAATGATAATTTTAATACTAAATAAGAGGTAACAAAAAACACCGGCTTACATGAACAAAGGGATCCAAATGAAAACCGAGCCAGGCAGAAGTCCAAAACCAAAAAACACCAAAAACGGAAAAATAAATCCAACAGGAAAATCAACAAATCCAAACGGAAAGGGAACACGCAGGGAGCAAAGCAGGCAGACAGAAACACCAAAAACAACACGACGAACTGACAAAGACAAAGAGAAACACAGGGACTAAATAGGCAAGGGGGTAATCAGACACAGGTGGGTGGACAACAACAGGTGAACCAAATCAGTAATCAAAAAAGGGCGGGAAAAGAACAAAGACAGGAAGTAAAGATGACAGACACAAGGGAAGCTCAAAACTACAAAACAAAACAGGAAGTCAAGACAAGACACACGGAGGACCAAGACTACAGAATAAAACACGAAGTGACTAAGAAAACACAAACCAAGACAGCAAAAGACAGAACAACAAAGACACACAAGGGAAAAATGCTACAAAATAACCAACAAAAACTCCAAACTATAACAGTACCCCCCCTTTAAGGGACGGATACCAGACGTCCCTTCAAAACAAGTCCAAAACAAAGAGTCCAAGAGGAGCTGGGTGGGCGGAGGGGGTCTGGAGGAGGGCAAAACAAAAAGAGTCACAAATCTCAGGCATACAGCCTGGCAACAAGGGAAGGCAGAGTCCAAAAGTCTGTTCACCCGTGGACGGGCAGGGGCCACGTAGAAACCTCAGGCAGAAAGCCTGAAGACAGGGCAGAGGCGGAGTCAGAGACCTCAGGCGGGCGGCCTGGAGGCAGGGCAGAGGCGGAGTCGGAGACCTCAGGCGGGCGGCCTGGAGGCAGGGCAGAGGCGGAGCCGGAGACCTCAGGCGGGCGGCCTGGAGGCAGGGCAGAGGCGGAGCCGGAGACCTCAGGCGGGCGGCCTGGAGGCAGGGCAGAGGCGGAGCCGGAGACCTCAGGCGGGCGGCCTGGAGGTAGGGCAGAGGCGGAGCGGGCAGAGGCGGAGCCGGAGACCTCAGGCGGGCAGCCTGGAGGCAGGGCAGAGGCGGAGCCGGAGACTTCAGGCGGACGGCCTGAAGGCAGGGCAGGGGCAGAACCAGAAACCTCAGGCGGATGGCCTGAAGTCCACCCAGAGGAGCAGAGCCGAGCAGGAGGCCACAGGCGAAGGCGAAGACGGGACCCGTCGGGAGGACGAGCAGGAGGCCACAGGCGAAGGCGAAGGCGGGACCCGTCGGGAGGACGAGCAGGAGGCCACAGGCGAAGGCGGAACCCGTCGGGAGGACGAGCAGGAGGCCACAGACAAAGGCGGAACCCGTCGGGAGGACGAGCAGGAGGCCACAGGCGAAGACGGAACCCGTCGGGAGGACGAGCAGGAGGCCACAGACGAAGGCGGAACCCGTCGGGAGGACGAGCAGGAGGCCACAGGCGAAGACGAAGGCGAGACCCGTCGGGAGGACGAGCAGGAGGCCACAGGCGAAGGCGGAACCCGTCGGGAGGACGAGCAGGAGGCCACAGGCGAAGGCGAGACCCCTCTGAAGGCCGGCGGCGCTGGGGAAGACGAAGGCGGGACCCTCTGAAGGCCGGCGGCGCTGGCGAAGACGAAGGCGGGACCCCTCTGAAGGCCGGCGGCGCTGGCGAAGACGAAGGCGGGACCCCTCTGAAGGCCGGCGGCGCTGGCGAAGACGAAGGCAGGACCCCTCTGGCGGCCGACGGCGAAGGCGGCGGGATCCCAGTGGCGGCCGACGGCGAAGGTGAAGCCCCTTGGGAAGACGTGCAGGAGGCCGGTGGTGAAGGCGAAGACGAAGACGAAGGCCAGCCCCCGCTAGCAGAGAAACAGGGGGCCAGCGGCATAGGCGAAGGTGGGACCCTTCAGAAGGTGACTGTGGCCCAGCCGGGATTGGAGGAGCCTGCAGAAGCGAAGACGGCCCAGCCAGAACTGGAACTGGCGGTGGCTGTGGCGGCGACGTAGACAGCCCCGCCGGAACAGGAACAGGCGGTGGCGGTGGCTGCGGCGGCCCAGCCAGAGCAGGAACTGGCGATGGCTGCTGCGGCGGCGTCCAGCCGGAGCAGGAACAGGCGATGGCTGCTGCGGCGACGACGTAGATGGCCCAGCCTGAGCAGGAACTGGAGGTGGCTGCGGCGGTGACGGCCCAGCCAGAGTAGGAACAGGCGATGGCTGCTGCGGCGACGACGTAGATGGCCCAGCCCGAGCAGGAACTGGAGGTGGCTGCGGCGGTGACGGCCCAGCCAGAGTAGGAAGAGTCACTGATGATCTCACCAGAACAGGAGGAGGCTGGGACCCGGCCAGAACAGGAGGAGGCGCAGACGGCCCACCAGACCAGGGGGAGGCGCCGACGGTCCAGCTGGAGCAGGAGGAGGCAGCGACTGTCCCACCGGAGCAGGAGGAGGCTGCGGCCCAGCCTGAACAGGAGGAGGCTGCGGCCCAACCAGGACAGG
Organism: Lutjanus argentimaculatus; assembly: GCA_034769285.1. Taxonomy (NCBI): domain Eukaryota; kingdom Metazoa; phylum Chordata; class Actinopteri; order Lutjaniformes; family Lutjanidae; genus Lutjanus; species Lutjanus argentimaculatus. The sequence continues at coordinate 1,765,211 of JAWZSL010000063.1, forward strand.
AGACGATGGCGATGACCCAGCCAGAACAGGGGATGATGGCGACAGCCCAGCCGGAACAGAAGATAGCTGCGGCGGCCCCATCTGAACAGGACATGGCTGCGGCCCAGCCGGAAGAGATGATAGCTGCGGCCCAACCGGGACAGGAGATGGTGACGGTGACCCAGCCGGAACAGGATATGGCTGCGGCGACCCCACCGAGGCTGGAGATGATGGCGACGGCCCCACCGGAAGAGAAGATGGTGGCGACGGTCCCACCGGGACAGAAGGTGGTGGCGGTGACCCAGCCGGAACAGGATATGGCTGCGGCGACCCCACCGGGGCTGGAGATGATGGCGACGGCCCCACCGGAAGAGAAGATGGTGGCGACGGTCCCACCGGGACAGGAGGTGGTGGCGGTGACCCAGCCGGAACAGGATATGGCTGCAGCGACCCCACCGGGGCTGGAGATGATGGCGACGGCCCCACCGGAAGAGGAGGTGGTGGCGGCGGTCCCACCGGGACAGGTGATGATGGCGACGGCCCCACCAGAAGAGGAGATGGTGGCGGCGGTCCCACCGGGACAGGAGGTGGTGGCGACGGCCCCACCGGAACAGGAAATGGTGGCGGCGGTCGCACCGGGACAGGAGATGATGGCGACGGCCCCACCGGAACAGGAAATGGTGGCGGCGGTCCCACCGGGACAGGAAATGATGGCGACGGCCCCACCGGAAGAGGAGATGGTGGCGGCGGTCCCACCGGAAGAGGAGATGGTGGCAACGGCCCCACCGGAAGAGGAGATGGTGGCAACGGCCCCACCGGAAGAGGGAGGTGGTGGCGGCGGTCCCACCGGGACTGGAGATGCGGAGGCGCTGGGCAGCAGAACCTCCGTGGCGCTGGGCAGCAGACCCCCCGTGGCGCTGGGCAGCAGACCCTCCGTGGCGCTGGGCAGCTGGGGTTCGGGGACGCTGGGCAGCTGGGGTTCGGGGACGCTGGGCAGCTGGGGTTCGGGGACGCTGGGCAGCTGGGGTTCGGGGACGCTGGGCAGCTGGGGTTCGGGGGCGCTGGGCAACTGGGGTTCGAGGGCGCTGGGCAACTGGGGTTCGCAGGCGCTGAGCAACTGGGGTTCGAGGGCACTGGGCAGCTGAGAAGCATGGCGTCGGCGAGAGCTACGCTTGCGTGTGGGGGGCTTCTCAGATAATAAGTCCAGGGCAGGTTCAGGCAGAGAGCTGGCTGACTGAGGAGCTAGCTTAGCAGGTGGCTGGTGGCTAACTGAGTCCAAACTGAGTTCAAAATCAGGCACACTCGTGGAATCAAGTGTGGCCTGCAAGTCCTGCTTCAAGTAAGCAATAACTGATAGGTTCTGGGTTATTTGTGAAAAACGCAAAATTCTGGGTCTCGATAAAAAAGTCCTCTCCATAAGCGAATAAACAAAAAGTCTCCTCTTAAGATCAGTGCACCCTTCAATAGTCGAGCCCAATTGCTCAAACTCAGAGCAAGCCTTCTTTAGCTCCTCATTGAGCAGTGCTAGGTCTGCTGGGTCCATCTTGTCTTGGTCAGTTCGTACTGTTGAGGTATGGTGTAAAGTCACTAAAAACTACAAAGGTGGTGGACCCAAAAATGCAGACTGGAGCACTGGAGCGAGTTCAAATGATAATTTTAATACTAAATAAGAGGTAACAAAAAACACCGGCTTACATGAACAAAGGGATCCAAATGAAAACCGAGCCAGGCAGAAGTCCAAAACCAAAAAACACCAAAAACGGAAAAAATAAATCCAACAGGAAAATCAACAAATCCAAACGGAAAGGGAACACGCAGGGAGCAAAGCAGGCAGACAGAAACACCAAAAACAACACGACGAACTGACAAAGACAAAGAGAAACACAGGGACTAAATAGGCAAGGGGGTAATCAGACACAGGTGGGTGGACAACAACAGGTGAACCAAATCAGTAATCAAAAAAGGGCGGGAAAAGAACAAAGACAGGAAGTAAAGATGACAGACACAAGGGAAGCTCAAAACTACAAAACAAAACAGGAAGTCAAGACAAGACACACGGAGGACCAAGACTACAGAATAAAACACGAAGTGACTAAGAAAACACAAACCAAGACAGCAAAAGACAGAACAACAAAGACACACAAGGGAAAAAATGCTACAAAATAACCAACAAAAACTCCAAACTATAACAGTACCCCCCCTTTAAGGGACGGATACCAGACGTCCCTTCAAAACAAGTCCAAAACAAAGAGTCCAAGAGGAGCTGGGTGGGCGGAGGGGGTCTGGAGGAGGGCAAAACAAAAAGAGTCACAAATCTCAGGCATACAGCCTGGCAACAAGGGAAGGCAGAGTCCAAAAGTCTGTTCACCCGTGGACGGGCAGGGGCCACGTAGAAACCTCAGGCAGAAAGCCTGAAGACAGGGCAGAGGCGGAGTCAGAGACCTCAGGCGGGCGGCCTGGAGGCAGGGCAGAGGCGGAGTCGGAGACCTCAGGCGGGCGGCCTGGAGGCAGGGCAGAGGCGGAGCCGGAGACCTCAGGCGGGCGGCCTGGAGGCAGGGCAGAGGCGGAGCCGGAGACCTCAGGCGGGCGGCCTGGAGGCAGGGCAGAGGCGGAGCCGGAGACCTCAGGCGGGCGGCCTGGAGGTAGGGCAGAGGCGGAGCGGGCAGAGGCGGAGCCGGAGACCTCAGGCGGGCAGCCTGGAGGCAGGGCAGAGGCGGAGCCGGAGACTTCAGGCGGACGGCCTGAAGGCAGGGCAGGGGCAGAACCAGAAACCTCAGGCGGATGGCCTGAAGTCCACCCAGAGGAGCAGAGCCGAGCAGGAGGCCACAGGCGAAGGCGAAGACGGGACCCGTCGGGAGGACGAGCAGGAGGCCACAGGCGAAGGCGAAGGCGGGACCCGTCGGGAGGACGAGCAGGAGGCCACAGGCGAAGGCGGAACCCGTCGGGAGGACGAGCAGGAGGCCACAGACAAAGGCGGAACCCGTCGGGAGGACGAGCAGGAGGCCACAGGCGAAGACGGAACCCGTCGGGAGGACGAGCAGGAGGCCACAGACGAAGGCGGAACCCGTCGGGAGGACGAGCAGGAGGCCACAGGCGAAGACGAAGGCGAGGACCCGTCGGGAGGACGAGCAGGAGGCCACAGGCGAAGGCGGAACCCGTCGGTGAGGACGAGCAGGAGGCCACAGGCGAAGGCGAGACCCCTCTGAAGGCCGGCGGCGCTGGGGAAGACGAAGGCGGGACCCCTCTGAAGGCCGGCGGCGCTGGCGAAGACGAAGGCGGGACCCCTCTGAAGGCCGGCGGCGCTGGCGAAGACGAAGGCGGGACCCCTCTGAAGGCCGGCGGCGCTGGCGAAGACGAAGGCAGGACCCCTCTGGCGGCCGACGGCGAAGGCGGCGGGATCCCAGTGGCGGCCGACGGCGAAGGTGAAGCCCCTTGGGAAGACGTGCAGGAGGCCGGTGGTGAAGGCGAAGACGAAGACGAAGGCCAGCCCCCGCTAGCAGAGAAACAGGGGGCCAGCGGCATAGGCGAAGGTGGGACCCTTCAGAAGGTGACTGTGGCCCAGCCGGGATTGGAGGAGCCTGCAGAAGCGAAGACGGCCCAGCCAGAACTGGAACTGGCGGTGGCTGTGGCGGCGACGTAGACAGCCCCGCCGGAACAGGAACAGGCGGTGGCGGTGGCTGCGGCGGCCCAGCCAGAGCAGGAACTGGCGATGGCTGCTGCGGCGGCGTCCCAGCCGGAGCAGGAACAGGCGATGGCTGCTGCGGCGACGACGTAGATGGCCCAGCCCGAGCAGGAACTGGAGGTGGCTGCGGCGGTGACGGCCCAGCCAGAGTAGGAACAGGCGATGGCTGCTGCGGCGACGACGTAGATGGCCCAGCCCGAGCAGGAACTGGAGGTGGCTGCGGCGGTGACGGCCCAGCCAGAGTAGGAAGAGTCACTGATGATCTCACCAGAACAGGAGGAGGCTGGGACCCGGCCAGAACAGGAGGAGGCGCAGACGGCCCCACCAGACCAGGGGGAGGCGCCGACGGTCCAGCTGGAGCAGGAGGAGGCAGCGACTGTCCCACCGGAGCAGGAGGAGGCTGCGGCCCAGCCTGAACAGGAGGAGGCTGCGGCCCAACCAGGACAGGAGACGATGGCGATGACCCAGCCAGAACAGGGGATGATGGCGACAGCCCAGCCGGAACAGAAGATAGCTGCGGCGGCCCCATCTGAACAGGACATGGCTGCGGCCCAGCCGGAAGAGATGATAGCTGCGGCCCAACCGGGACAGGAGATGGTGACGGTGACCCAGCCGGAACAGGATATGGCTGCGGCGACCCCACCGAGGCTGGAGATGATGGCGACGGCCCCACCGGAAGAGAAGATGGTGGCGACGGTCCCACCGGGACAGAAGGTGGTGGCGGTGACCCAGCCGGAACAGGATATGGCTGCGGCGACCCCACCGGGGCTGGAGATGATGGCGACGGCCCCACCGGAAGAGAAGATGGTGGCGACGGTCCCACCGGGACAGGAGGTGGTGGCGGTGACCCAGCCGGAACAGGATATGGCTGCAGCGACCCCACCGGGGCTGGAGATGATGGCGACGGCCCCACCGGAAGAGGAGGTGGTGGCGGCGGTCCCACCGGGACAGGTGATGATGGCGACGGCCCCACCAGAAGAGGAGATGGTGGCGGCGGTCCCACCGGGACAGGAGGTGGGTGGCGACGGCCCCACCGGAACAGGAAATGGTGGCGGCGGTCGCACCGGGACAGGAGATGATGGCGACGGCCCCACCGGAACAGGAAATGGTGGCGGCGGGTCCCACCGGGACAGGAAATGATGGCGACGGCCCCACCGGAAGAGGAGATGGTGGCGGCGGTCCACCGGAAGAGGAGATGGTGGCAACGGCCCCACCCGGAAGAGGAGATGGTGGCAACGGCCCCACCGGAAGAGGAGGTGGTGGCGGCGGTCCCACCGGGACTGGAGATGCGGAGGCGCTGGGCAGCAGAACCTCCGTGGCGCTGGGCAGCAGACCCTCCGTGGCGCTGGGCAGCAGACCCTCCGTGGCGCTGGGCAGCTGGGGTTCGGGGACGCTGGGCAGCTGGGGTTCGGGGACGCTGGGCAGCTGGGGTTCGGGGACGCTGGGCAGCTGGGGTTCGGGGACGCTGGGCAGCTGGGGTTCGGGGACGCTGGGCAGCTGGGGTTCGGGGGCGCTGGGCAACTGGGGTTCGAGGGCGCTGGGCAACTGGGGTTCGCAGGCGCTGAGCAACTGGGTGTTCGAGGGCACTGGGCAGCTGAGAAGCATGGCGTCGGCGAGAGCTACGCTTGCGTGTGGGGGGCTTCTCAGATAATAAGTCCAGGGCAGGTTCAGGCAGAGAGCTGGCTGACTGAGGAGCTAGCTTAGCAGGTGGCTGGTGGCTAACTGAGTCCAAACTGAGTTCAAAATCAGGCACACTCGTGGAATCAAGTGTGGCCTGCAAGTCCTGCTTCAAGTAAGCAATAACTGATAGGTTCTGGGTTATTTGTGAAAAACGCAAAATTCTGGGTCTCGATAAAAAAGTCCTCTCCATAAGCGAATAAACAAAAAGTCTCCTCTTAAGATCAGTGCACCCTTCAATAGTCGAGCCCAATTGCTCAAACTCAGAGCAAGCCTTCTTTAGCTCCTCATTGAGCAGTGCTAGGTCTGCTGGGTCCATCTTGTCTTGGTCAGTTCGTACTGTTGAGGTATGGTGTAAAGTCACTAAAAACTACAAAGGTGGTGGACCCAAAAATGCAGACTGGAGCACTGGAGCGAGTTCAAATGATAATTTTAATACTAAATAAGAGGTAACAAAAAACACCGGCTTACATGAACAAAGGGATCCAAATGAAAACCGAGCCAGGCAGAAGTCCAAAACCAAAAAACACCAAAAACGGAAAAATAAATCCAACAGGAAAATCAACAAATCCAAACGGAAAGGGAACACGCAGGGAGCAAAGCAGGCAGACAGAAACACCAAAAACAACACGACGAACTGACAAAGACAAAGAGAAACACAGGGACTAAATAGGCAAGGGGGTAATCAGACACAGGTGGGTGGACAACAACGGGTGAACCAAATCAGTAATCAAAAAAGGGCGGGAAAAGAACAAAGACAGGAAGTAAAGATGACAGACACAAGGGAAGCTCAAAACTACAAAACAAAACAGGAAGTCAAGACAAGACACACGGAGGACCAAGACTACAGAATAAAACACGAAGTGACTAAGAAAACACAAACCAAGACAGCAAAAGACAGAACAACAAAGACACACAAGGGAAAAATGCTACAAAATAACCAACAAAAACTCCAAACTATAACAAATACATACATGACTTTGATTTTGATCGTACAGTAAATCAGCCAAACACCTCAACTGACTGTAGTAGAGAGGTCCAACTGATTAAATGTGATTTCATTAAATAGGCAGAGGTGATGTTTGCTGCCACCTGTTGACCACCTGATGCTCTCGTCCAACAGGTCTTCACAGGTCCACTCAGTTCTCATTAAAAATATTGTTGTGTTCTTCTCTTATTCAATTAGTTCTATAAATTAGTTTTTGATGCCAATGATTGATGTTTCTGTGCCTTCACATTCTGACCCACCGCAGCTGCTTGTTATTGATCAGATTAATTGATCTGCTGTGGGTGTCAGTGTTCAGGTCAGTTTGGATCATATCTGTTCAGGTCTGGTCTGGAGGTGTTTTTGGTCCCCTCGGATCAGTTCTCCAGGTATCAGATCCTGTGAGTCCTGGTGTTTACAGGCCTACAGAGGGCTGTGTAGTGCTGTGATGGTGATATCATTCAGGTAGACGGAGACTCACCTGCAGGGAAATAAAGTGTGAGGTCATGAGACATGATAAAGACAAACTGAAGGACTCACCTGAGCTTCAGGTTCATGCTCACCTGTTTGATTTTACACTCAGAACATTTTTCATCTGAAAAACTAAAAACTGACTCTTTTAACTCCACCCCTTACCTGTCTGACTAACCCCACCCCTTACCTGTCTGACTAACCCTGGCCTTTACCTATATGCCTGACTAACTGTGTCCCGACTAACCTGTCTGTCTGTCAACATCAGTGTTGGCAACATTACATTTAAAAGTAACTCCGTATTTTAGAGCGTTACCTGCTGAGAAATGTAAGTCGTTAGGGTAATTTAGTGTTAAGTATAAATGGAAAAACCTCTTTGTGATTATAAATGTGTTTGATGGTCAGTTCCTCTAACGAGATGTCACAGGATAAAAAGCCTCTCCACAAGACCACTGGGTGGTCATGGACTATTGACTTGAGATACTCCATAGGCTCAGTGTCTGTCTGTCCTCTGCATCTTCCTTAGAGTGTCCTCTGGGGACAGGTGCAGGTGGTGGTAGTTCTTGCACTGGTAAAATGTGGTTAAATTAAAAACGGAGAGGGTTTGGCCAATGGACATCATTGATACCATCATCCATCATCAGTGGCTAAAAGTATTGACCAATGAACCCTCTACTGTTGTCCACACCAACACCGGGGCACAGGAAATTAACACCTACCTAATGCAGGTAGATTCTCTGTTTGGTGAGTAAAATGTCTGTACATAAAATAGTTATTACTGGATGTCCCATGGAAATCCAGTTCAGCTCTGCCTTTAGCCAATAAGACACCAACCCCCCTGATGTCATCGTCCATCATGATGTTTCACTGTGGATATCACCTAACACCTGTAACAGACTACCTATCTGAAAATGTAACTAAATGACTGCTGAATACTTGCTTATAACTATGCATTCACATATGCATCATGGCTGCCTTGTGTATCCTGTGTTTGTTTGGAGCGATGGTTGTGTATGTCCTCAGAAATTTACACTATGTGTTAAAATGCAGGTATATCTCCAGCATAATATGTTAACACCCGACTCAACCGCAAGCAAATTTTTCAGTCACACATCTCACGCAACAGAAAAGCTTTCATTTTTATCAGTGCAGCTGTCCACACCAGCTCAGTGCGGCAGGCGTGAACATGAGGCTGGTGGCCAGTAAAAAGTCCCTGAAAACATATTTTATCTGCATTTTGAATCATAGGCGGAGCAACATGTGCTCCAGAGCCACAGATAAGCTCACTTTGCTCTGGTTTAATCTCACAGACTCCTTCTTCTTCACTACACCAGCAGCTGGAAACAAGACATGGGGAGGTCTTTGACTTTTGCTGCAGAGTATTTATGGACACACTGTACATTTACTGCCATCAGACAACTGTTAAAATGTAATCCCTCTGCTCTAAGTGCAGTCACTGGCACACTTTTTTAATTTTTCTCTTTTTCTCTCTTATGCATGGATGGAAAACAGATCAGGAATATTCCTACACATTGTTGGAAAACTGCTTAGAAAGTTTGGCTGCTCATTTTGCTGCTGGAGGCTTTGAAAATTCTAGACAAGACAGACAGACGCTTCAGTGGCACGAATGCTGTCATGACACAAGCAAGATGCTGACGTTACATTCGTGGTCAAAACAAGGGGTTACTTTGTGATCTGTTTCCCCAACACTGCTCAAAATGTCTGTCTCTCCACCTGTCTGTCTTCCTGTTTGTCTCTAACCTTTTGGTCCACCTGTCTGTCTCTGACCTACCTACCTACCCATCTGTCTGTCTGTCTCTAACCCGTCTGTCTGTGTGTCTGTCTGTGTGCAGATGGATGAGATAAAGCTGAAGGACAGAGCTGTCAGTGTATTGGATAAAGCCCTGGGGCTGCAGGCTGGACACGCCCACCGCCTCCAGCTGCAGACTCAGGCTGCCGAGCAGCAAATCGCAGCCCTGAGAGACGCGCAGAGGGTGGGACTAAATCACCCAGGCCATGCCCCTAGTCCTACCCTTAACACTCCTGCTCACATTGTAAGCCCCGCCTCTTCCTGCTCATACTGCATGAGAAAAATTCATGTCACTTCATGTCACCATTTAATTGTTAACTTTGATCATGACATCATGCTGCAGGCTCCGCCTCATTTGGAGTCACTATGACATCATTAAACACATGACCACTGCTAAACCAAGGGCTGAACCATCCAAACACTCAGACCTTCATCTGGTCCTCAGTGTCCCACAATCCACTTCTCACTGTACACTGGTGAGGCAGAAAAGGGTCATGTGACCAGCTGTTTGTGAAATGGACCAATTAAAATGCCCTATTGGATAAAACGTTCCCTGAATTTTGCCTCCATTTCTGACATTCTGCACATCAGCTGTTTCTGAGCTTTCTGGTTCTTTCAGTTTCTGAAACTTCACTAAAATGTTACAGGCCGGTGGTCATTTAGACACTGCAGATTTTTCAGGCACAGGGATGATAGCGGCTGTCCTGAAGCAGGTGGGAACACTCACCTGTGACACTGATGTGTTAAAGATGTCAGTAATGACACCTAGCAGCTGGTTGACTCATGTTTTTAGCCCCCAGCTGGGGATGTTCAGATTCACTCACATCCTGACAGTGGCAGATTAGGGTTAGCGAAGAGGTGAAGTCAACTTTACAGCCGACTCTTTTAAGGCTGCAACTATTGATTATTTACATTGTTGATCGTCAGAATCTTGTCACTTGAAATATAACAAACACGTGGAGCACCTGGATGCATGCTCCAATTTTTTTTAATTATCAATTAACCTGTCAATCATTTTCTTGATTAATTGATTAGTTGTAGAAAATGATGAAAAATGCAGATTGGTGTTTCCCAAAGCTAAAGATGGTGTCCTCAGAAACAAAAAAAAAAGAAAAAAAAAGAAAAGAAAATATCCACATTTACAGTTATTTTCTGTAAAGTCTGCATGATTGCTTAAGCATAATTTTGAAAACAGAGCTCATTTTGTGAAAACAATACACAGAATTCATACAACCACAAACACAAGTATCAGAACACCTCAGATTTTTTGTAAAATGAAACACTTCATTCAAAACTAAACAATAATTTGTAAAAACCCAATGTTGGCACGTACAGCTCACACATGGTTCATACAACCTCATTCTGTTTTGAACCAGTAGAACACTGAATCTAAAACACTTTCAACATTTCTGCTCTTCTAATTATATAGTATGAGTTGGATTTTCTTAGTGATATTGTCGGAGTAAATGAATATATTAACTAAACACAACACACAAAACCAGTGCTGTACATTGATGAAAATAATTATCACTTGTTTAAATAATTAACTATTTTTTCTCCCCACATTGTAAAATAAGTCAAGACATCCATGCATTTCCAAAGTTTGTATTTTGCACTGTAAACAGGAGAAATCATATTCTAAATAAAACAAAGGCTACATAAACACAGAAGAAGCACTTGTGGAGGAAAAAATGAACGTTAAAATTACAAAAGCCCTAATCCTCATCTCTTGGCCTACATGGATCTGGTACTTTGTCTACATTACAGGCTGTAGACCTGGTATCAAAGGTAGTGCATACAGTGGCTATATTGGACAGATTTTTGAGAAAAGTTGATTTTCATCTGCACTCTCATGTAAGTGTCTGACAGCCATGTTTGATCAGTTGGATGTAGGTGTGGTGTTTTGAAAGACAGAGCTTTGAAAGTGCAAAAAAAGTGATATGTTAGATTTCTGTGTCTAATGTCAAAACACTGTGCAGTATTTTGCAAAATGTGTGAAGCTGAAAATGTGTCTATAGTCGTGCAGATGTGGGCTGATCTTCTCGAGTGTCAGGTGTCACTAATTGTGTGTTATTTTTAATGTTAGTGTGTAAGCAATCGCAAAAACTGTAAGAAGCCAGAATCAGATAATTTTCTCTTTTTTCTTAAAAAATACTCAGACAATTAATTGATTATCAAAATAGTTGGCAATTAATTTGATTGCAGCTCTGGACTAATTGTTGCAGCTCTAGACTCTTTGTTGAGGAGGTCAAAGTGAGCAAAAATGTGTTTAGTGGTAATGTGGCCTCACACATGATGGGGGTACACCTACTTCTGTGTCCTGTGACATTTACTCCCTCCCACTCATCTCTGGTGTTGTTGGTGTTGAGGTTTTTGGCTTGTTGATGCCAATTTCCAGGTTTGCATTTGTGAAGCAAACATCACTGATACAAACACTTTTTACCAGAGTCTGGTGTTCTGTCAGCCTGGAACATGCTCCGCCCATCCAGTGCTACAGCTTCACCTGGAATGTTGTGATGGAGCAACATTTGATCTCGTCCATTTTATTGTCCTGGGACAAGCAGGAGTTTCCCAGGTAGACTCCAAGCTGTTAGCTTAGCTCTTATCCCAGCTTGTTTGGTTCAACTTTTCTGGTTGTATGGATGGAGGTTGCTGACAGCAGAGATTGTCTCAAGGTCCACTACACCTACTCCAGTTGTCTTTTCAGATGTTGTGTTGCTGTATTGCTGCTGTCATAAGTAAAAAAGGGAAGAAAATATCAAAAACAAATTAAAGCTGTAGCAAGGATCATGGAGCCACCACATCTGCATGCCATCTTAGTTGTGAAGCAGACTGCTGCTGCAAGAACCTGAAATAAATAACTGCTGTCAACACTGTGTGTGTGTGTGTGTGTGTGTGTGTGTGTGTGTGGTGTGTGTGTGGTGCAGTCTCAGGAGGACCGGGACACTCGCAGGTTTCAGTTAAAAATCGCTGAGCTCAGCGCCGTCGTCAGGAAGCTGGAGGATCGAAATGCTCTGCTGTCAGAGGAACGCAACGAGCTGGTAATACACACACAATACACACACTCACACACATAATACACACACAAGAGGTGTAGTTGAGCAATGGTGGAGTAAGACGTGTTTGTGACAGCTCTGGTAACTTTGCCTTCATTAATACACTAAACACCTGTATATCCATCTTAAAATATTCCTAGTTAATGTAGGAAAAGTCAAGTGGGAAATAATGACCAAGGGGAAAAAAACAATGTTGAAAAAGGCAAAAACTAAAAAGACTGACCAACAAGAGCCAGGCCTCGACCAAGCCCCGGACTCAATTGATGTGGTGCCGCTATTGCTACACTGCGAAATTAAGTCGCCCAGATTAAAGATGATATATGTGCCACTATTGATGCCTGCATACAAAATGTATACACAGTGTTGCGAGACGAACTGGCAGCAACTAAAAAAGAAATGCAGACTTCCATTATCAGCCTTGAGGAAACTGTGGCCTCACATGAGAACATTATTAAAGAAATAAAGAAGTCTGCCACACACCATTCAAATGATGTCACCACACTTCAACGCCAAGTTACTCACCTGAACTCCAAAGAGGAGAAACTAACTGAAAAATCCAAAGATTTAGAAGGATGCGTGAGGAGACACAATATTAGGATCACCAGAATCCCTGAGGGAACCGAGGGACCCAGGCCAAGAGACTTCATCGCTGGGCTGCTTCAAGATGTGTTGTCCCTGGAGGGGAAGCCTCTTATTGACAGAGCGCACTTAACCCTCAGAAAACAACCCGAACCTCATGAGCCACACGGGCCCTTCATTATGAGGTTACATTAATACCATGCGTTTGAGGATATCCTGCATAAAGCTACAGTGGCAAAACAGCTCTACCATGGTGGCAAGAGGATTCAAATCTTTCCTGACTACCCATCTGCCGTGGCTAAACTGAGGGCACTATTCAACTGCACCAGGGAACTTCTATGAGGCAAGCGCAGTATCAGGTATGCATTAGTCTATTAGTCTAGATCCCAAAAAAGCTGAGGAATACACTGAGCGCCTTTCCACAGCAGGTTCGACTACAATGCGGCAGGAGGACATTTAAATCACTGCAGATATGTGAAGCCAAGGAATTCAGGAAAGTGATTGTGTACTGACGCCGGTTAGTTAGCACCTGTGGCTAATGCTAACACAACACCTACCAAGATACACACACATAATGGATGTCTTATTATCTGATGGTAAGCCTGTCCCTTCCATAAGACTAATAACCTGATGGCTTTACGTCATGTTTGTTGGGTATCTTATTTTGAGTCCAAATACTTGTTCAGTTACTAGTTCTAAAATGTCTAAAATGTAAACTTGGCTCAGTGTTACTGAGTGATACCCAGTGTAACCCGTTACCACCTCCGCTGAATCCAGCTACTGTTATCATCTAGGTTGTTGATGATGAGCTCTTTGTTTTGGTTAAATGTTCAAAGTACATGTTTCTTGTCACATAGATGCAAATCTTTACTTTGGGAAAAAGGGGCAGTGTGGCGTTTTGTGGTAGCACAATATGTCAGCACTCTTACTACACAATTATAATGATGCCAGTTCTCATTCAGATTTTCTTTCAATGTTTTTCATCACTACACTCTGGCTAGAAATTTGCTTTGCCTGACTAATTACTTTAACTCAAAATCATATTGGCTTTACACTAGAGTGACCTCCATTCCATCCTTCCACAACTCCTATAGTAGAATAGACTACTTGCTGGTCGAAGCCAGACTTATACCTTTTACAGTTAATGCTAAATATCACAGCTTTGTGATTTCCAACCACAGCCCCCTTACTTTTTCACTATGTTCAGATTATATAGATAAACCACACACCTCTTGGAGGTTAAATCCACACTTACTTACTAAAAATATCTAAAAGCTCTGATCTCCTTATGTTTTGAAATGAATTGCATCCCTGGGACCTCTCTGTCTACCCTCTGGGAAGCTTTTAAAGCTTATATAAGAGGCAGTGTAATTTCATTTGAAGCTTCAAGAAAAAAGAAAACAACACTAAATTAAAAGATCTAGAAAAACAAATTAAATTGAGAACCCCCCTCTACTGTTTTACACAGAAAAATAGCAACACTTAAGTATGAAAAATAAGTAAAGCATTCCTTTACACCAAGCAAAAGTACTTTGAATGTGACAAGGCACATAAACTAATAGCTAGACAGCTTAGGAAAATGGAAAACAATATATAAGATAAGAGGCCGTGTTAAAACAATACTTACAAAGCCTAAAGATATATATGACCGGTTTCTTTAATTTTATACTAGCCTGTACATTTCCAAGAACACTCCAGAAATTGCGACTATTAATACATTTTTAGACAAATGTGACCTTCCCAGACTAAGCAAGGACGATTGTGATACGCTACACTCTGAGCTTACTATTGCAGGATGAACCCCCTACTAGGAAAGTTAGTTTATATAGACCAGACAGGTTTTATACCTAATAGAATTCTACTTTCAACCTCAGACATCTTTTCAACATTATGTATACGAAGAGGGGACCACCCACCGACCTTGCTATACTTGCATTAGACGCCGAGAAAGTGTTTGACCAGATTGAGTGGTATTACTTATTTGAAGTTTTCAACAGATTCAGTTTTGGGAATAGATTAATTTTGCTGATTAAATTCATCTATAAAAATCCTACAGCTCAATCCTTACAAAGCAGATGATATCCTCCCAACTTAGCTTGGACAGAGGGACAAGACAGGGGTGTCAATTATTACCTTTAACTTTTGCTTTGGCTATCGAACCTCTAGCCCAATGAATTAGACTAAATCCCCAGATACACGGATAAAATACTAGCAGAAAAACTAACAAAATTTCGGTATACACAGATCAGAATCAGAATCAGAAATAACTTTATTGTCCATTGCAGAGCAGTGGAAATTCGTCTTCGACGTGGCTCACAGAATTAAAACAAAAAACACGTTAAAAGATCCAACACATGTTAAAAGATCCATAAAAGACATAAAAAGACATAAGAGACATAACAATACAGTACAGAGCAACACACATAAAACTACAAAACCCGAGTCTAGCCCTTAGGATTATTGATAATTTTGATTGTGGTTGGAATAAATGATTTCTTTACTTTGTTGTTTTTGCTAATGGTACCTTGTAACGGCGGCCAGATGGGAAGAGCTGAAATTAACTGTGGAGTGGGTGTGAGGGGTTGTGTATGATGGTGTTGGCTTTCTGTTTGACTGCCTGTGTGTGGAGATCTGTCAATGAGGTCTGAGTGGTGCCTGTTATTTTAGTAGCGTGTTTGATGACTTTACACAGTTTTGATTTATCTTTAATAGAGAGAAAGGTGTACCAGGATGAGATGTTGTAGGTCAGGACTGACTCATTGAGTGATTTGTAAACAACTGTTAAAACATTTTTGCTTACATTAAAAGTCCTCAGGTTTCTTAGTAGGAAGAGGCGCCGTTGAGCCTTTTTATAGATGTTGCTGCTGTGGTCAGAAAGGACAGTGCTCTGTCGACCTCAATGCCCAGGTATTTAAAATGATCCACCTGCTCCACTACCTGCCCATTAATCTCCAGTGGTTGGAGCAGTGTGTGGGCAGCATCTCCAGATGTTCTCCTGCAGCAGCACAGCTCCTGAGTTTTGGAGATGTTCAGTTCCAGTGAACTCTCCTCAATGAGGGTTATCAGTGAGTCCACCTGCTGTTGATATGCTGCTAGGCAATGCGCTATGCTGCTATGCGCACGCACCCCCCCAGTGTCTATGCTGGGACACCTCCCCTCCCCAACACCCTCCCCCCCTCCCACATGTGCAAGTCTTCGAGTTTTGTTGTAATGTCTTATTATGTTGCTTATGTGCCGAGGTGTTTTTTTCCTAATCCCACACTGTGCCCCCCTTACAGGAGCCTAGTTTGGGAGTTGCTTTTTTTCCCTCTTCCTCCCTCTTGTTCTCCTTTTTCTCATCTAAGTAAATGGGGGCGCTGCTCGTGTGGCGACCCACAGTTTCTCCCGCTCCTGTCCTCCCCCTGTTATGTATCACTGTCTTTTTTATGTTTCTTGGACAGGATGTAACTGAAAGGCAATTTCCCCTCGGGGATCAATAAAGTATTATTCTATTCTATTTCTATTCTATTCTATTCTATTCTATTCTAGGCTGATGGAGTCAGTTAGGTGAGCCACCAAGGCCATGTCGTCTGCCATATCCTTTTATATATAACTCAGCCACAAATTACCATTCCATCACTCCTAGACATAATCAGTCTTTTCAGAACCTTCTCAGTTTACTGAATCAACTCGACCAAAAGAGTTCTAATGCCAGTTCACATTAACAACTTGGCACTCCTGGAGAATTTCTCATTTAAAATCTATCAAGAAAAATTTACCTACTTGGGGACTGAAATAACTAAGCATTACTCTTCTCTCTTTCAGGCAAACGTTTGCCCCTCTAATAGAAAGATTGCAGGCTAAAATATCATTCTTGGACACTCTCACAATTTCCTTAATTGGGAGAATTAATGCCTTAAAGATGATCTTCCTCCCACAGTATATTTATTTCAGAACATTCCTATTTTTAAAAAAAAATAATTTTTCAAACTATTGGACTTTCTAATAGCCCATAGAATAGGCCAAAAACATTCCTGTAAACCAAAGTTTGAGGGAGGATTAGCTCTTACCAAACTTTTTGCTTTATTATTGGGCTTCAGTGATTAAGACCTTCACTCTCTGGTTGGATATATCAGTGCCATTGTCTAATTGGTTAAAGATGGAGTAGGAAGACTGCTACCCCTTCTCCTTAGGCACAATTCTACTAGCCCTAACTAAGGTTAATAATTTGTTACATAATAATAACCCTATTATACACAACATCATTCGCATTTGGAAACAAATCAAATCCAATTTTAAACTTAACGCTATATCCCCTGCACTGCCCATAGACAGGAACCCCACCTTTGCCTCTTCTAATCTGGATGGAGCCTTCTATATGTGGAGCAAAAAGAGCATTTATTGTATAGGAGAATAATTTTTTTGCTATCTACATGTTATGGATTACGTACAGAAACATTTAAAAGATTTTGAGACTGAAACAAAATCAATAATAGATAACTGTTTGAAACTGTCACCAAATGAAAGTGAGTTGATATCTCACATCTATTATAATCTCTTCTCAATAAGCTCCCCTTCCTTTGACAATTATAAGCACAAGTGGGAAGAAGAATTTGGCAAACCAATTCCAGATGACTTATTGGAAAAGAGCCTTGAGAGAATACATACCTGTTCAAATAATGCAAAACACTGTCTTATCCAATTTAAAGTTATCCACACTCGGATGAAGCCAGAGCCTCTGCTCGTCATTCTTGGCATATCCGAGACCTTTAGGAAACTTAACGCGACGCTGCAGCATTTTCTCTCTTATTGCCTCATAATGGCAAAGAAATTAATTCTCATTTTATGAAAGAGCACAACTGTTCCTACCTCTAAGATGTGGCTAGAGGATTTAACTAACACACTCCCTTTGGAAAGGATACGATATGCCGTGGAAGATGGGCTCCAACAATTCAGCAAAACCTGGAAACCCCTCATATAAACTCTCACAGTTGTGAATCCAGTGCAGTAGTCCATTTTCTAGCACACACTACACAAGTGAGGTGGCTGGAGAATCGAGGGTCTTTATGGGAAGAGGGAGGTGGAAGTGCTTGGGGGGAGTAAGGGAAGACTCATGGGCTGGGTGTGGGTGGGTAGATTTAGGAGTGAGGGGGATCCTGGTCAACTCACTGTTTTGTTATTGTTAATTGAAAATGTTTTGTTTATTTGTTGTCTTTTCCTTGAATGCACAAATGGAATGCGTGTGGAATTTAATTGCTCAATAAAAAAACATTAAAAAAAATATATACATAAAACACACACAGACTTCAACACCAGCCATCTTTTTGCTGGCTATATTTAGTGTATTTAGTGTATTTTCTGTTTTCTATATTTGTCTCTACATTTTCTACATTCCCTGTATTTTCTGTGTTTAGTCCCTGCCATTCAAATGTCTCAGAGAGGTGGAGAGGCAGTTTATTTGTGTTTATTGTCTGTATTTTCTTTATTTTGTGCATTTTACATATTTTCTGTATCTATGTTTAGTGTATTTTGTATATGTCCTAATATATTATATTTTGTATATTGGAGCACCTGAGAGAGACAGAGAATCATCTTTTTGTGTATTTGCTATATTCTTTGTATGCTGTGTATTTTGTATATTTTGTGTGTTTTTTACATCCTTTGTGTATAATCTGTGTCTATTTTGTGCAGTTGAAGCGCCTGAGAGAGGCAGAGAGTCAGTTTCTTCCTCTTCTGGACAAAAACAAACGTCTGAGCAGAAAGAATGAGGAGCTGGCTCTCACACTACGTCGCCTCGACAACAAGCTTCGCTTTGTCACCCAGGAGAACCTGGAGATGGTAACTATGGTAACCCCTCACCGTGTACCCTGACATCACACTGACAGCACACAGTCTGTAGTGGTAATGTTCTACCGCTCTCCCAGTTCAGTGAAGTTTTAACCTGAACAGTTACCAGACAATTGTCTGATCCAAAACTTCAATCAATCAGTTACCACAGTAACAGCAGCGTTTGTTATGGTCCACAGAGGAGACCAAGTTCTTTAAATGACCTGGACCGCAGCCACTCCACCAGTTACCATGGTTACAGCCAGGAGGAGAGAGAGATGGAGTTTCTACGGTTACAAGTCGTAGAGCAACAACACATCATTGATGACCTGTCCAAGGTACTACTACTATACTGTTCGTGCTACTACTACTGTTAGTGCTAACTGTTAGTGCCACTACTACTGTTTGTGCTAACTGTTAGTGCCACTACTACTGTTAGTGCTACTACTACTGTTAGTGCTAACTGTTAGTGCTACTTCTACTGTTAGTGCTAACTGTTAGTGCCACTACTACTGTTAGTGCTAACTGTTAGTGCTACTACTACTGTTACTGCTAACTGTTAGTGCCACTACTACTGTTAGTGCTAACTGTTAGTGCTACTACTACTGTTAGTGCTACTACTACTGTTAGTGCCACTACTACTGTTAGTGCTGTTAGTGCTACTACTACTGTTAGTGGTACTACTATTGCTGTAAACCCCGTTGCCACAACTAATATTACTGTGTTTGTGTTTTCAGGCTCTGGAGACAGCTGGTTATGTGAAGAATGTTATAGTAAGTATTCAGTAGCACTTCGTCCACTTCTCTCTGCAGTACTACAACTGAGAGGACTTGTACTGTGTGTGATGTAAGCGATGATCATTCTGATTGATTATAAACACAGTCAGATACTCACTGATGTTTCCCTCAGGAGGTGGTGGAGACACAAACAGAGCTAACACACACTGAATCATGAGGTGACACAGACATGTCTCCATGTTGAGTGTCCATGTTTCTGTGTGTCTGTCCCCCAGGAGAGAGACATGTTACTAAGATACAGACGTCAGGACTCAGTGAGGAGGAAACGAACCTTCAGAGCCTGCAGGGTGAGACTGAACACATGCTTTTTAACACATTTTTATGTCTTTTAAACCAATTTTCTTATCCTTAAAGCCTCTTTCTTGTTTTTTAATCATTGTATTCTTTTACAACTGTTTTTTTCTTTTATATCCACTTTCTTATCTTTTAAACAATTTTTTTTGTCTTTTACACCTGTTTTTTCCTGTTATATCCACTTTCTTATCTTTTAAACTGGTTTTCTCATCCGTTATACTCATTGTCTTGTCTTTTTAACTCGTTTTCTGATCCACTAAATCATTCGTCTTGTCTTGTAAATGTGTTTTCTCGTGTGTGTAGGTGATTGAGACGTTTTATGGTTATGATGAAGAAGCGTCGGTGGACTCTGATGGATCATCTTTGTCCTTTCACACCGACAGAACTCCAGATACTGAGCCAGAGGAGGTAAACAACACAGAAGGTAGGTGTGCGTGACTAGTTCTGTTACTGGTCTGACTGGTTTGTGTATTTCAGATGTGTGTGCGTGAGGAGGCGGAGCTTCGTTACCGTCAGCTGACTCAGGAGTATCAGGCACTGCAGCGAGCATATGCTCTGCTGACGGAGACAAGCGGCGGAAACTATGATGCTGAGAAGGAGATCAAGGTGAGCGACCTCTGAGCAAAGCAGCAGCAGGTACTGTAGATGGTTCTTCAGACCGTTTGAGGACTGACATCATGATTATGTCAAAATATGAATATGAAAGTGTCTTTCTGTGTTGTTGGTGTCAGAATCTACAGTAAGTAGTTATAACTCAACATATAAAGTTTTATCACAAACCAGCTGCTACTGCCAGCCAGTGCTCTGGTTAAACACAATAAGATGAGAGCAGGGAAATGTGTGTAAGCTGCAACAAAATAAACACAATGAACCCACAAAATGTGAAGAAAATAAATATTCTCGCAGCTGTTTTCATTATTAATTAAGAACTAGCTCTTAAAGTAAGTAACTCCTCAACCATAAGGCCTATATGCAAATTGTCTTTAAACTTATTTCTATTACCATTCCAGAGTCAAATTAAGATGTAATTAAAGAAAAAACACTTTTTTATCCTTTCCCGGTTGAAATCTGAATCTGAATTTCAGATATCACCATTGTAATCAAGTTTCAACAGCCAGTTGTGCAACTGAATTTCTTTTCCTGCTCCTAGACTACAACTGTTACTGCAAATCTGATGAAAATACACTTATGATGCAGTTTATAAAGATATCCTGAGGTGCTCAGAAGGTTTTGTCAACATTTACATTGGCTGTTACTGGGACTTTTACTTCAAAACATGATTTATTTCCATAAAGCCAAGTTACAAATTACATAAATGTCCCAAAAACATTGAAATATGAATAAATAAAGTGAATACTGATTAATATTGAAGTTTCATGCTGTACAGGCAGATAAATGGAGGAAACAAGGACCTAAATGGCTGAAAAAAGTAAAAAAGAAGAAGAGAAAAAGGTTTCCATTCTCTCCACTAGAATTGTTTAATGCAGTACCTCAATTCAGCCACTAGATGGAGACAGGCACTGTGTAATCCCATGAGAGGCTGAGGAAGGCTGAGGAGGTCCAATGTAAATGACTACAGAAACAATGGATAATCCATCAGGAGTTTTTGCTTAGTTTGATCAATGCTGTATGAAATGAGGTTTATATGAGCTCTGCTTTGGCTGAGTTTTGGTTGTAGAGTGGTGAGCTACACGCCGCTGGAATCAGTGGAGTCTCAGCTTTTATATGACATCTTGTTTGTTTGTGTAGCATCAAGTAGCAGATTAGTAATGGTGAAAATGTGGGGAATGGGTTGAATGGGACTTTTTAGACTTTTTGATAGGTGGTCATAAATTTGCTTGGTGTTGAATTGTGTTTATTGGAGGTAACAATCTTTTTCATGAGCTTTTAGTCAAGTTTGTTATGTTTCATTTGTGCAGCATTTCCCCACATGATTAGTGTGATCTAGTGTGGTGGTGTTACATGTGAAAACAGTCTGACTCTACAGGCTGTTTTCCTCTCACTCATCCTCCGGTTCAGTGGGTGTGTCCTGTGCTCAGTGGGTGTGTCCTCTGGCTCAGTGGGTGTGTTGTTGAGCACTTTGCACATCATTAAATTAACAACATAAAATGACAAAACAAATCACCCAAGTAAACAACCAATGATGGACTCAGCCAATCACTAATCGCCAACCATACAGCAGTTGCAGAAAGATGGTCCATCCATTGAGTGGGCGTGTCCGCGTCAGCCAGCCTGCGACTGACAGTTTGATGGTTCTGTGTGTTTCAGACCAGAGAGCAGCTGTTGACTGAAATCAGTCGATATGAAACCAGAGTTGCAGATCTGGAGTCAGCACTGAAACAACAAGGACTGGTAACACACACACACACACACACACACACACACACAATGATGTTAATACAGTAAAAATAAAAAATAAAAATAGAAAAGAAGAGGTTAAATAACATACAAATGGATGATTGGTCCATAGACCGAGTAAGAATATCATCTGCATTCTGATTGGTTCCAAGGTAGACTGGTGCAGAGCCGGCGTGTGTTTTCATGCTGATCAGGAGGGCAGAAAACCAGTGAGAGGGAGACAGAGGTAGAATGAACAGTAGAACATTGAATAGAGTGACCAATGTCATTCCATAAAGAGCCAAACAGAATCAGATGAACCAATCAGAACCTGGAGCTTATATCCACCTGAAACTAGACCACCCAATCAGACCAAAGACTGATAGAGGGGAGGGGCTCATCTGTTACATCGCCAACTGGCTGTAGGCTCTCTGTGGAACTGAACACCTCTGATGTAGAATGTAGAACACAGAGCAGGTCTATTAGAGTTCTGCGCTATGGATTATGAGTGGTGGAACATTTCAATATGAATGCACAGCAGTACCTCAAACACTTCACTAGCACCTGTCTTGATCTCTGACATCACACCTATGGTTTCCATGGTCACACAGGCGTCATTGAACTGTCACTGAACTGCAGAGGTGGGTAGAGTAGCCAAAAATTGTACTCAAGTAAGAGTATTGTTACTTTACAATAATATTACTCAAGTAAAAGTAAAAAGTAGTCATCCAAATAATTACTTGAGAAGAGTAACAAAGTACTTGGTGAAAAAAGTACTTAAGTACTGAGTAAATACTGAGTAACTTCTGATTTATTGTTTTAATAATCAGGGCATGAATGTAATCAAAAGTATAAAATAGCAATTTGCAAATTCAGATATTACCAAACAGTATCTCTTTAACTAAAACAATAATAAATTCATATATATAAATATAATTAATATAATTATCATATAGCCTCATGTTCCCAGTCCCAGTCTACAGTACAGTGTACCTCCAGGGTTCTCCAAGTTACATTTAAGACCTTTTTAATACCACTTAGAATGAAATTTAATGCCAACTTCAAGGCCATACCAGCAAAAGTATTAAATGAACAGTGCACCCAAAAATCCAGCCTGTAGTGCTGTTTATCCATTTAGATTGTTTTGGTGAGAGATGCAGAGTTTTGGAGATGTTGGTCACAGAGATGTCTGCCTTCTCAGACTTGTGCTGTTTAGTTCCATTATAGTGGAGAAAAGGCAACATCTCTACAGCTGATATCTCCAAAGTTCTGCAACTCACACCACCAAATCTAGAAGGATAAACAGCCCCACAGGCCAGAGAAAGAATATATATTCTGGATTTTAGGGTGAACGAAAGTGAGTCAGAGCTGTTTTAGAGTTTTACTTTTTAATGTTGAGTGATCATTTACTTTATTAAACCGACTATGTTGAATATTGAAGCGCGCACGGTGCGAGACGTCTGCTGCGCTCAGCTGCAGCCTCTGAATACAAATGGAATGTAGAATCTGTTTCAGCTCAATATCATAACTTTAAAAACACCAAATGACTTCATTTAACGACTTTCGTTAGTTTAAAATATCATGACTAGTAAAATATCACTTCCATGAGGCTGTTCAGTCAGACAGAGACAGATCACAGACTGAACTTGGCATTTCATCCTCACATGCAACCGCAGCGAAGGTCGAGCTGTACACAGCCTGCACCTTATATTACATACATACATACAGCTTATATTATGTTCATTATATTGTTGATTAATGTTGAAATGATGTTCTTCTGCCTAAGGTAAAAAATGTTTGAATATGAGGCCAGGGCTGCTCTGCCTCTTCTGAGGGGTGAACTACAAAGCCAGATTAATGTGTTAGCAGCTATGTTGAGTCTAAATCCAGGATTTTCAGTGTCACGAAGGTGGCTCTCTTTTAACCTGCTAGATCACCATGGTAACTGATGCTAAACTCATAACCTGGTCTGGAGCAGGTTATGTTCTGTGTTTCATATTCAATCGTTTGTAAAAAGCGCCGCTCTTTATCTAATTATTGTCTTAACGAGGTTGTTAATGATCGATAGAGATTATAAACTGAGGGAAAACATTTAAAATGAAAAGTTGTGAAGCTGTATGTTCGTAACATCACAGAACGAATCCGTATAATGTAAAAATCTAACATAGTGTCACAGCAGCACAAACTGTAGCATCTTGTTGTCATGGTAACCTCTGTTTGGTGATGCAGAGTCATTTTTCCCGTTTGCTCCAGGTCATATTAACACTTTAAATTTACATTGTATATAATCCATACACTAAATAACAAAGAAACAACTACAGACACTTTGAATACTCTTTACCATCTGTCTGTGTTGCATTGCTGATATTGCAGCTCAGAACACTGATTAGAAAATTCATCATCATTTATCAGAAAATCTTAAATCAGTTTCACTCATTTTATGCTGGTTTGGTCAAAAACTTCAGTGATGTCCACGTCTCTGTCATCATGGGACACTGTCAGACTGACAGCGTCATGTTTAAATCTGCTGTATGAAGTTAATGTGCAGTTTTCATGTTAGAAATAAATGGCAGCATTAAGATCACATTTAGTTGATCAGTAATTTTCTGACAGCATTCTTCTTCTCCTGTTTTATTTGCAGCATCGATGTTGCTTTTTGCCGTAATATATTTTGTATATTTTCCACAGCTCCTAATTATAACAACTTGATCAGTTTGACTGAAGTGTTCAGCTCGCGATTGCTTCACTTTGTGCGGAAAGAAGAGTCAAATGACGCAACAAACGCCCCTTTTTATGTGAGCGCGTGCAGAGTCTGAAGAAGAAAACCTGAATTAACAAAGCAAGTTGATAACCACCGTCCTGATACCTGTTATCTCTGAGTTGGGGTTCAGGCTTTGTCGATCCAGATCATACAAAGAAAGCCTGGCTGTGTTGAGCTTCCTTCGTAGTACACCCCTCAGGTTCAGAATCGCACGCTGATTCTGCTCATTCTTGTGTGTGTGCTCCGGTGTGGTCACTTTGCTTCTGTGCATTGCCACGGAGATTTTGTGTGCGGCCATGTGACTGCCGGGGGTCCATTTGATTGGTCAAACGTCGCTAGTGGCTACGTTTGATTGGTGAAACAGAGCCATGTGACAGAGCCTTTGGCGTAACTCTCTGACAAAATAAAACAAACAGATCGTGCATTGATTAAGATGGATAAAAATAAGGGAAATGTAGTCCAATGTAACGGAGTAAAAGTAGTGTTTCTTCTTCACAAATATACTCAAGTAAAAGTAAAAAGTATGATGCATTAAAACTACTCTTACAAGTACAATTTATCCAAAAAGTTACTCAAGTAAATGTAACGGAGTAAATGTAACACATTACTACTCACCTCTGCTGAACTGAACTGAGGTCTGAATGAGCACTTAGATCACACGTGTCAAACTCAAGGCCCGTGGGCCAAATCTGACCCGCCATATCATTTTATGTGGCCCGCGAGAAGTTGCAAAAAATATAATTCGCATCATACAAACCTAAACTGCATTACAGAAGTATGGTGTCCAATAACTACATGTCCGAGAATGCATCCCTTTTACACACATACTGAAGTCATTTAGTAGCTAGATGCATCTCATTAGGACGTGCATGTTTCATTTTTGGCATCAAGGAGTTGCCACTGTAAATTTCCTCTGTTTTCTCTCTCCTTCTGTCTCTGTCTGCACCGCTCTCACTGGACACCTGCTGCCGCGCGCTCACACAAAACAAGCGCTTCCTCCTCCCTCTGTGTCTCCTTGACATTTCATCAGAACAGATCACGATGAAAACAGCGACAGAAGTGACATTGTACCATGTCGCACCACCAAACTTTCATAATGTGCAAGTGTAGAACAAGTTTGGAGTTTTTTTATGAAAGATGAGAAACACTGCTGCAAATCATTTATGTAAAATATGTCTGACAGCAGAGAACAGAGACACGAGTCTGACCCACAGAGACATCATGTGACTGTGAGAGCAGATAACACGGAGCATCACTGTTCCTCCACACTGATCAGAACCACAGAACTCTTCATATGAAACAGAACAGCAGATCATCTTACTGCAAAAATACTAATATTTTAAACAGTTTTTAAGTTTGTTCACAGACACAACTTTGTTTCATTTTTAATACATAATTGTTGCACAATTGAATGTCTACTGGCCATTATTTTTTCCTAGATTTTTGCTACTAGAGCTTATTATAATTGTTATAAAAATCAATATTAATCAAATGCAGAGGCAGTTATGTGATATAGATACAACTGTATTGTCTTACATTTACAACTGGCCCTTTAAGGGCAAACCTAACGCTGATGTAGCCCAAGATGAAATTGAGTTTGACACCCCTGACTTAGATCATTTTTTGCAGCTTTGGTACTTTCAATCATCTATCAAACATTAGTTGTGTATTTAGGGCCCGAGCACCGTCCAGTGCGAGGACCCTATTGAAACTGAAGGAATTCTTATTATTATGACAAAAGTAAATTGCTTACTTGGGGGCTTTAACATATTCAAAAACTCACCAAGTTTGGCGGTTGCATCAGTTGTGGTGTAAATTTATTGTATTATGGTTGTTGGGAGTGGGGCGGTGCAAAATGGCTTGGGCACGCCCCTTAAACAGCAGCCCAACTGCATCTTTAACTGACATGAACAAAAATCAGTACACACTATATCACACCCAGACGCACAAAAAAGTCTCTTGGACCTGGGCTAGACCCAACAGGAAGTCAGCCATTTTGTATTTTGCAGCCATTTTGGGCGTTTTCTGCATGTTGTATTTGAACAAACTCCTCCTACAGAATTAATTGGATTGAGTTCAAAATCAGTTTTTGCAAGCTCGACTACCTTGTGATCAAAAGTTATTAAAAGATCTTCCACACGTTGAAGGGCATGCTTGCTGCGGAAGGTCGAATTTTGATATCTCACCATAAAACACAAAATTGCTATAACTTTGGGATAAATGGTCCAATCTGCACCAAACTTCACATGATGGATAATAGTCCTGCCCTGAACACGTCTACATGCAGAAATTTTGTAATTGTAATACCTGCCCCTGCTGGCGACAGGAAATGGCATGTTTTAGACTTTGAGGTGCTGCTCTGAGCACTTTGACCATATCCAACTCAAATTTGGTCAGAAAGGCCTTAAGACGTTGGTTATGGTATATTGTGAAGACCATGATGTCTTGTCAAATGGTGTTGCGCTGGTGGCACAGCGAAGGTTGATGTTTCGCCAAAACACAGGAAGTGGCCTTAACTTCAGTTTACTTGGTCGAATCTGCCTGAAACTTTACACGATCGTTAATGGTCAAGGCCTCAACATATGATATGAGTTTTGTAAGTGGGCGTGGCCAAACGGATTAGCCACGCCCTTTAAACAGCGACATGTGTCATCAATATGCATGAAAATTGATATACACATGTATCGCATCCAGTCGCACAAAAAAGTCTCTTGACTCATAGGCTAAACCCAAAAGGAAGTTGTCCATTTTGAATTTTGTGGTCAATTTTGGCATTTTCTAGGCGTCGCATTTTAACGAACTCCTCCTACCGAAATAGTCCGACTGACTTCAAAATTGCTGTGTACCATCTAGACTAGTCTGCGATAAAAGATTTGGTCAGCGTTGAACGGTGTGCCCGTGGTGTGGCGTCGACTTTTGATGTCTCGCCATGAAACATGAAATTGCTATACCATGGGATTAAATGGTCAAATCTGCTCCAAGCTTCACATGTGTGATAAAAGTCACCTAGTGGAGACAGGAAATAACTGCTTCCTGCAGTGTCCAAAGGGGATGGAAATTCAGCACCTCATATATCAGTTGGCTTCTGGCAACGAGGTTGCGGATGGCACCGGCCCGGAGTGGCATGGGTGTGCGAGGGCCCGTAAAATGCTGCTTGCAGCTTTAATGTCATTATTGACATCCTTAGTGCCCAGTACCCCAGCCAACATCTCTCTAGCCCCCGGTTGGTTGATGCTAAGACAGCTCCTGAGTCGTCCCGGTTGTTTGATGCTAAGACAGCTCCTGAGTTATCCCATGTCTCTTCAGTCTCTGGATTTGATACCATGTCTGATCCTGAGTTGGCCTACAGCTTTCTTTGTCTTGTTCCGAAGACATCCCTGTTCCCTGAGCTACAGCTGTCTCCAGTTTTCAAGTTTCTGTGTTGCAGCAGTCTCCACTGGCTGTGCGCCAGCATCCTCTGATTTCCTTGGCTTCACCAACTCACCTGCTGGACTACTTGTCACCAGCCTCCAGCAGTCCTTCTCCTGGTCTTCTGCTGGGCTCCCATGTCACCAGACTTCAGTCCTGCTCCCCAGTTTGCCCAGCAACTTGCCATGACCTACAGCTGAACCCTCTGGGGCCAGCTGTATTTCCTGTGCTCCAGCCTCATCACTGTTCTGGGTCTGGTCTTTGATGCCAGCCTCCGGAATGGTCCCGTCTTCACCACTGGCCTCCTGAAGGGTCCTGTCTTCACTGCCAGCCCATCCCTAGAGGTGTTCCACGTACAGTTCCTGCATCCATGCCATTGTCCAGAGGTGATCCCTTCAGCACTGCCACCTGGTCACACTCCAGACCTGCTCTGCTCAGGTTGTGGGCTGTCCCCTGGAGCTGTCCCACTCATCTGCCCTGCTGTTGGGTTGTACCCCTGAGATTTATGATTCTTGTCTGGCTGTGTGGGGTTGAATGAAGCTGATGCCGGCAGATGTGCTATTCTATGTCGCCACACTAGCACCACACTTAACAATACCACCTGACCCCATGATGCAGTCTTCTAGTGCTAGGTGTGGTAACATAGTTCTTCACACCTGCCAGCATCAACTTCACTCAAACTGCACTGATACACCACACGTGCCTCTACATGTGACTAGAAATGTTCTATTTAGTTCTTAGCTGTAGTGCCAGTAGCACTGACTCAGTACTCAGTAGCTTCACTTAATGCCACACCTGCTCCACCTGCTCCTACACATAATAATAATACATTTTATTTATAGTGTTACGGGAACCACACGAGACCCAGGTGCAAGCAACACACACACACAGTATGAGTACAATTAAATAATATTTATTAACAAGAAAAGTTAACAAATAGTACCCAGGATAGCTGGGGTGAAACGAGAAGGAAACAAGGGTGAAGACTGAATGGACTGAGGGACTTAACTGAGGGCAGAGAGGGAGACCGGAGACAGAAGCTAGCAGCGTGGTGGAGCAGGCGGCAACAGCTGTGGCTGGAGGTGAAAAACCAGGCAGGCGTGGAGTATGGTGAGAAGCAGGGAGATGATCCAGAGGAGACGTTTGCAGGTAAGGCAGGACAGGAATGAGCACTGGAGCGAGAAATGTTTGTCAGATTACGGACTGGCGATGAGTAGTGGGCTTCTGTCTCCTCATAAACGCTGCAGCAGAGTGAGTGGATTGGAGCGCTGCTGCCGGTGTGTGGCAGCCTGATTGCAGATTCACCACACCTGTGCCGCCGCCGCCTGCACGCCGCCTGGGAGAGAGAGAGAGGAAGAGCGAGGGGGAGAGAGAAAGTGCAGAGAGGGAGAAAAAAAGAGGCTGCACTACACAGCGCCAGAGGTGCTGGGCACAACATATAGGCGCCTTTCTTGACACTCAAGGTCACTTTACATCATCAAACATAAAAGCAAACAAAATATAAAAGACACAATAAAAATAAAATACAAAAATACAATTTAAATTAGACAATGCAGTTGTGATCAGAGGGAGTAAGCTAGTTTAAACAGATGAGTTTTGCGTTTGGATTTGAAATATGGTAGTGACTCTGTGTTACGGAGATCAGGTGGGAGCAAGTTCCAGAGCTGGGGAGCAGAGCGGCTGAATGCTCTGCTCCCCATGGTAACAAGATGGACAGGGGGACAGTGAGATGGATGGAGGAAGAGGATCTGAGGGTGCGGGCGGGTGTAGCAATGTGAAGGAGGTCAGAAAGATATGGAGGGGCGAGGTTGTGGACAGCTTTGAAGGTAAGGAGAAGTATTTTGTAGTTGATGCGATGTGTGATGGGGAGCCAATGGAGCTGTTGTAGAATAGGTGTGACGTGATGGATTGAAGGGCTGCGTGTGATGATACGGGCGGCTGAGTTTTGGACCAGTTGTAATTTATGGAGGGTTTTATGTGAAAGGCCAAAAAGAAGAGAGTTACAATAATCTAAACGGGAGGTGACCAGACTGTGAACAAGAACAGCAGCGGAGTGAGGAGTGAGAGAAGGACAGAGACAGTTGATGTTACGAAGATGGAAGCAGGCAGACCGAGTGATATTATTGACATGGGAGGCAAAGGAGAGGGTGCTGTCGAGGATGACACCCAGACTCTTGACCTGAGGGGTGGGAGAGATGGAGGAGTTATTGTTATGGTTTGGACATTTTCGTGGTCATTTCCTGTTTTATTTTGTAGTATTGGTTTCCCTTGTGTGTCCTTGTTGCTTTTACTTCCTGTCTTTGTCCTTTTCCCGCCCTTGGTTGATTACTGATTTGGTTCACCTGTTGTTGTCCACCCACCTGTGTTTGATTACCTCCCTGTCTATTTAGTCCCTGTGTTTCTCTTTGTCTTTGTCAGTTCGTCGTGTTGTTTTTTGGTGTATCTGTCTGCCTGCTGTGCTCCCTGTGTGTTCCCTTTCGATTTGGATTTCTTATTTTCCTGTTGGATTTTATTTTTCCGTTTTTGGTGTTTTTTGGTTTTGGACTTCTGCCTGGCTCTGTTTTCATTTGGATCCCTTTGTTCATGTAAGCTGGTGTTTTTTGTTACCTCTTGTTTTAGTATTAAAATTATCATTTGAACTTGCTCCTGTGCTCCAGTCTGCATTTTTGGGTCCAACACCTTTGTAGTTTTTAGTGACTTTACACCATACCTTAACAGTTATCGATGGGAATAGAGAAGTTATGGAGTTTGTTTAATGTAGATTTTGTGCCTATTAAAAGAAGTCCTGTTTTATTGCAATTTAATTTAAGGAAGTTTGAGGTGAACCAGGATTTTATTTCAAGGAGGCAATTGATGAGAGACGCAGGTGGGAGTGTGGAGTTGGGTTTGGTTGAGAGGTAGAGCTGGGTGTCATCCGCGTAGCAGTGAAAGTGAATATGATGTTTGCGGAAAATGTGACCGTGGTGGAGAAGGTAAATGATGAACAGCCGGGGCCCCAGGACAGAGCCCTGGGGGACACCTGAGGTGACGGGGACTGGATGGGAAGTGAATGATTTTAACTGAATGAACTGAGTGTGGCCTGAAAGGTATGAATGAAACTTGTTAAGAGGTGTGTTTGAGATGCCAAGAGAGGAAAGTCTGTCCAGAAGGATTGTGTGTGAAATTGCGTCAAAGGCCGCAGTCAGATCAAGCAGAAGGAGAATGGATAGTGAACCAGAGTCAGCAGCAAGGAGGTCATTAGTGACTTTAAGGAGTGCTGTTTCAGTGCTATGGAGGGGACAGAAACCAGATTGGAATTGTTCATATAAATTATTGCAGGATAGATGGGTATGGAGTTGAGCAGCAACTGTTTTTTCAAGAATTTTGGAAATGAATGGAAAATTTGAGATTGGATGAAAAAGGTTTTTGGGATCTGAACCAGGTTTCTTGAGTATTGGAGTTACAGCAGCTGTTTTGAGGGTAGAAGGAACAACACCAGTGGTAAGGGAAGACTGTATAAAGTCTGTGATGAGAGAGGACAGAGAGGGGAGGGTGGCTTTAACAAGGACAGTGGGAAGAGGGTCTAATTGGCAGGTTGAAGATTTGGATTTTTTAATGAATTTGGAGACTTCATTGACTGAGGGTAGGGTGAATGCTGAGAGTGAATAGGTGGGGGCAAATGGAACTGAGGCAGATGGAGTTGAAGCAGAGGTGGGTATAAGCTGTTTGTGGATATGTTCTATTTTTGAAGAGAAAAATGATACCAAAGTGTTACAGAAATCAGAGGAGTACAGGTGGGGAGGAAGTGAATCTGGCGGTTTTGTAATATTTGTAAGTAGAGAGAAAAGGGCCTTAGATTTACCCTCATTTGAACTGATTAAATCAGAATAATATATGGATTTGGCTGTAGAAATGCAATTTTTGTAGTGAAGAATATGATTTGAATACATGTCTTTGTGCACAGTGAGACCAGTTTTCCTGTAGAGTCTTTCAAGTTGACGTCCTTTTGCTTTTAACTGTCTAAGAGTGGAAGAGAACCAAGGTGCAGTATGAGTGAATGAGACAGATCTGGTTTTGAGTGGAGCAAGATTGTTTAGAAGGTTATGAAGGCTGTTGTTGTAGTGTGAGAGCAATTCATCTGGGGTAGAAAACCTGTCAACACTGGGAAGGCTATTGATACAAGAAGATAAATTGTCAAAGTTGATGTCCTTAATTTTACGGAAAGTTATATTGCGTGGGGGGTTAGATTTGGAGAGTGAGAGATTAACACTGAACGATAAAAACATATGGTCTGAAAGAGGGAAGGAATCTGCTTTGCAGCCAACAGGTACAACACCTGAGCAGCAGATGAAGTCCAAAATATGTCCTTTAACATGTGTGGGAAAATTGATATATTGCTGCAGTCCAAAGCTGTCCAAGCAGGATGTGAAGTCTTTGGTGAGAATATTATTGGCATTGTCCATATGAATGTTAAAATCCCCAGAAGTATTATGTTTGGTGAAAGTGTGGAAAGGTGCATCAGGAAGGCTGCAAAGTCGGTAATAAAATCCTTGTTAGGCTTCGGAGGGCGATACAGGGTGGCAACAATAGTGGGAATAGGTCCAGAGAGCTGACATACAGTGGCCTCAAATGAGTGACAGGCAGGAACATTCACAGGCGGTATCCTCCACTTCTCGCAGTAGATTATCGCGAGACCTCCCCCTCGACCGGAATCACGAGGTTGAGTGATGTAAACAAACCCCAGAGGAGTAGCATCATTAAGTGGAGTAAAGTCATTTGGCTGCTGCTACGTTTCAGTTAAACATAAAAAGTCTAGCTTACGGTCAGCGAGGATATCCTGCACAAGATACCCCTTACTCGTGAGTGAGCGGATGTTGAAAAGACCGAAGTTGACAGTAGTCCTGCTGTGGTTGAGAGCCGTGTTAGCTGACCTAGCCAGGCGGGCCAGCACACTGTGATCAGTGCGGCGATCGGTGTTCCTCGGTGGACGCCGAGCAGTAGACCAGAAAGACTTGATGGAGTTGGATCCATCCCACCGGAGATTCCGGCGAGAGCCGCGGTGAATGTATTTCTGACGAGGCAGGTGTAAGATGTCCGGGTGTAGGAGCAGAGCTGGTGGTGGTGGCACGTGCAGGTGTAAGCGGAGCTTATGAAGCTCAGTGGCAGAGTACTGGAGCAGTCCTGTCATTGGATGATGGACTAAAAACAGGACAGTCCAGGCCAGCACAAGCCACACAGAACAAATCCACATAGTTGCCAAAGCCATGGCAGCGGCGGAGGCAGCAGGTAGGCTAATCTTTGTCCAAACACACACAGACACGGATGTCAACTAACTTACTAAATAAGAAGACTGGATTAACGAATGCTCAACACATAGATAACAACTGCAGAGTCCACAGGCGAAAAAGCCTTAAGAAGCCTTAAGAAGCCGGGGAGCAGCGGCAGCTAAAACGTGCCAGCGTTCACTCCACTCAGCGTAAACTCTATGTAAACATAATCTGTGAGGAGTGATGAGGTCGGCACATGACAAGGTTAACCAGGTTAACAAGGTTAGCTGGAGTGCAAGTTTGGCAGGTAGGCACATTTGAGGTACTGGTGTGCATTATTTTTGATATGCTTCATCTCAAATAGTAGATAAAGTTCAGTTGCAATTTGCTGACACTGCTGTCTGTTCATCTGTCTGTTTGTCTGTCTGTCTGTCCGTCTGTCTGTCTCTCAGGATGTGAAGTGGGTGGAGGAGAAGCAGGCTTTGTATCAGAGGAATCAAGAGCTGGTGGAGAAGGTGAAGCACTTTGACACACACACGATAACACAGATAGTAAACACATCTCATTTCATGAAGATCTCATAATCTCTGATTCCATCCAGAATAATCATCCATCAATCCACTTAGAAATTGTAAAAAAGAGAATCCTCTGACAATCCCTTCAAGTCAATATACAATATAATGATATTATTTCTATGCTTTTTATTGTTGTCTAGGTGAGGCAGATGGAAGGTGAAGACCTGCGGCTGAAAAACGACATCCAAGATGTCAAAGATCAGAATGAGCTGCTGGAGTTTCGCATCTTAGAGCTTGAGGTAACAACAGTCACACAGACATAAACAGCCACAAGTTCACACAGACTGACTGACTGCTGTCTTTCTGTTTCTATGGGAACCATTTTTATTGTCCAGGAGAGGGAGCGACGCTCGCCTGCTCACCTTAACTTCCAACAGCTCTATTTCCCAGAAGGCCTCAGTCCTCTGCAGATCTACTGCGAGGCAGAGGGAGTCACTGTAAGTAACATCCCACCTGAGTACACCTGTAAACACAGCTGTGTGCAGCCCTGATTCCAAAACAGTTTAAATGTAAATAACAAGAGCATAATTAAAAATCAGTAAAAACAGTATAAGAAAAGATAGTTAATATTTAAACTGATAAACTTGATTGTTTTTTGTAAATATACAGCCATCCTGAATTTGATGCTGCAACATGTTTCAAAAAAGTTGGTTCAGGAGCAACAAAAAACTGAAAGTTGTGGAACACTCCAAAAAACACCTGTTTGGAACATTCTACAGGTAAACAGGTGAATTGGTAACAGGTGACAGTATCATGATTGGGTATTAAAAACGGCACCCTGGAAAGGTTCATAGGTATTTGGAGCCACATATGCTGCCATCCCTGCTTATTTCAGAGAGATGATGCAGAGACACGTTGTGGACGTGTTCCAACAGCGTGTCTTCATAGTAAAAGAGTTCAGGTACTAGACTGACCTGCCTGTAGTCCAGACCTGTCTCCCAGTGAAAATGTGTGGTGCATTATGAAGCACAAAATATGACAACAGAGACCAAACAGGACTGTTGAGCAGCTGAAGTCGTATATCAAGTAAGAATGAGGAAGAATTTCATTTTAAAACTTCAACAATTAGTGTCTCAGTTCACAAACACTGACAAATCATTGCATTCTGGATTTATGTACATTTTACACGACATCCCAACATTTTTGTAAGTGGAGAAGTAATCCTGAGTAATGATTAGATACCTGGATGATAGCTGTTATTTTTGTTCCTCAGGAGATTGTGATCAGTGAGTTGATGAAGAAGTTGGATATTCTGGGAGATAACGCCGTAAGTGTATGTTGAATTTATTTTGTACATGTCTGTGTTTTTATATTTAAATCTCAGTTTAGTTCTGTTTTTTTTTTTCTATTTTTTTGCGTGAACCAAGTTTACTGCAGCTTCTTTGACTCATCTGATCCATTTTGTGACAACCAGATTAAACTGGTCTCTTCTCACAGCTTCAGTCTGCTGCAGTAGTCACATCTGATCAATAAGTCATTTCTATAATACTTATACAAAATATTCTGCTACTATGTTTACATGTTGTTGACATACTGATGTTTGACTCAGCTGATGAAATCATTTATATATCAACATGTTGATGTATGTTTTTTTTTTACCATGATGACATCTTTACATGTTGTTTACATGTAGCTGACATGCTGTTATCATGTTGTTTGTTTGTTTTCCTGCAGAATCTGTCCAATGAGGAGCAGGTAGTAGTGATCCATGCCAGGACAGTGCTCACTCTGGCAGAGAAGGTAACAGACACACCTGAACACCTGCTGACAGCCAAGTGTTAACCCGTACTGACCTGTGACCCTCTGCAGTGTCTTTATTCACCAGCATCATTTCATTAGTGCAGGGTCACAGGTTCTTATAATTGGTTTCATTCCCCCTGTCTGTCTCTACCTGTCTGTCTGCCTGCCTGTACCTGTCTTGCTGCTCAGTGGTTGGAGTCCATCGAGGTGACGAAGTCGGCTCTGCAGCAGAAGATGTTGGACATCGAGAGCGAGAAGGTAAAAAACAAACTGTATCTGGTGTTCATATGTGATGTGAACACCTCATGATTTTAACTTTGATAAACATAAACACTCTCATTAACATTATAAGATGTTTTTTTTACTGATATCTACGGTGGCCCTGAGGTGCAAAGCACAACGGCAATCAGAAAACACAACGGCAAATCAGAAAACACAACGGCAAATCAGAAAACACAACGGCAAAGAGAAAACACAACGGCAAATCAGAAAACACAACAGCAAAAGGAAAACACAACAGCAAAAGAGAAAACACAACACAAAAGAGAAAACACAACGGCAAAATCAGAAAACACAACGGCAAAGAGAAAACACAACGGCAAATCAGAAAAACACAACGGCAAAAGAGAAAACACAACGGCAAAAGAGAAAACACAACGGCAAATCAGAAAACACAACGGCAAAAGAAAAACACAACGGCAAAAGAGAAAAACAACGGCAAATCAGAAACAACGGCAAAAGAAACACACGGCAAAAAGAAACACAACGGCAAATCAGAAAACACAACGGCAAATCAGAAAACACAACACAAAAAGAGAAAACACAACGGCAAAAGAGAAAACACAACACAAAAAGAGAAAACACAACGGCAAATCAGAAAACACAACGGCATTAACCAAAACGGAAAAGGTAGGTACCCTCGGGCGACATGAATCATCGCTGATTGGACGAAAGAACTGGTCCGTCCTTTGAACCGGAAAGACAACACCGCCAGACCTCTGCGCAGAAAATTCTCTGCGCAGAGTCTGGCGGTGTACTGTTACGACAGAGATTTGGTTTTGAAATAAATAAATGTGTATTTTGTGATGATATTGAAACCTTGGAGCATATATTTTTTCAATGTATGCTTCTGAAACACTCAGGCCCCGTTTCCCAGATTCGATGTATCTTAGCGCTCTACGAAGGTCTCTGAGATATCTCTTAGCAAACGAACTTCTTTTCCAGCGAGTGTTTCCCAAACTGTCTCTTAGCGGGAGCTCGTAAGGAGAGCTGCTAAAGTTCATCGTAAGTGTATTAATCGATGCTGCACGCATCGATTGATCTCTTATAAAGGTAAATAAATGATGTTGTAACATAACAAGTGTTGCAATAATAATTTTACCACCATCAAATATTATATTATAAATGAGGCTACGTCTTCTAAAGATCATCTGCTGAACTATTTGAAGCCTGGTCCACACATACACCAGACGAGGTTTTAGCAGCGTTTTAGTCCTAATATGTCTGAAGCATATCACATAAAAAATGACTTACATGCACATTCCGTTATAAACAAGGAGACGAATGAGGAAGAAGAGAAACGTGATCGCTGCTCACCGATAATGTTTTTGTTATTGAAAACAACAACAGCATACGTGTTTGTCTCTCTTTTTCCATCAATGTACTTCCAATGTCATCTTTGTCAGTGTACAGACTCAGATACTCAGCAATGTCAAAACACAAAACACATATCACCATACACGCTCATAATCTACCAGCTGGGCTGTCTTTAAATTAAAATATCGGCACATATAATGTGATGAGGTGAGGGGGAGGGATTCATATTTTCCCGAAATGACACATTTCGAGGAAATGACCACTAGTCTATTATCTGGTGATATTACTAATTATTACTGAGGCGGAAGAACGCGATTTCAACATTATCAACATTATAATGAACATATATAAACTGCACATGCTGTGTGTAGCTTGACCTTCACTGCAGCTGCATGAGGATGAAATGCCAAATTCACTGTCTGTGATCTGTTATTGTCTGACTGAATAGGCTCATTCATCATATTTTAAACTAACGAAATTCGTTAAATCAAGTTATTTGGTGTTTTTAAAATCATGATATTGAGCTGAAACAGATTCTACATTCCGTTCACGTTCACATGCGGCTGCTGAGCGCAGCAGATGTCTCCCACTGTGCGCTTCACTGTTCAACATAGTCGGCTTAATAAAGTTTATGATCGCTCAAAGTTTAAAAGTAAAAATCTAACAACAAGTTCTCACTCACTCTGTGTGAGGCTTTGGATGGATTATTCAGGTGATTTTAGCATCTTTCTTCAGTGAGCGGCTCTTTTTGCCACAGCCTGAAGGTAAATCCATCGGATGCTGCAGTATTTCACCCAGATGTGTTTTAGATAAAGTATGAATCCAGTGTTCTTGAAACTTTGGGCTTTCACCTGGAAATGTCGCAGCAAACATCAGTCCAGTGGATTTTATCCCTCCAGCTCAGCGCACAATTTGCATCTTCATTGTTTAAAATTTTGAAGTATTTCCCCACAAAGCTGCTGTCAGACATCGTGTTGTGTGTCTCATTCAGATTGTAGAGACACAATTTACTGTATTAAACGCATTAATGATCACAGGCCTTTGACTTCATGGCTCTTTGTCCTTTAATTAAAGCGCCTGATGTGCTTGGCGGAAAACACATAAGAGCAATAAAACACACACCAGCCCGCATGAAAATTAAACCGTAAAAATAATATAGCAACACAGTGTACTCAGAAAAAAACATATACTCAGTTATTTAGCTCAAATAAATAAATAAATAAATAAATAAGCAATATTAATTATTGTTTTTCATTAAGTTAATTTTAACCTGATGATGTAATTTACGTAAGCAGCCTTGATGTGCGCTATACTAAAACTATCCATTTGAAAAGCATAATTTTGGCCTAATAAAGCTAAAACTGTGTTAGGATGAACGGAGCGCATCACTAAGAGACAGCTTATGAGTGGTTCAGACCACTCGTCTTAAGATATATCTTACAGAAGATTTATCTTAGCTAAGTAGACTCTGGGAAACAGCCCATAAGCTTACCAGAGACCTTAAGATACAACTTAGGAAGCACGTAGCGCTATGAAGGCTCTGGGAAACGGGGCCCTGGACTGATATACATGACTGGATGCACACAAAGATCCGACTCGAACCCTTTTCTCAAAAGGACATTATTTATGGTGTTGTTATGGACAATGATGAATGGGATTTTATGGTTAATAATATTCTAATCCTTGGAGAATTTTACATACACAAATGTAAATATGTGAAAGTGAAACCTAAGTTTAATGTGTTTCATAATGAGTTTCTTTCCTTCACCAAAGCCCTGAACATAATGAAAGGTAAATATGCAATGAAACTTTTCAGTTTATTTGAAAAATATGATCTAAAACAAAAGCCCTAGCTAAACGTTTTTATTTAATTTTAATTGGTTTATTTCATTTATCTCATTTTTTATTTCATTTCATGGATGTTATTCTCTCATTCTCTCCTCTGCATTCTCCCTATGCACCTGCTCATTTGAAACGTTAAAAAAGATGTAAGCCATGTTGTTTGTACATTTATTTTGTTAAATAAAGTTATATATATTTTAAAAAAAGGCCCCTTTCTTTCGTCCAATCAGCGACGATTCATGTCGCCCGAGGGTACCTACCTTTTCCGTTTTGGTTAATGCCGTTGTGTTTTCTCTTTTGCCGTTGTGTTTTCTCTTTTGCCGTTGTGTTTTCTCTTTTTGTGTTGTGTTTTCTCTTTTGCCGTTGTGTTTTCTCTTTTTTTTTGGTTTTTTCATTTTGCCATTTTTATTCTCTTTCATGGTGTTATTCTCTATTCTGCCGTTCGTGCATTCTCCTATGCCGTGTATTTGAACTAAAAGATGTGCCATGTTGTTGTTTTTTGTTATAGCGTTGTGTATTTTTTAAAAGGCCTTTCTTTCGTCCTCGCCGTTCATGTCGCCTGGTGGTTTCTCCTTTTGCCGTTTTGTTTATCTTGCGTTGTGTTTTCTCTTTTTGCCGTTGTGTTTTCTCTTTTGCCGTTGTGTTTTCTCTTTTTGTGTTGTGTTTTCTCTTTTGCCGTTGTGTTTTCTCTTTTTGTGTTGTGTTTTCTCTTTTGCCGTTGTGTTTTCTGATTTGCCGTTGTGTTTTCTCTTATTGCCGTTGTGTTTTCTCTTATTGCCGTTGTGTTTTCTGATTTGCCGTTGTGTTTTCTCTTTTGCCGTTGTGTTTTCTCTTTTGCCTGTTGTGTTTTCTCTTTTGCCGTTGTGTTTTCTCTTTTGCCGTTGTGTTTTCTCTTTTGCCGTTGTGTTTTCTGATTTGCCGTTGTGTTTTCTCTTTTTGTGTTGTGTTTTCTCTTTTGTTGTTGTGTTTTCTGATTTGCTGTTGTGTTTTGCACCTCAGGGCCACCGTAGATATCAGATATAGATCACATGTTAATGTTTCTTTTGTAGAGGAGCTGCTGTCTGTCACAGGTGGAAACCTTCTGACATTTAGAAACAGTGTGAGCTTGATGAGTCTTTGTCATCAATTCTTTTCTTGTTCAACAAGTCAAACACAACATCATGCAAAATTTTATAAACAGCCACATCAGTTCTTAGATAGTGACAGAGAGATCAGTACATCAAAGGGATGTTACTGTTTGTGGTTGGCATCTTAGCCTGTGACCCATGAGGACACCTCCATGTTCTGAAGGTTAACAATTTGACATTTTGAAGGATTTTGGTGAAAATGTTACACTGAACTGACAGAGGAGCTTGTGGTCATCCTAACAGTCAAACACAGTGAGTATGATAGAAAAGTGAGATAGAAACAGCTGGACTGTTCTGTGTGTTTAAAGAGCTACATATTCATCTCATCTGAATCAGTGTGGTTTCAGGATTTCAGCGGAGGAAGCAGCAGGTTGCTGGTTTGATTCCAGTTCCAATTGTGACAACAGCAGAACCTTTGAGCACCACAGTGACCTTTGACCTCTGTGTCTTGTTTTCTAGGATCTGTTCAGTAAACAGAAAGGTTACCTGGATGAAGAGCTGGACTACAGGAAGCAGTCAATGGATCAGGCTCATAAGGTCGGTCAACGAGAACAACAAAAACACAAAAAAGAGACACAACCGGCAAGTGATGATGACCAACAGAGGGGTGTTTTTAAAAAGGAGAGCAAAACTGATTCACTTAAGCCAAAAAAAAAAAAAAAAAAAAAAAAAAAAAAAAAAAATCTATAAAAAACCTGATATTTCTGTCATCAGTCTGTCAGATCAGCTGATTTGTTGCCTTTAATGACTGTTGGGACTTGGCATAAAAACACACTGAACCAACCACAGTTTGTCATCTGTCATGAGCTGAGGCTTCATCAAGCAAACACCAGAGTACATTCAGGAGCCCATAACAGTCACAAATTTATCTGCAGTTCAATCTACAACAACTGTGTCTTAAACCCGAGGCTGCTGTCACGACAAAGAAAAATCTAACACAGAGTTAGAAAGAGACAGAGCAGCAGGATGCATTTCTTTGTTCCCACTTCAAGATGCTTTTTTTTTTTTGTGGGTGAGCTGGATTTGACAGCTGGATTTTAAATGATCCAGTGGTGTCAGGGATCAGCTTCTGGTGCTTATGATCAGATCAAATATTACAAATATAAATATTTTAAAACGTCTGTTGTTGATGCAGAGGATCCTGGAGCTAGAGGCCATGTTGTTTGAGGCTCTGAAACAGGAGGAGGAGTCCAGGATGGAGGGATTAAAGATGGAGGAAGGTCGTCTATCTGAAACACTAACAGAGGAAGAGAGGGAGGAGCTTAGAAGAGCAATGGACCAATGGAAGCGAACTGTAATGTTCGAACTGAGAGAGAGGGACGCTCAGATCCTTCGAGAGAGGATGGAACTACTACAGCTGACACAACAGGTAAACATTCAACCAACAGATAAACATTAAAACAACAGGTAAACATTTAAATCACAGGTACAGATTTAAACAATAGGTATAG
This sequence comes from Lutjanus argentimaculatus, assembly GCA_034769285.1. Taxonomy (NCBI): domain Eukaryota; kingdom Metazoa; phylum Chordata; class Actinopteri; order Lutjaniformes; family Lutjanidae; genus Lutjanus; species Lutjanus argentimaculatus. Next base: position 1,806,429 of record JAWZSL010000063.1, read on the forward strand.
ATTTAAATAACATTAACATTGAAACATTTGTTTCATGGATGTTTCTGTGTTTGACAGAGGAACAAGGAACTGGAGGAATGTATAGAGGCACAGAAACGACAGATAAAAGAATTGGAGGAGAAGGTATAACCACCAAAGTAGCTAATAGAAATACAATAAAGCCTGGTCTCTGATGAAGACATCAATGTCCTGTCAAAGTCAGCAGTAAACAGCAATCAGCTTTCTGTGACTATCTACTGACTCTCCGCTGTTTTCTTCTGTTTCTTTTAGTTTTTATTTCTGTTTCTATTCTTCTCTTTGGCCTTCATCCTCTGGTCCTAACAGCAGCTGGTAAGTCACAGTAACAGTTTATTGCAGGGTATACCCCAAGTACACAGGGTTTACCCCAGGTATACAGGGTTTCCTTCAGGTACACAGGGTTTACTTCAGATTAACATGGTTTACTTCAAGTACACAGGGTTTACTTCAGATTAACAGGGTTTATTTCAGGTACACAGGGTTTACTTCAGATTAATAGGGTTTACTTCAAGTACACAGGGTTTACTTCAGATTAACAGGGTTTACTTCAAGTACACAGGGTTTATTTCAGGTACACAGGGTTTACTTCAAGTACATGGGGTTTGTTTCAAGTACGCAAGGTTTATTTCAAGTACACAGGGTTTATTTCAAGTACACAGGGTTTACTTCAAGTACACAGGGTTTACTTCAGATTAACAGGGTTTACTTCAAGTACACAGGGTTTACTTCAGATTAACAGGGTTTACCTCAAGTACACAGGGTTTCATTAATAATCATTAATGTTTGTATGATGTCACAGGTAAATGTGTTATGTTCTGGTCTGTGTTTTAGTGTATGCAGGCCTCCAGAGTCCAGCAGCTCAACACTCAGTCTGGATCAGATCAGATCACAGGAGGGTTTGGAACCAGCAGCTGATTGGCTGAGGCATGTTGGCTTCACTGCCCCACTGACCTGCTTCTGGCTTCTTTCAGCCAATCAGAGCAGAGTTCAGCTATCAGCTGACACCGTCACACCCCGTAGACAACAACAGGGATGGTTTCCACAGCAACAGATGAGTGCTGTGTTTCAGACAACAACTGACAACATGCTAATTATTAGCTACATGTTAGTGGTTGTTAGCTACTGGCTGACAAACAGATTCTGGTCTCAGGAGGACCTCTGGACCAAAGTGGTGCTGGACTTCATACAGTTTTACTTCAGCTAGCTGGACTGCTATCAGCTAGCTGGTTTTTAACATGGCTGGCTAAGTTAGCTGGATTCATACAGTTAACTGGTTGACTCAGTGTGAAGGTGGTTGATGAGTTGACTAACCCGTTTGCTGGTTCAGTGATGAACTACAGGTGAAGTTCAGTAAGGTTGGTTGCTTGGTTACCTTGATGAGGTCACACATTTGAATCACAGTAGAAACACACTAGATGACACAACACAACAACCATTGGACACTGTCGTTCACGTTTGTCCTGATACACGTTCAGTTGAATTTAACTTTGTTCTGATTGGCTGTTGCACCTGCAGACTGGAGTGTGGCCATGTAGCTCCACTCATGGATCCAAGGTTACAGTGTGTAACTGTCATGTAGTTTCATCTCGGGACCGAAAACTAATGACAGAAACATTTCCTCATGACGTCAGGAGGTCTGCTGGTGGTCGACTCCTGAGCAACATCTGGACAACACCTGAGCAACATCTGGATAACACCTTAACAACCAGAACACAATAGAACTGATGTGAAGACAGCATGAAGTCTGGACCAGGTTTCAAACTGGTTCAGTACAAACCTGCACAGTTTAGGCCACTGAAATATACAAAGCTGGATGACTCCTCAAAATTAAGTCAGAACATCTGGATGCCCCCTAGTGGCTGGCTGCAGTATAGGTCATAAACCCTGCCCCCTCCATGTTAGCAGATGGGACATGGGCCAAACTAAAACATCAGAGTACACATCCAATAAATGTTTCCCAAAGATGATTTATGTCATTTTAGGTCGTTCTTATCATGCTGATGTTTGTTCAAGTGTTCATTTTTCTCATCAGTTTGGTCTTAATTAGTTATCTGATGATATAAAAAGGGGGTCTCACATCATTATTGACAGCTGAGCTCTGCTTGGCTGTGTGGGTGGGACCTCAATACCATGGCTCCAACCCCAGTCACTACTGCACAGACTCTGGCTCCAAATGACGTCACCTGAACAAGATGGCGGTGCTCAATAATTTGGCTTCATTTTTAACAGAGGGGAGGTAAAGACATGGTGGCTGTCTTTATTTATGTCAATGGTTTAGACGTGATCCAGTCTCTGAACCAGATTATAAAGAGAGATTTCATAGTAAAGTACATCAGCTCTTCATAGACACAACCCTGAATAATAGCGTGTAACTTCACAAAATAAACAATAAAATCTATAATTATATTATATGACATAGTAATTTATTCATTATTATCATTATATGAATTAATGCATTCTTAATTTTACTCTGCTACTACAGAGAATGAGGACAGTTGATATTGAAATGATCAAATGAAAAGTGACTTAAATAAATTACAATTACATTTCTTGGGTTCCATTTTAATTTCATTTTGTTTGTTATTTTGTCATTTCAATATCAAGTTGTTTTTATTTTCAGTGATGATCTTTGGTGACAGAGTAAAAAGAACTTATGTAAAATGTGAATTAGGTCGTCACTGGTTAACAAATCAGAATCACCACACTGGATCCTGCTGTTGTACTTTTATTATTCCAGATGATATTTTTCTATTGCTGCTGTGAGTCTGAACTCAGTGAACATCTGAAGAGTCGACACTTTGATGTGATTACAAATTAAAACTGGATTAAAAGCAAGACTGAAGACAAAACTGTGTTTGTGTTCTGCTGTTCAACATCACAAAATTGAAGAAAGTTCTGATTATTTTAATCATAATTTTCTTTCCTCAGATGAATTTGAGTGAAATATTTTGGATGTGTTGTCATGAAATATGGGGCCAATATTCACACACTGACTTGAGCTCCTGTCTGTATGGTGTGTTTAAAAGGATACTCCACCCCAGACTCATAATCCACTCAATATGTACTCACCCCTATGGCAATGTGAGGATGGGTGAAGATCTTCAGTTCACAAAACAATCCTGAAGTTTCAGCAGAAAACAGGGTTGCAGCCAAATCCAGTACAATGGCAGTGAATGGAGATGTAAATGTAAATAAAAGAACACAAAACAAACACTCACGTCGCTTGTAGCAGGGTTTTCACTCCATCACTGACTATAAACGCCCCCCACGACCTCACTGCAACCACTAACACCTCGGCAGTCCTCAAAAAAGCTCAGCAGCGGCTCCACTCCCTCCGCAGACTCAGGAAAACAGGCCTCCCCACCACACACCTCACCACCTTCTACAGGGGCACCGTTGAAAGCATCCTGACCTATGGCTTCAACACCTGGTTTGGGTGCTGCAGCGCGAAGGACAAAAAGCAGCTTAACAGACTGGTCAAGACAGCCAGCAAAATCATTGGTGCCCCACTCCCCTGTCTGATGGAGCTATACCAGCAGCACTGCAGCAGAGCCACCTCCATCATTATGGACTGGTTCCACCCCTCCCACCACATCTTCTCCCTTTTGCCATCAGGGAAAAGATACAGCAGCATCAGCTGCAAAACTAGCAGGAAGCTGAATAGCTTCTTTCCCCAGGCTGTAAGACTTATTAACGTACTGTCCCCCATCCCCACATATACACCCACACTCACCCTTGACAGCTAGTCACCTGTCAAGTCAAGAGACTGAATGCACTTTGAAAGAATGGACTGTTTCTGATTTTATTCCTATTTATTGGTTGTTCATATTTTATTATGTTATGTGTACTATTTTATGTTGACTATTTTATTGATGTTTCTTGCACTGGAGTCACTGATTGAGAAATGAAATTTCGTTCTCTTGTGTATGTAAATGCACAGTGAAAATGACAATAAAAACCCTTGAACCTTGAACCTTGAACACAAAATGTCTCCATCCTGCTCGTGTGGTGTAATCCAAGTGTCCGCGAGCCGCAACATTAAAATTTAACCACAAAAGACACCATTTACGCCATGTTTTTAGCAGAAATGTTAACTGTAGCATGTAGCAGGTAGGATGTAAACATGGTGTCGATCTCGCGAGACTTCGTATATCTCTTAATGGATGCACGTGTGAAAATATCGCAAGATTGACGCCATGTTTACATGCTACCTGCTACATGCTACAGTTGACATTTCGGCTAAAAACATGGTGTAAATTGCATCTTTTGTGGTTAAATTTTAATGTCGCAGCTCATGGACACTTGGATTACACCACACGAGTAGGATGGAGACATTTTGTGTTTGTTTTGTGTTCTTTTTACACTTACATTTGGTCACCATTCACTGCCATTATACCGAATTTGGCTGCAACCCTGTTTTCTGCTGAAACTCCAGGATTGTTTTGTGAACTGAAGATCTTCACCCATCCTCACATCGGCATAGGGGTGAGTACATACTGAGTGGATGATTATCTAAGAGTGGAAAAGTTTAAATGTCTGTGTGATGTGTTTAGTGTTAGTGAGCAGGTACCATCTGGAAGAAAAGCTGAGAAACATTAGAATTATTGCAATGTAATCAGCACCAAATCAGTTTATTTTAAATTGGGTTTTATAATGACCAATGATGACGATCAGACTCCATCTGTGTTTGTGCAGATACAGACAGCTGCAGACACACAGATACAGACAGCTGCAGACACACAGATACAGACAGCTGCAGACACACAGATACAGACAGCTGCAGACACAGATACAGACAGCTGCAGACAGCACAGATACAGACAGCTGCAAACACAGATACAGACAGCTGCAGACAGCACAGACAGCTGCAGACACACGATACAGACAGCTGCAGGCACACAGAAACAGACAGCTGCAGACACACAGATACAGACAGCTGCAGACACACAGAAACAGACAGCTGAGACACAGATACAAACAGCTGCAGACACACAGAAACAGACAGCTGCAGGCACACAGAAACAGACAGCTGCAGACAGCACAGATACAGACAGCTGCAGACACACAGAAACAGACAGCTGTAGACACACAGATACAAACAGCTGCAGACACACAAAACAGACAGCTGCAGACAACAGAAAAGACAGCTGCAGACAGCACAGATACAGACAGCTGCAGACACACAGAAACAGACAGCTGCAGACACAGCTACAAACAGCTGCAGACACACAGAAAACAGACAGCTGCAGACACACAGAAAGACAGTTGCAGACAGCACAGATACAGACAGCTGCAGACAGCACAGAAATACAGACAGCTGCAGACAGCACAGATACAGACAGCTGCAGACACAGATACGACAGTGCAGACAGCTGACAGACAGCTGCAACACAGATACAGACAGCTGCAGACAGCACAGATACAGACAGCTGCAGACACAGATACAGACAGCTGCAGACAGCACAGACAGCTGCAGACAGCACAGATACAGACAGCTGCAGGCCCCACAGATAACACGACAGCTGCAGACACACAGATACAGACAGCTGCAGACACACAGAAAATACAGACAGCTGCAGACACACAGATACAGAACAGCTGCAGACACACAGAAAACAGACAGCTGCAGACAGCACAGATACAGACAGCTGCAGACACACAGATACAGACAGCTGCAGACACACAGATACAGACAGCTGCAGACACACAGAAACAGACAGCTGCAGACACACAGATACAGACAGCTGCAGATACCACAGACATATGACTTCCCAGCTCCCACCCTGTGTTTGGTATTTTACAAATTTCAACTGATGGTACAAAATATTAAAGCGAGGTTGTAATTGTGCACCAGCACTCTCATATTCGGATTGATTGATTTTTATTTTATTTTTTATTTTACCTTTATTTAACCAGGAAGTCCCATTGAGATTCAAAATCTCTTTTACAAGAGAGACCTGGCCAAGGTAGCAGCCAATCACAACATATTAAGATGCAACAAATACAACATATTAAACAAAACAAAAAAATCCTAAATAAAACAACAAGAACAACTATTAAAACATAGTGAACCTCTCAAGGAAAACAAGCACATGTCTCCATCACCACATTCTTTATGATGCCCTTAAATGTATCAATTAATATGAGTGTTTCTAATCTAAGATCTTTCTGCAAATTGTTCCAAGCCCATGAGGCATAGTAGAAAAATGCAGTTTTCCCCAAATCAGTTAAAACTCGGGGTACGTTGAAAAGTAACCACTTGGAGGAATGAAGCTGGTAACTACCAGAGCTGACACAGAGAAGGTTACAAAGGTAGGTTGGAAGTTTGCCCAATATTGCTTTATAAATGAAAATGTACCAGTGCTGTTGTCTGCGAATAGTCAGTGATGTCCAACCTACCAGATCATAAAGGATGCAGTGGTGAGTGAGGGACTTTGCATCTGTAATGAATCGTAAAGATGCATGGTACACTGAATCAAGATTACGTAAGATGGAGGAGGCTGCATGCATATACAATATGTCACCGTAATCAATCACAGACAAAAATAGTAGCTTCCACAAGTTTTTTCTTAGCACTGAAAGTAAAGCAGGACCTGTTTCTAAAATGAAAGCCAATCTTCACTTTAAGCTTCCTGACTTAAGTTGTAATATGTACATTAAATGAAAGCTTATCATCTATCCATATACCCAAGTACTTGTACGAGGGAACCCTTTCAATGGATTTACCTTCAGATGTGAAAGTGCCTAAATCACCAGGCAAATGTGACCAAGCTTCTGAGAAGACCATAAACTTCGTTTTCTGAGTGTTTAAAACCAATTTTAAGCTCAGCAACAAAGTTTGTAATGACTGAAATGCAGCCTGAAGTTCTTGCACCACCCGTGCTATGGAGGGAGCATGGGTGTAAATAACTGTATCATTAGCATATAAATGTATTTTTGCTTGAATGTCTTTACCCAGATCATTTATAAAAATAGATGCTGTCTGCATCCTGTGTGGACTGTTTACTACTGTGTACTACTACTGTGTACTACTACTATACTGTATACTACACACTAGTACTACTACTGTGTACCACTATACTATATACTACACAGTACTATTGTACTACTACAGTCAGATACTCAGTGAGAGTCAGTTTAAAACATGAGAGCTTCATATTAACATGGAGATACACACTTTGTTACGGTCCACTGACTGTGTGTGTGTGTGTGTGTGTGTGTGTTTTGTGTGTGTTGTGTGTGTGTGATAAAGTGAATGCGACAGGCGGCAAAGAAATCCAGTTCAGAGCTGCAGAGCATCGACAATAATGAGCACTGACCTGTGTGTGTGTGTATGTAAAGTCATGGGTGTAGAGTTGGGTAGGGATGGTTGGGACATGGCCCCACCAACATCCAGGGATGGCTGAATTACAATAATAATAATTTGATCAAAAAATGTAAATATGACTGTTGCCTGTCAGTGCTAGTTAAAGAGATTCAGTGTGCTGATTATAGAGGCAAACAACACGTTTTTAAGTTTTGAAAGTTTGCGTCTCCCCCTCATTTATGTCTCACAGTGCTTTGGACCATATGCCTCTTTTTACTGCCAAAATATTTAATATATGAATCACGCGACTAGCGACAGAAAGTGAGTTATTCAGACCATCAGTATGAAAAGAGAGAAATCAACACAAATCTGTTATTCTGTCATTAATTCTCCGCATGATGTAAACTTGATCAGCAGTCCTCTGACAGCAGCACGCAATGGATTTACCTTCAGCAGTCAGCTGTGGTGAAACAAGCCTGTCCATCAAAATCTCATAATAAGTGAGTCAGAAATTTGTGACTTCTGCGTATAATGTTGCCTGAAATATGAACAACGTGTTTCAACAGTTACAGTTTGAAAAACAAGTTCATTTCCTGGATATTTGAGAAACACTGATCAACATTTTTCATGATAAAAACAATCATAGGAAATACTACAAAAATAGGTGCAAACATGTGGAGTGCACATCCATCCATCCGTACGCTCCACATGTTCCAACCTATTTTTCAAGTCTTTGACAACATTTTTCACCATTTTCATCCAACATTTTATGGACCAAACAACTAATTGATTACTGGAAAAATTATTGCTTGATTGATCATTAGTTGAAAAATAGGTCCAAACGTGAACACAGGTGGAGCAAATGGACATACCTGTTTTCACGTTTTGACCTATTTTTCAATAGACAAAATTGTGACAGGATTAATTAATCGATTCATGAATTGAATTGAATTGTTTTTGAATTAAATATTCTCTGGTTTCAGCTTCTTAAATGTGAATATTTTCTGGTTTCTTTACTCCTCCTACTCTCTGACAGTGAACTGAATATCTTTGAGTTGTGGATGAAACAAGACATCATCTTCTGATCAACTCCTCTCTGTCTCAGTTTGAGGTCACAGTTCCTCCCCTCCTCAATGGCCTCCTTTTTCCTCTCCTCCTTGTCTCCTCATTTATTGTCTGAGGTCTTCAGCCAACCCTCCTCCTCCTCCTCCTCCTCCTCCCTCCCTCCTCCTCCTCCTCCTCGTCTTTGTCTGGTCTCGTCTGGTCTCAGAAGAGTCCAGGATGTCGGAGAGGAGGTGTTCTCCAGAGGACGACTGCTCCTCTCTGCTGTCCCGCCTTGGTTCCGACTCTCCTCGCCCTCGGATGAAGTATGGTGGGATGTTCTGCAATGTCGAAGGAGCCTTTGAGAACAAAACGCTGAACTTCGAGTCGTTTAGTCCGCAGACGCCACGCCGCCGTGCTGCCAGAACCCGAAGTGATGGTCATGATGGAGGAGATGCAGCCCGAGGAGGAGGAGGAGGAGGAGGAGGAGGACAGACGGTGGTGTTTCCCTCTGGACACGCCCGAGAAAACTACGGCAAGACAGAGGTTCACATTCTCTTTGAAAAAGTCTTTGACGTTTCTACATTTCTGTGACTGTTTGTCCAGATGTTTCTTCTATAGAATTTAATTTCATGTCCATCTGTGTGCTCGATATGTTTGTTTTTCAGGTGACAATTATTCTCATTAATAATTAATCTGTTGATTAGTTGTTTAGTATTTCTCAAAGTCCAAGATGACGTCTTCAGAAGTTGAAAATAATTTTCACATGTAAGAAGCTGAAATCAGAGAAGTTTGATTTTTTCTGAGAAAATGACTCAAAGTGATCAATCAATCATTGCAGATCTAATTCCTTCTTTTTTTGTGTGAATTCCTGTTTGATTAATTATGCACATTTATGTTCTTTGTCAAAAAACATTATGTTGTTCACACATACACGCACATACAGACACGCGCGCGCGCCACACACACACACACACACCACATCACCTACAGTCCAAAGTCTGTCTCAGTCATAGTTGTGACTGGTTAGCTGACTGGATTTCTGTGTAGTCAATGTAAGCAGTTGGTTTGTGTTGCTAACATTAGCTGTTAGCATTTTTTCAAGACATCATGAGTTGTCATCTGTCAGATTAACTGTTTTCAGACTGAGTCTATTGTTCTTTATTTAAAATGTATTTTAAAAATTGTAATCTTGCTAATAATCCGCATTTTTACTTTGTACTGTAAATGCAATCTGATCACGTTATATTTTGTAATACAGTCACCATTTTTGTTTATTAATGTTCATAGAAAGGTGGAGTTAAGACACTTCATGATGCATTATTACACAGTGAACATGCAGAGAGTTGAGTTATGTCCACACACACTTTGTGATGTACAAGACTTCATGACTGCAGGTCAAAACAGTCGACGAGGGTTTACTCTGCAGGCTAAGGGAGTATTAGATAGAATGGGATTACATAATCTGTATCAGATTACATTTTTAAAGTAACCATCCTACCCTGCAGAGGCATAGATGTGTTTGAACATAATCAGTACTTTACCTCTCCACAAACAGCCAGCAGAGGGTGCCGTCACTTCACCATGAACCCTCATCCTGATGATCAGAGTTCAGTGGTTTTCAACATAAATAATACATTAAACTGATTTATTATTTACTACCAGCAGTATGTAAATAACAATAACATAAATAAATATATAAAATATATATTTATTAAAATTAGCTGCGACATTAAACACAAATAATATCAGTTAATATATATATTCTGCATAATAAGTACTATTACTTTTGGTACTTTGAGTATATTTTGCTGCTGATACTTTAGTACTTTTACTCAAACAATATTCTGAATGTATCTTTACATCATTCTCATACTTTTACTTAAGTAAAGTACTAAAGTAAGAGTACTTACAGCAAAAGACACTTCATGTAATCATCATTACAACATTAATGCTGTATCAGTAATATGAATCAATAATAATCAATAGTAATCTGACTTCTTTTACTTTAAGTACACTTAAATATATTTTAGCACTTCTGTACTGAGTGCTGCTGCTCTGCGTCACTGATGTTTAAATCAATCAATCAATAATTCCAGCAGTAAATCGATCAATACATGAGGAATCACCGCCAGACATGTCTGTCTCCTCCACGGCAGGTGGACGACCAATCAGAGTCCAGTACAGATAATACTTCCGGGGACCTCATTTCAAAATAAAAGCAAATGAGTGTTGCAACACAGAAATCAGTTCTGTTTGATTTTGATCATCAAAATTATCATTAAAATGATCAAATGATGATCGGCTTATTATTTAATCTGATTACAGACATGAAGGGAGACTCTGATCACTTTGTCCTTATGTTCTTTATTTGTGCACCAAACTTTATTTTTTCAAAATTTTACTTAAATCTAATGAGATTAAATAAAAAATAAAAAATAAAGCAAACAGTGAAATTATAGACACAACCACAATTTTACAAACAGACATTAGTATTAAAATTAAAACTCTAAAAGACACAAGAGAAGCTCTTTTCATACCAAAAAACAGGAATAAAAGAGGAAGAAAGAAAAAAGATATCAAAACAAGGATTATATGCAGGGTTGTGGAAGATTTAGATACATAAATAATATTCATTATGTTTGATCATCTGCGGATCTTTTATTTTGAAGGTCCACAGCGGAAGCCGTGTGTGTGTGTGTATCGTGAGAGTGACGTCAGAGGTGAGGGGAACAACAATAGCAGGTTGTGTGAGCGCGTGTGGATCAATCAGCCGATCACAGATCGATCAGGATCAGGATGAAGAAGAGCAGCGTGAGACCCGCGGTGAGTCCGAACGGCGCCGAGCCGAGCCGAACCGCGCCGAGCCGAACCTCGGAGGCAGCAGGAGGATGCTGTTGCTGGGCCGCTGATGCTGCAGCTGCAGCTCCGCCTGTCAGTCACCGCCCCGCTCCGCCGGCCCAGCCGGTTCGGTTTGTCTTCAAAGGGTTCAGCTGCAGAGATGCAGAGTGATTGAACACCGATCCGAATCAGGATATACATTATTGATCCTCATGTTACAGCTGCTCTGTTTTCTATGTGCTTCATGTCAATACGATGAAATTACTGACTTATTGAAGAAAAATATAAATATGTTCAGAGAAATTATTAAGTAAAACATGTACAGTGCTACAACAATAAGAAATATGTAAAAAAAAATGTGTACAATATAAATCAATATTAGAAATCAGAGTATTGATTGACTGAAAGGCACAATATAATATATGAGTCCAAAATTGGTTAAAAAAAAAAAAAAAAAAAACCTCCATGAGTTTCAATTTTAACCATCAGAGGCTGAAATGAATATAAATAAACATAAACTTGTTCATATTTTAATGTAGAACATGTTTATTTTTGTTTGGACCCATAAAATGTTTGATAAATCACATTATTCTTTATTATTTACATCAGGATGTTTACAAACACTGTTTTATGTTTGTCAACAATCATGTGACCACTTTTAGCATAAATCTAAAATGTTACTGCTGCAGAAGTCCCTAAATAAAGTATTGCTAAGGGTTAGGGAGGGTTCTCTTGAAAAGTATTTGAATATAGTTACTAATTACCTTTTAAAAATGTCGTCATTAGTGTAATCGAAGTATCTCAATATTGAAGAAATGTAACTTCAGCTATCCCTTCGAATATATCGAAATGTTTTAATGAGACATTTTTAAAAAGAAAAAGAGCAGAAAAAAATTTCATCAGGTTTGATTGACTCACAGGAACCAAACCTCCTGTTTTACCCAGAATCCTCTCTGTCTGTCTGTTTCCAGGGCGACCGTCTGATCATCAAAGGAGGAAAGATCGTAAATGATGATCAGTCGTTCTATGCTGACGTCTACGTCGAAGACGGAACCATCAAGTAAATATATTGATAGTAATGATAATATGAATTATTATTGATTATTGATCCTGTGACGTCCAGCTGACATCATGTGTCCTGATCAGACAGATCGGGGAGAACCTGATCGTCCCGTCAGGTGTGAAGACGGTGGACGCGTACGGTCAGCTGGTGATCCCTGGAGGAATCGACACCAACACCAACCTGCAGGCACCACAGAAAGGCCTGAACCCTGCAGATGACTTCTACCAGGGAACCAGAGCTGCTGTGGCTGGAGGAACTACCACCATCAGTCAGATCAATAATCAATAATCACCATCAATTAGATCAATAACCATCAGTCGGATCAGTAACCAATAATCAGTAATCATAAATGATCAGTACTAACAGTGGTGTTGTGTTCTTACAGTTGACCATGTTCTGGTGGAACCGGGGACTAGTTTACTGTCAGTGTTTGATCAGTGGAGGGAGACAGCGGAGCAGAGGGCATGCTGTGACTTCTCTCTACATGTGGACATCACACGCTGGCATGACGGGCTGTACGAGGAGCTGGAGACGCTCGTCAAAGACAAAGGTCTGATGACACAGAACGTAACGCAGTCACTGAACATAACAAGAACACAGAACCTAAGGAGAACTCAGAATGTAACGAGGACGCAGAATGTATACATTGGTTTGACTCTGACTCAGATTGACTCTTTTTGACTCTTTTTGACTCGGTTTGACTCGAATTGTACATGTAGTAACTGTAGTAATTGTACGTGTAGTAACTGTAGTAATTGTATGTGTAGTAACTGTGGTAATTGTGCTTGTAGCAACTGTAGTAATTGTACTTGTAATAAATGTAGGATTTGTACGTGTAGTAACTGTAGTAATTGTACTTGTAGTAACTGTAGTAATTGTACTTGTAATAAATGTAGTATTTGTATGTGTAGTAACTAGTATTTGTACGTATAGTAAGTGTAGTATTTGTGTTTCAGGTGTGAACTCCTTCTTGTTCTTCATGTCCTACAAAGACAAATACCAGAGCTCCGACTCTCAGGTCAACAACATGTTTATTATCATTGTTGTCACTGATGTTACCATTACTTCTAGCATCTATTAGCATCTGTTAGCAAACATGAGTGTTCTCTCTTCATTTCACTCACTCTGCTTCCTGTTTTCGTGGTTTCAGCTCTACGAAGCATTCGGGGTCCTCCGGGATCTTGGAGCCATTGCACAGGTTCATGCTGAGAATGGGGACATCATTGATGAGGTAATACAGCCTGACCAATGAGACAGCAGTGTTCAACATTTTCATTAAGTATTTCATTAAGTATATTTTTACAGTGAATTTTAGCTGGTTTAAACTGGTTTGTGTTTCAGGAACAAAAGAAGCTTCTCTTTCTTGGCATCACTGGACCTGAAGGACATGTTTTATCTCACCCTGAGGAGGTACTGAACACACCTGTAATAAACCTGTAACACACCTGAAATTAAACCTGTAACACGCCAACAATGACACCTGTAACGCATGTGTAACATACCTATAATTACTCCTGTAACACACCTGTAACTATGCCTGTAATAAACCCTGAACACACCTGTAATTTCACCTGTAACACACCAGTAACTATGCCTGTAATAAACCCTAGCCCTAATCTGCAACATATCTACAGTCACACCTGTGTGTGTGTCATATTTCAGGTGGAGACGGAAGCGGTGTATCGGGCCATCACCATTGCCAAACAGGCCAACTGTCCACTGTACATTACCAAGGTGATGAGCAAATCTGCTGCTGATGTCATCGCCAAAGCCAGGAAGAAAGGTGACATCATCATCCTCATCTGTTCTTCATCACGTCCTTTAATCCAGTTTGGATCAGTTTGCCTTGGGAGAGGCCCAACCAGGAGCTACTGCCCTAGCCCCAGGGCAGGACAAACCCCTGGTGCTCAGACAGACGCTGTAGCTTAAACATCCTCCTGTTTCTGTCCTCAGGTATGGTGGTGTACGGGGAGCCAATCACAGTTGGTCTGGCCACTGATGGTTCTCACTATTGGTCAAAAGACTGGGCCACAGCTGCTGCCCTGGTCATGAGCCCGCCCCTCAACCCTGACCCTTCAACTCCACAGTACCTCACCTCCCTGTTAGCATGGTTAGTACGACTCTACATTTCTGTCCTGATATTGGGGTTCTTTACAATTTTTAGTGTTGATATTTTGGAATGTTGATATTGTTAGCAGGGTTAGTACGACTCAAGCATTAAGTTAGTCTCACCTCGGCACTCCAGGTGCTCCAGGTGAATCTGATGGGTACATGTGTGGGTTTTTTTTCCAGTGGAGACCTCCAGGTAACGTCCAGCGCTCATGCCAGCTTCTCCACAGCTCAAAAAGCAATTGGCAAAGACGACTTCACTCTGATCCCAGAGGGAACCAACGGGATTGAGGAGAGGATGTCTGTGGTGTGGGACAGAGCTGTAGTAAGATCAACAATCTGTGATGATAAAAGACATTCATAGTGTTATCTACTGTCTCACACCCCACAGCGGACCAATCACAGAGTGAAGTATAATGTCCCTTCATAGGAACTGTTTCAGAGGTTTCAGATGCTGTTAGATCATCCATTGATTTGAAACAGACTGAGCAGAAATAAAATGGAAGTCATGAGTTTGTTTTCAGTGCAGAAGGATGAACCAGGCAGCTCCTTCATCCTGATGTCACCTCACAGATTTCTTCTCCATGTTTCTGTCTCTCATCAGTCATCAGGGAAAATGGATGAGAACGAGTTTGTCGCAGTAACGAGCACCAACGCTGCCAAACTCTTCAACATTTACCCACGCAAAGGTATCACATCAGCTAGAGGAGATGAAGACATTTAATCTTACAGGAGAATAAAAGCTGAAATTTCTCTCCTTTTTATTTGGGATGAGATGGTAACTGAACTGCGACTGTGATGTAAAAAACACTTTACATGACTAAAGATGAAGTTCTACTTGCCCTGTAGTTTTTTTCGCTCAGATGTTCAGCAGGAGTGATGATATTAAGACACGTGACGAACGTCTGTCCTGTGTGTGTTCAGGGCGCATTGCTGTCGGATCAGACGCTGACATTGTTGTCTGGAACCCGAAAGAGACGCAAACTGTTTCTGCAAAGACTCACAACCTGGTAACAACACGTCGATCTTCATCATCCATAATCAAAATTCATCAGTTATCTTAAACTGATCCTCCTCCTCATCCTGTGTCTGTCAGACAGTGGAGGTGAATGTCTTGGAAGGTCTGGAGTTTCGAGGTGTGGCGTCGGTGGTGATCAGCGGCGGTCGAGTCGTTCTTGAGGATGGAAAACTCAATGTGACCGAAGGTTCAGGACGCTTCGTCCCCAGGAAGGCTTTCCCTGACATGGTCTACAAGAGGATCAGAGCCCGCAGCAAGGTAACTAACCAACAGGGTAACCAATAAACCAGCTTCACTATGGGTTAACCAGATAACAGATTAAACAGTTAGTTAACCACAGGACCTACTTGACAAAAGATCAGACCCTGCAGCAAGATAACCAAAAACAGAAAAACCACCTTCACTACTGGATAACCAGATAACAGTTAACTACGAACAACTCAGAAGATCAGAGCCTGCAGCAAGGTAACTAACCAATTGGTTAAAAGGTAAACTATCTTCCCCACTGGTTAACCAAATAATAGGTTAACAGTTAATCAGCTCTGACAGAGGATCAGAACCTGCAGCAAGGTAACCAAACAACTGGTTAACCAGTAAACCAGCATCACAACTGGTTAGCCAATGACCAACAGGTTAAACAGTTAGTCAACCACTAACCACCTGTCCAACTGGTTAACCAGATAACCAGCTGACTGTTTACGAGAGGATCCACCGGAATGTAACTAACCAACCAGTTAACAGGTAAACTACCTTCCCCACTGGTTAAACAGATATCAGGCTAAACAGTTAGTTAATCCTGTGATTAACTGTTAATGCCAATTAACTTGCTGATAACTACCTAACCCTCTGATGGAGGATCAGTGTTGGTAATCAGTGAGTTAACTGACAGATTAACTAGTTATTGATTGGTTAACTGATCAGTCAGTCCTTCTGTCTCCTTACTTCAGATGGCCGAGGCTCGAGGCGTTCCCCGCGGAAATTACGATGGTCCGGTCCATGATGTTGTCAGTATGACAAAATCAGTTCCGCCCACTCCAACCACCAGGGGGCCGCCCTGTCCGAAAACCCAGAGCGGCACCCGAAACCTCCACCAATCAGGATTCACCCTGGCAGGTAGTGGACACACACACACACACACACCTATCTACAGTATTCTGATCAATAATCTGATCATGTGCACTCTGGATAAACACTTTGTAGTTTAGCAGCTGAGTACGGCCATTAAAGTATCATCATCATCATCATCTTCTTCTTCTTCTTCTTCTTCTTCTCCTCTACAGGAGCTCAGGTTGACGACCACATACCTCGTCGCTCCACTCAGAGGATCGTGGCGCCACCTGGTGGACGATCCAACATCACATCTTTGTCCTAAAACAACAAGAAGAAAAGAAGAATCAAAGTGACGCCTTTACTGCAAGATACAGTCAAACCCCACAACTAGTACTACACCCTACAACAGCAGTACTTTATTTACCACTGATCCCCACTACAACCTCACACATCCTAAAATGGTAGTTTAATACCTACTACAAAATTACAAATCCTATAAGAGTACTACTTAAATTGGTACAGAACCCAACTAAAACCTTAAAAAACCCTGTAACGGTACAACTAGTACTAAATCCTGCAACCAGAAGTACTTTAACTAGTAGGAAATCCTACAACAACCCTACATCAAGTACTACACCTTATAACAGGACTTTAACTACAACTGAACCCAACAAGAACCTTAAAAACCCTATAAAAGTAGTACTTCACTTAGTGCTGAACCCTACAACAACCTCACCAGTAGTATTACACCCTGTAACTGTAGTACTTTCCAACATACAATATGAAACACTACAACTCTTACCAAGTGTACAGCTAGTACTGAAAGTAATGAACCCTACAACTAGTATTAAATAGTCTGAAGTACTAAGTCCTACAATAACAGCACTCCAACTAGTAGTTTACCAACTCAACAACTAGTTAAAAGCTCTCTGAGTATTAAATATTACATAAATAGTACTTCTACTAGTATCAAACCCTACAATAACCATCCAATTAGTACTAAATCCTACAACAATGGTACTTCAGCAAGTACTAAACCCTGATGGTAGTATAACTCTACAAATACTACTAAACTCGGCCTTACTAAACAAAGGTACTACAACCCTACAACAAGTACTAAACCCTGGAAATACCCAACAGTTGGCACTGAAGTCTACAAGCCAAGAACAACCCCACAACTAGTATTACAACTAAGACTGATACTAAATCCAAAATTTACTTCAATTTATACTGCATGTTACAACAACATTATCACAACAGTACAAGTACTTTATCCTACAACTATAAATGCAAATCTTAATCCCAAGCGAGTAGCACTTCAACAAACACTAAGCCCTAAAATCAGTACTAACCTTTTTAAATACTGATACTAACCTACTGTAATTGAAGTAATACTGAATGGTATAACAATGGTCCTAAAGCCCTAAAACCAGTAGTACAACTCTACAAATACTACTAAACCCCACTACAACCTTACAAATCCTACAACTACTGTACAACTACTACTGAATGTTACAATAATGGTACTACCAAAACCCAACATCTAGTAGTAAATCCTACAAAACTGTACTTACTACCAATCCCTGCTCTACTAAACAATGGTACTACACCCCTACAACAAATACTGAACCCTAAAACACCCAAGTTTGTATGAAGTTTATTTCAACTAGTACTGAATATTACAACAATGGCAAAACAACCCCAAGTACTTTATCATACAACTACTACTTAACCCTATTACAGTAGTGCTTCAGCTGGTACTAAACCCTAGAACAACCCTACAGCTAGTACTAAAGTACCAAATCTTTAGTACTAAGACAAAACTGTACAACAACGGTACTACAACCCAACAAATATTACAAACCCTACAACTAGTACTAAACCCTGTAACAATGTATTACAACTCTACAAATACTATGAAACCCAATAAACACCTAACAACTGGTACTAAATCCTAAAGTTTTACTTCAGCTGATACTGAATGTTACAGCAATGATAATACAACACTACAAGTCCTTTATTGTACAACTACTACTTAATAATATTAAAGTAGTACTTCAACAAGTACTAAACCATAAAACTAGCACTACAACTTCACACATCCTACAACCACCATACAACTAGTACTGAATGTTACAATAAGGGTAGTACTACCACAACCCAACATCTAGTACTAAATCCTGAAACAAGGGTACCTCAGCTGGTACTGAATGTTATTGGTCATTTGAAGTACTCTGAAGTAATATTACACATTTGTACTCATCACTTCATCGTGTTCTCTTTGTCTCTCAGTATTCTGATAAAAGCAGTAGTAGTAGTAGTGGTAGTAGTACATACTTCATGTTCATTAACAGTACAGACATGTTCATCATGTGTTTACCACTGGTTAACCTGCTCACCTGGTAACCTGGTCACCCGGTCCATCAACCTGCTGGTTCTTCCAGATGTTTCCAGATGTTTTTTTTTTTTTTTTTTTTTTTTTTTTTTTTACAGCAGCCCTCAACAGAACTCATTCTGTACACTGTAAATTAAACCCACTGCAGTCATTAACATAAACACCACGTCTTTAGTGTTTCATCTGACTGAAGGTCTTTTCCAATTGATTATAGATTATTGCTGGTCCATATCTCTCTGTTACAGTCATGTAGATACGTATAGTTCTGGTATGAATCCATCTGTCTGTGGTAGAGTCACGTGTTTCTGGTCTGAATTGAGCAGGTTCGTCCTGTCAAGACCAGCTTACTATCAATTTATTGATAAGCTTCATTTTAGTTATTGATCAATAAATTAATGGAAACCGTAATTAACACCTTTAGACTTTTTGTGAAACATCAGCTGGTCAATGGTGCTAATAATCCAGTGGTAGCCTGCAAGTAGCAATCCCTTCAGTACCACGCCCCCTACAGGATGGAAATGAAACATAAAGTGACCTGTCCACAGGAACAAACACACTCTGCTCTGAGCTTGGATGTATTAGAACAACTAGATACTGGACTCCAACATGGTGCCCACTCATTTTAGAACATGAGCCAGAAAGGTTTTCCTGCTTTGAGGTCTGAGGTGATCACATCAAATATCCCCAAACTCAATTTAACAATGCCCCAACTCGATTTACTGATTCCTGAACCAGATTTACTGATCCTTGAACTAATTTTACTGATCCCCAAATTTAATTTAACAAATCTGAAATTCACTGAACCGTGAGGTCAGTTTACCGATCCTTCAACTTGATTTACCAATCTCCAAGCTGGATTTACCTATCTCTGAGCTCGAGTTACGATCCCTGAACTGGATTTACCAGTCACAATTTGCTGATCCCAAAGCTCAATTAGCCAATCCTCGTGCTTGTTTTACCAGACATCTGTATGATGGAGGTTCTGTATCAGGTGTATTAATACATCGGTTGTCTGAGCTGCTGCCTTTAAACAGAACTTGTGAAATTGTAATTACAACATAGGAAGACTTGTACAAGACTCATGAACATGACTCGGGAACACGACTCGTGAACATGACTCATGAACACGACTCGTGAACACAACCCCAGTAAAAGGCAGCGCTAGAGGGTATATGTATACCATGTGACCTCTGACCCTAACTGT
Organism: Lutjanus argentimaculatus; assembly: GCA_034769285.1. Lineage (NCBI taxonomy): Eukaryota > Metazoa > Chordata > Actinopteri > Lutjaniformes > Lutjanidae > Lutjanus > Lutjanus argentimaculatus. Next base: position 1,826,474 of record JAWZSL010000063.1, read on the forward strand.
AAAGGGAGGTGATGTCACAGCTGCTCTGTGACCTCTGAAGGGATTTTTAACAGTGATTTTATTCATTTGATACCATGTGATCATTTTGTATTTTTTACAGTTTTTGTATCCTGACAGTGTTAGCATCAGTGATCGTAGTATTCACACACAGTTCAGCCACTGTCCAGCCCATTGCAGCCATGTTGGTGCCAAGCTGTTGCTATGGTAACAACAGGTGTATTTGCGTCCTTAAAGGAACAATTTGACATTTTGAGAATTTAAATTGAAGTCTCATGTTTGTACAGTGCATGTAAAGCTACAGACAGCAGCTGGTTAGCTTAGCATACAGCTCCAACATGGCCGCCTTATTAAACCTTGTTGTAAGCTCCAGTTCAGGTTCCATCATGGTGTCTGTGCTCCTGCAGGCTGAACTGTCTGTCTGTGTGTCTGTCTGTAGGTTGCTCTTCTGTCCTCACAGACGCTCTGGACCCACACTCTCTCCGTATGTAGTGTTAGGAGGGTTACCATGGCGACGATGCGTCTGTTGTTGTTGTGGCTGTTGTTCCTGTAGTGAATGTAAAAGTACTTCCAGTTGTGACGAGAGCTGCATGAATAAATTTGAAAAAGAGAAACACGTCAGAGTGTGACATCACTTTATATACAACTAATCACATCGACACTACAGAATAACCCTTTAACATCTGACCAATCACAGCCACTCTACAGAGTAACCCCTTTAACATCCATGCTAGCAGCTACATGCTAACAGTGAGATACTAACATGCTAATGTTTAGCAGGTATAATCATAGACATATATACGTAGACGCCGCATTGACTGTGGAGGGACGTGCCTAAAGTGCCACCATCTTGGTACAGGGCTAGCAGAGGCGGGAGTGCATGTACATCTATGGAGGTAAGAGGTACTCCACAATCTTAAAGTAGAATTATTCACTGAATTTTCGACCGATTTCCAAACGGTTTGATTTGTTAAAAACGTCACACATGTAGCTATGACACAGGATGCTTGGATGTTTTAAAAATGCCAGTTTTACTACCCAAATACAAATTGTATTGTATTGTACAAATAATAATAAAATGATAACGATACTAGCAATATTAATCAGAATAATAGTGATAATAATAAAATGATAATGATAATAGCAATATTGATTATAATGATAGTGATGATTAAATGATAATAATAGCAATATTAATTATAATTAAAGTGATAATAATAAAATTATTATGATAATAGCAATATTAATTAAAATGGCGATAATAACAAAATGATAATGATAATGATAATAGCAATATAAATATGATAGTGATGATTAAATGTTAATAATAGCAATATTAATTATAATAATATTGATAATAAAAATAAAATGATTATGATAATAGCAATATTAATTAAATGGTGATAATAACAATATTAATTATAATAATAGTGAAAATAATAATAAAATGATGATGATAATAGCAATATAATTATAATGATAGTGATGATAATTATAATAATACAATGATAATAGCAATAATAATAATAATGATAATAATAATGATAATAATAAGCAAATGCATATACCCTACAAGCAATTCTTGGAATAAAGACCCGAATACACCTGAACGTTTTCTGGTTTCCTTTTGTTCTATTTATGTCTGCCTGTCTGTCCTCCATGTCTGACGTTTGTAGCAAACAACCCGTGTGAATGTTGACAATTGATCGATTTATGATCACTTTCATAGTGCAAACATGTCATTCCTCTATAGACGTAATGCACTGTAGGAACGAGTGGCACTGTACCAAGATGGCCGCCGCGTAGGCACGTCGCTCTAATCGGCAGCAGCAGTCAACGCGCGTCTATGTATATATGTCTATGGGTATAATGTTTAGACTGCTATATACCAGTTTAGTGTGTTAGCATACTAACATTAGCGTGCAGCTGGGGCTGATGGGAATTTGTACATATTTTTTCTTCATCATACAGACTGTTCATGTTTTATAATGTGACTCTTGCCATGGTTACAATCTGTGATGAGAAAAAAGGAGGAGTATCCGCACACTGAATTAAGGCTCCCAAAATCTTTAATCAGCAACGTTTCGACCAGACTGGTCTTCCTCAGGCAACTATAGAGAAATTGTGTGGCAGGTAGCAGGTATATATATAGGTTGAAGGCCTAATAACAACACACATCTGTAGTCAATCAGCAATCAGACAGGCAGACCTCAAGAGAGTCATATATGGGCATATATAGGTCCCTTAGCGTGCACAGAGGTCAATAAATGCAGACAATACAATATACACAATGAATGCAAACAATACAATATAGTCAATGTACAAATGGGTATAGAGAAACACACAAAGCAAAACAAATCATCCCGAAAAAAGCTCTTAGAAAAAAATCACTCGAAAAAGCTTTTTTTTTAATTTTTAGAAATATAGATTTTTAAATATTTTATGAATATTTTTTAAAAAGGTTCTACAAGAACATGAGATTACAGTTTTTGATTAGAAAATATATATAAAGTGTAATCTGAAAACAACATAGAGGTGGCGACATAGAAAGAAAGCTCCTTCAAAGGGAGACCTGCTGGATTTACTCCCTCAATACCATGTCACCTAATGGCCTTAATGAGGATTTAGACATTAGGCCCTTTTTGTGAACTGGTATTTGGTGTCTTTTACCTCCAAACGGTGTTGATTACACTTTATATATATTTTCTAATCAAAAACTGTAATCTCATGTTCTTGTAGAACCTTTTTAAAAAAAAATTTTTTTCTAAGAGCTTTTTTTCGGGATGATTTGTTTTGCTTTGTGTGTTTCTCTATACCCATTTGTACATTGACTATATTGTATTGTTTGCATTCATTGTGTATATTGTATTGTCTGCATTTATTGACCTCTGTGCACGCTAAGGGACCTATATATGCCCATATATGACTCTCTTGAGGCTTGCCTGTCTGATTGCTGATTGACTACAGATGTGTGTTGTTATTAGGCCTTCAACCTACATATACACCTGCTACCTGCCACACAATTTCTCTATAGTTGCCTGAGGAAGACCAGTCTGGTCGAAATGTTGCTGATTAAAGATTTTGGGAGCCTTAATTCAGTGTGCAGATACTCCTCCTTTTTTCTCTGTTTGGATCTCCTGATTATCCAGCACCTGACCTAAAACAGGATTGGATGTGTGCACAACTACTCTGTTTTTACAACCTGTGATGAAACACCTGGTTTGAATCTGACAAAGATCCTGTCTGAGTACAGATGATCACTTTGAGGTTTCCTTCCAGATACCACTATATTTGGTGATAAACTGAAGCACTAGACACTTGAACATGTTGACCTGATGGTGGCGCCACAGACTGGAGTCTGGACCAATCAGAAATATCAAGACTTTTGCGTCAGTTCATCAAATTGACAAATGTCATTCATCAGTATGTCCAGGAAGTTGTGATGTTGTAATTAACACAAATTCAACCAATCCCTGATTTCTGCAAAGTGGGCCAATCAGTGCAACTTTTTCTTCATTTTTGACCAATCATAGTAACATCCCGCGGATTCCACCAATCAGAGATGTCCCCTGCACAAATGTCATACATGAACAAACTTATTTACCTTTTTGTTGTATTTTTATTTGTGTATTTGTCATTATTATTGACATTGATATATTTATTAAAATTCTTTTCTTTTTGTGTTGCTGCACAGCCCTGAGACCACTAAGAACAGAGTGCAGCTTTTTTCTCACCAGAACAGATTGCGTTTGATTAATCAATTATTTAAAAAAAAATATTGCAACTATTTTTCACAGTTTTCACTCACTCCTGCAGTTTCTTTACAAAAACCTAAAACATCAGAACATGAATCACAGTTTTAGAAAAGCTGCAGTGAAATCAGACATTTTAGGCTGCAATAGTCCTTTAAAAAAAGTCTGCGAGATCCTGGAGGGACTGAATGACTAAAAGTTCAAAGCAACACACCGAATTGTTTAAATAAGATCATATTTTTATAATATAGCAGAATTAATCTGATCATAAAATAGATTTTAAATCTAAAAAAGGAGAACAGATGAGTGGAAATGAAAGTGAGAAATGAAATGTGTGTTTCTGATATTTTCGTAATAAACTGTTGTTTCTGTCAGGAGGAGTTCAGGTGAGTTCAGGTGAGATGCAGCAGCTCCATAAATCTGAATATATGTTTATTAATAATCTGTGGTTTAACTCTGAGTCTCAACGTGTTCATGTGTTAATGAGTTCATCAAACCAGCTGATGAAGCAGCTGCACCGACAACGTTACCGCCAACAGGAAGAGCAGAGGAGGTCACATGGTCACCGACTGCAGGACACCGAAGTAGCTGAAGAGCTGCAGCTTCTCTCCGACCTGCAGGTGAGTTCTGACGTGTCTGTATCTGCTGGATAAAACACACGGGTGTATGTGTGTGTGTCTGTCGGCAGGTGTGAGCCCTCTGTAGGTCAGTCTGACGTGTCCGTTGTTAAACGTTCAGAGCGTCTTCTCTCAGGTGCGTCCGTCCTAATTGAAGTCACGTGGTTCAAAGTGTTAACAGTCTCAGAAACAGACCGTAGATCAGTTTTTTTTTATCAGTTTCAGTCTGAAAACGTTCAGTGAGCTCAGTTTACTGAATCATTCATTCATAAATCTACAGATGTATGATTCTGTTTATGAGTCGTTCTACAAAACATGTTAAAATAAAACAGAACTCTGTATATAAACTGTAAAAAAGTTGCACATAAACTGCTCAGTTAATTCTGATTAATTCTTGTATTTTTAGTCAGTTTCAGAATATTTTTCTCACTACTGAAACACAAGAATAAATATCATAGACTGTATTTACATTTACAATATAAACATATTTTTATCTGTTAAAATTGTCTTCACATCTTAAAATAAGAACTGTAATATTTTTTGGTGTAATTTTTGAGATTCATTGTACTTTGAATCCAGTTTTCTTTGTAAAGGGCATAAATCACAAATAATTGATCAAACCAATTTCATTAGTTTTAATAAACACTGAACCAAACACTATAATGACATCTTTAGTTGATAATTGAATATATTTAATTCTTCTTCTGAAACATCACGTTTCATTTGAGACAATAATAGAAGTCTTAAATTTCAGCTGGTATTTAAATGTCATCTTATAGGAATTTTAACTGACATGAAGTCAAGATTAAAATACTTTAATTGGCAAAACTGAGCTAAAATGTTTATTTCTCCAAAATAAATTGTGGCATTCCTGAAACTGACCCTGAGTCAATTTACACCACAAACACTGTTAACATTTAAATAAAGTGTTTGTTTTTGTTGTTTTTGTTTTTCCTTCTTCATCCTATTGGTCAGAGAACAGGAAGTCTGGACAGAACTACCAAAATAAGAGTCATTTGAGTCATTATGGAGTCCCGGCAGGTCTTGGAGGAGGCTTTGTCTTTGTGTCAGCAAAGAATCAGCATGGAGGAGGACGCCATGAACACAGAGCAGAGTACGCACGCACGCACGCACACAGACACCACGTTGAGCTTTGGATCATACATCAACATGGCCGCCATGCTGGTGTGGTCACACTGACCTGAGAACAGACGAGCTGCAATTTTGTTCTGCACTGACGTTAACATTATCAGCAGACATTTAAAGGGAACATTAGCTGTTCTACTGTATGTTCCATATATGAACGTGTTCTAATTAATAAACAGTTATAGTCCAACCAAACTGGATCGTCATCAACCCTGCAGAACGTTCCAGGGTTCCTTAGCACAGCGTCTCACAGCTGTGGTGGTGACATGTTCATACATGCTTTAGAAATAAAGGTTCTTCCTGAAGGGCTGACGTTCTACTGAGAACCATTTCTTCTGAAGAGCCCTTTGTTGTAGAGACAGTTCATCAAAGGTTCCATTAAGAACCATTTTCATCCAAAAAAGAAAAAAAAACTTTTGGAAAAGGAGTTCTTAAAGGTTTTTTTGTGTTTTGTCTTTCTAAGGTTCTTTATACCATAATATAAAGTGGTTCTCAGTAGAACCTCCTGGGCTGGTTCTAGATAAAACTTTTAAATATAATTGTTCACAGTAGACTCTCTTGGGTTTATTCTGGATAAACTCCTTTAGAAATATAAAATGGTTCTTGAAAGAACCTCTTAGATTGGTTCTTCTCAGAATGTGGAGAGGTTGTTGATAGAACCTCCAGAGAGGGTTCTGGGTGGAACCTTTCTGGAAAGTTTCTCTATAGAACCTCTCATAGCAGGTTTTGTGTTTTACAAATGGTTTTACGTATAACACTTTATGTTGGCTTCTAGGAAGAATGCTCTGAGAAAGTTCTAAGTGGAACCATTTATAAAGGGTTCTACCAGGAACCAAAGGGGTTTTCCTAAGGGGGCAAGTTGAAGAACCCTTTATGGTTGTAGTTAGCACTTTTATCTCTGAGATTGTGTTAAATGAGTAGAACCTGTTTGAGTTCATCACATTAAATCAGATGTTCTTGTTCTATAAACAAAATGATGTTCCATGACAGAGTTCTACAGAAGACAAATTAAAGTTTCATGTCTCAGAACACGTCTGTGCTGTCTGTGAGCAGAATGTACACACGGACAAAATTGTTGGTACTCTTCTGTTAAAGAAAGAAAAACCTACAATGGTCACTGAAATAACTTGAAACTGACAAAATAAATAAATAAAAAAATTACTGAAAATTAACTAATGAAAATCAGACATTTTGAATTGTGGTCCAACAGAATCATTTTAAAAAACAAACTAATGAAACTGGCCTGGACAAAAATGATGGTACCCTCTAAAAACATGGTGTAAATGGCATCTTTTGTGGTTAAATTTTAATGTCGCGGCGCGCGGACACTTGGATTACACCACACGAGCAGGATGGAGACATTTTGTGTTTGTTTTGTGTTCTTTCTTTTATGTTTTATCCGTGGTCACCATTCACTGCCATTAGCTGCAACCCTGTTTTCTGCTGAAACTCCAGGATTGTTTTATGAACTGAAGATCTTCACCAATCCTCACATCAGCATAGGGGTGAGTACATATTGAGTGGATGATTATCTAAAGTGGAATATCGCTTTAACTAAATATTTTGTTGCACAACCTTTTGAGGCAATCACTGCAATCAAGCGATTTCTGCAACTCCCAGTGAGACTTCTGCACCTGTCGACAGGTATTTTGGCCCACTCCTCCTGACCAAACTGCTCCAGCTGTCTCAGGTTTGAAGGCTGCCTTCTCCAGACTGCATGTTTCAGCTCCTTCCACAGATGTTCAATAGGATTTAGATCAGGGCTCACAGAAGGCTTCTTCAGAATAGTCCAGTGTTTTGTTCTTAGCCATTCTTGGGTGTTTTTAGCTGTGTGTTTTGGCTCATTAATCCTGTTGGAGGACCCATGACCTGCAACTGAGACCAAGTTTTCTGACACTGGGCAGCACATTTCACTCCAGAATGCCTTGATAGTCTTGAGATTTCATTGAACCCTGCACAGATTCAAGACACCCTGTGCCAGATGCAGCAAAGCAGCCCCAGAACATAACTCAGCCTCCTCCATGTTTCACAGTAGGTTCAGTGTTCTTTTCTTTGTATGCTTCATTTTTGTGTCTATGAACATAGAGCTGATGTGACCTGCCAAAAAGCTCCAGTTTTGTCTCATCTGTCCAAAGGACATTCCCCCAGAAGCTTTGTGGCTTGTCAATATGCATTTTGGCAAATTCCAGTCTCGCTGTTTTATGATTTGCCTTCAACAGTGGTGTCCTCCTCAGTCGTCTTCCATTAAGTCCACTTTGGCTAAAACAGTGATGGATGGTGCGATCTGACACTGATGTACCTTGACCTTAGAGTTCACCTCTAATCTCTTTGGAAGTTGTTCTGGGCTCTTTGGTTACCATTCATATTATCCGTCTCTTCAATTTGTCATCAATTTTTTTCTTGCGGTCACGTCCAGGGAGGTTGGCTACAGTCCTGTGGACCTTAAACTTCTGAATAATATGTGCATTGTAGTCACAGGAACATCAAGCTGCTTGGAGAGGGTCTTATAGCCTTTACCTTTAACATGCTTGTCTATAATTTTCTTTCTGATCTCCTGAGACAACTCTCTCCTTAGCTGTCTGTGGCCCATGTTCAGTGTGGTACACACCATGATACCAAACAGCACAGTGACTACTTTTCACCCTTTAAATAGGCAGACTGACTGATTACAAGTTTGAAGACACCTGTGATGCTAATTACAGGACACACCTTAGTTTAACATGTCCCTATGGTCAAATTATTTTAAGTCTTTTGTAGGGGTACCATCATTTTTGTCCAGGCCAGTTTTATTAGTTTGTTTTTTAAAATGATTCTGTTGAGCCACAATTCAAAAGCAATGTCTGATTTTCATTATTTAATTTTCAATTTTTTTTATTTATTACTACTATTAGTCAGTTTCAAGTTATTTCAGTGACCATTGTAGGTTTTTCTTTCTTTAATGGAAGGGTACCGACAATTTTGTCCGCGTGTGTATGACATGGAACGATCTCTAAAACATTTACCAGACAAATCATTTTATTTTCAAGGTCACACTGATTGAAAGCTCACGCCCGCCACAGCAGCAAGAAAAGACAGAAGTGTTCTCCACATGTTCTTTAACTGACCAGACTGTGACGGGATGAATGTCTTCTCGCTGGAGACACTGATTCGTTTAATGGTTGATGTGGTTTTGCATTGACGTCTCAGAGATGATCGAGCTGTGTCAGAATTTCGAGGCGGTAAGGAAACGGTGGCTGCATGCTGACGAGGAGCTGAAGAAGTACAAAGAGCTGCTGGTGAAGTCTGACGTAGCCAAAGCTGCTCTGGAGGTCAAACTGAAGCACACGAGGAACCAGCTGGACGTGGAGATGAGAAAACGCTTCAAGATCGAACGAGACTACCACTACCTGGTGAGGACACGCACGCACACACAAACACATACACACGTAAGAAGAAGAAGAAACCTGAACTCTGAGAGGAAAGAAACTGGTTACAGAACAAATCTGCAGGAGAAAAAAAGAGTTTACATTTTTCACTAAAAACTGTGATTAACAATGTTTTAATCTGTTTACAGAAAATCTGCACATCATGTTTCACACTGATCCGATTTGTTTCTGGTTTAAAGTCCAAATGAACTGAGAAAAAAATCTCTAGACAAAAGGAAGAAACTTTTACTTTTTGATGTCATGATCATACATTAATGTGATTGATCTGTGATCAAGTCTTCAGTTTTAAAATGAACTAAAAAGGGCAGAGGGGTTTTCCATCAATGTGGATAAAGGAAAAGCCTGACTTCATTTGATAAGTCTGGCTAATTTAAGTGAGAGATCTGTTCCATGACTGTGGCTTAAAGGAATCCCTGCTCAGTAACCATGGTAACTGATACCACTAATCAGCCTGCTCAGTAACCATGGTAACTGATACTACTGAACCAGCCTGCTCCGTGCCGTGTGTCAGAGTAATCCCGCAAGGCAGAGACAGAATGTAAAACACAGTTCCATCAAGTGTCTTTGTTCTCTCATCACTTCTGTCCATGTAGAAACACAAGTTCAGACCTTCTTCTATGTGATCAAGCATGAATTTACATGTTTAATTTAGTTCCAAAAACATTAATTAAAAAAGTTAAGAAAATCATGTCTTACAACTTTTACTGTCTCCACAGGCCAACTGGTTATTTGACATAGAGTGAACCTGTTTATTTTAAAGCAGAGTTTTAAAGAAGTTAAACCAAGTACAAACCACGACTTTGTGCTGTGCTTAAGTTTCTGGTTTCTTTGTTTCCTACTTCAACTTCTAATTTTTACATTTTTTTGCTTCATGTGCAGTTTCTGACTTCCAGTGCCAATAAGCAGATGATTCTTGTAAATTAAATGGACATCCTGTGAATAAGAAAATGTTTGAAGGAGCAGCAGATTATGTAGTTGCTAATATCAATATCAGTTTTGAACAGTTACTGACTCATGCCCTGCTGCAGGTTACACATTTATTAACAAATCCAAATGACAATGAGTTGGCTTGTATATCTTTTCAAAAATGATCATTGTGGCTTTTTGCCTTTTTTTGCTACATATTACAGCTGAAGACAGGAGAAGGAGGAATGAGAGAGAGGGTGACATGAAGTCGGTCTCAAGCTGGAATCAGACCTCTGCTGTTGTAGAAGCCTCAGCACACGAGGCGGATGCTCTTAGAACAGTGTGCTCCAGAATCCCATTAATTTCACATTTACTGTGTCTATGGTTTCTTGCCAAGATGTCTCCTTTGCTTTAACTGTGGAAATATCGACCCTTTTTATATTCTTTATTTAGTTTTGTGTTCAGAGTTTGTTCTGCAGTTGAGAAGAAAACTGCTCTCGTTTCTTCTTCTTTTTGTGACATCTTAGCCTCTTTTCAACAATCAGCTGTTCGGGGGCTGCCTCAGTTCTCTTGCACGCTCATAATGCAAGCTTGTTTTAGCCTGACTTGAGTTAGCATGGGGGGGGGGGTGCTGCAGCACTGACTGACTGTTGTTCTGTCTGTTGACTCCAGCAGAGGCAGATGCAGCTCATGTGTGACATCCTCATCCATGACAGTAAATCCAGCATTTGTCTGAACGACGAGCAGAAATCTCTTCTGGCCACGTTTGAACAGCGAGGAGCCAACGTGACTCTGCAGCGCAGCAGCAGACGGTCAGACACGAGACACAACATCACGAGACACAACATGACTCCGAGTCACCACGTACTTCAAAGATTAATGAGTCCATCGGACACTAAAGGGTTAAAACAAAGACTTAATTTATTAAACTGAGATTAATTTTAATTGTGCATCAGAGCTCTGCTTTTAAATCTGGATGAACTAATTTTAAACCTGGTTTTGTTAAACTGTGATTAGACTAATCTTAGATTCTTAGATTAAATTAATGTTTGTGTTTGAGAAGTTTATAATTTCAGTTAATTGATCAGTGACATCAGCAGCAGGAACTTATCTTTATTTATATAAACATGAATTAACTATTGATTTATCTTTGTGTGTTTCAGGTTGTCTGTGATTGATGAGTCATCGTTTCTGTCTCACTCTGACATCAGCTACGATCGGACGGACGATGACGTGGTTTGTTTCTTTAAACTGTCAGTCAGACAGCAGCTTATTAAAGGACCAGTCCGCTGACTTTAAATATTCACTGTCAAGAGTTCAAAGCATCAAATCATCGATCACTTTTGATTTTCTTTCCTTCCTGACGTCCGTTTATTTCACTTCTCTTTGATTCAGATCAACTTGACAGTTGAAACTGACATGAATAACATCCTTTTAGCAGCATGTTTAGATTCGACCTAAAATATTAAGTTTATAAAATCTGTTTTTTTCTCGTCAGTTGAGAAAAAAATCAAAGAACCAAATCAGTTGAAACATCAAAGAGTCCTGATGTGATGAAGTTTGTATTTGTGACGTTTCAGGATTTGGACACAACGGTGATCAAACCTCTGAGGTCTCGAGCCCGAGAAAGGAGGGTGAGAACATGAACGTGTTCCTCAGTACATTCTCAGTCCCTCAGGTTCTGACGTTCTGTTGGTTCTGTGCAGCGCTCGTCGATGGGACCAGCTGTGGGCGCTCCAGTGGTGAAGCGAGGAAGAGGAGGAAACGTGTCTGCAGAGTTGCTGGAGAGGAAGACTGTGGAGAAGGTGAACTCTTCATCATCATCAGACACCTCATACAATTAAACATCTGTGTGTGTGTTTCAGGTGTGCTGAGTGTTCTGAGAGAGAGAGAGAGAGAGAGAGTGTGTGTGTGTGTGTGGTCCTGCATTAATTAAACATTTACTCTGCAGCTGAATTATTTATTATTATTTAGTTAAATTCTGAGAGCTGTGTGATTGTTATGATCATGTTTGTGATTCAGGAGGTGGAGACGATTGTCAAGACGGCATTGAAGACTCCGGAAACCGGAGGTCAGATCCACATGGTGCTGGGAATCTCAGAGGAGAGTCCTGAAAGCCCCGCCTTGAGCCCAGAGCTGGACAGTGCTGCCTCAGGAGCAGGAGGAGGAGGTGTGTTTGACACAGTTTGACCTGCTCAACTTCATGTCTCCTGGTTCTCCAGCTGATGAAGACGACTCGTATTCCTCAGATCAGACCTCAGTATGGTTCCCCTGTGATGACACGGAGGCGGAGCCTGAAGCTGAAGCACAGATGCAGGAGAACACTGCAGTCAGAGCTGCTGAGAAACCCCGCAGACATCAGTTTGCATCTAAAACGGTACATAGACACGCTGCTTAATGGGACAGTTGGTGTTTTTTTATTCCTTGAAGTGTGGTTGTATGAGGTACTTTTCCACAGTCAGTGTATTATTATCACACATACTGCAGCTGGTCAGTTGAGGCCGCAGACGGAGCTGAACTGTCACTGGTCGCCTCCTGCAGGTGATCTGGCCTGAGACCTGCTCATCATGTGGGAAAAGGGCTCGCTTTGGGAGGATAGTGGTGAAGTGCAGAAACTGCCGCGTGGTTGCTCATCCAGAGTGTGAACAGAAACTCACAGACAGCTGCTCCATTGATGTCACCGCCGCCGTCGCACACAGTTCAGCTCAGCAGGTACCTCAGCCCAGATTCTGCTGAAGCAGAACACTGAGAGGAACTCTGAGGAGTCACAGATTGTTTTCATGTTTCCTGTTCAGAACTCGCTGGAGGGTTTCGCTCCACTGATCCATCCCAGAGTGCCTCTGCTGGTCAGGGAGTGTGTGGCGGAGATCGAGAGGCGGGGCCTGGAGGAGGTGAGCTGACTGTTCTCACACCTGCAGCCAATAGATAGATAGATAGTACTTTATTGATCCCAAACTGGGAAATTCTTGTGTTACAGCAGCTGTCATCAGACAGACAGAAAAACAGGTCAAAAGTAAAAAATAAAATATATAAGAAAATAGCCATGTATACATAAAGATTATAAATTTAAAAAATATACAAAGTACTATACTGAAATGTACAGAAATACGCTACGCCAGTCGCAGTAGTGTACCAGAACACTGTGCAAAATATCAATATAAGTAGACATAAATTATATACACGAAGTGGTGAGAAATGAGGTAGAGTGGTATTGAGACAGATGTGCAAAATAGCTAACAAATGTGCAATTAGCCATGACCAACAGGTATTGATACAGATGTGCAAATAGCTAACAGATGTGCATTAGCCATGACCAGCAGTGCAATAGGAAAAATGGTTGGACCAGAACTATAAGAACTATAAAGAACCCACTGTGGAGAGTTCAGAGTGCTGTCTGTCAGACAGAGGTGAGGTATTGTACAGTGTTATTGCTTGGGGGAGGAAAGATTTCCTGTACCGGTCCTTATGACAGCGAAGCTGTCTCAGTCTGTTGGAGAAAGGACTCCGCTGTTTGTCCAGTGTGTGATGGAGAGGGTGGTCAGGGTTATCCATGATGGATAACAGTTTGTTCAGTGTCCTCCTTTCCACCACTGCTTCAACTGAGTCCGGTTTGCAGCCAATCACAGAGCCGGCCTTCTTAATGAGTTTATTCAGTCTGTTTCTCTCTCCGGCTCCGATGCTGCTTCCCCAACAGACTACAGCAAAGTAAAGTGCGCTGGCCACAACAGACTGGTAGAAGATTTCCAACATCTTGCTGCACACGTTGAAAGATCTCAGCTTCCTCAGGAAATAGAGTCTGCTCATCCCCTTCTTGTACACAGCCTCGGTGTTGGCTTTCCAGTTCAGTCTGTTGTCGATGTGGATGCCGAGGAACTTGTAGTCCTCAACCATATCGATGTCCTCGCCCTGTATCCGCAGGGGTTGAGGAGCTGTCACTGTTCTCCTGAAGTCAATCACCATCTCCCTGGTCTTAGCCACATTCAGCAACAGGTGATTTCTACCAGCCCACTCCACAAAGTCATCCACCAGTGCTCTGTACTCCTCCTCCCGTCCATCACTTATACACCCAACCACCGCAGAGTCATCAGAGAACTTCTGCAGGTGGCATGACCCGGAGTTATACTGAAAGTCTGTGGTGTACAAGGTGAACAGTGTGTGGACGTCTGGATGTGTGTGGGTGGAGGAGGAGACAGCAGGGGTCTGTGAGCTAAAGAAAGAAACAGTTCAGCTCATTTGCCCTCTCATTGTTGCCTGTTGTTTGTCTCTCTTTCCCCCTGAACCCAGTGATCTCTTTCATTCCAGTCCACACATCCCTCACGTTGTTCTGCTGGAGCTTGGCCTCCAGCTTCCTCCTGTAGGAGTCCTTGCTCTCCCTCAGCTTGTCCCTCAGATCTTGCTGCACCCTCCTCAGTTCGTCTCTGTCCCCAGATCTGAAAGCCTTCTTCTTATTGTTAAGAAGTACTTTCAGGTCACTGGTGATCCACGGCTTGTTATTGGGGAAGCAGCGCACAGTCCGGGTTGGCAGGGTGGAGTTTTCACAGAATTTGATGTATTCTGTGATACAGTCCGTCATGCTGTTGATGTCCTCCCCGTGAGGCTCACAGAGCACATCCCAGTCTGTGGACTCAAAGCAGTCCTGCAGTGACTCACTGGCCTCCTGAGTCCATCTCCTCACTGTCCTTTCGGACGCAGACTGCCGCTGAACAAGGGGGACATACTTTGGTTTCAGCAGGACTAGGTTGTGGTCAGATCTGCCCAGGGGGGGAAGGGCTGTGACACTGTATGCGTCCTTGGCATTTGCATACAGGAGGTCGAGTGTTCTATTGTCTCTAGTGGGGCAGTCAACATACTGATAAAATGTTGGCAGTGTTTTGTCCAGTGTGGCATGGTTGAAGTTTCCTGTAATAACCACAAAAGCATTTGGGTGCTGGGTTTGGAGTCTTGCGACTGTGGAGTGGATGACGTCACATGCTACCGCTGCATCAGCTGATGGAAGAATGTAAACAGCGGTAACAATGACGGACGTAAACTCCCTCGGCAGATAGTAAGGACGCATTCCCACAGCAAGCAGTTCAATGTCCGGGCTACAGAAACGTTTCTTCACATGAACATGTCCCTGATTACACCACCTCTCTTTCACGTACAGTGCAATCCCTCCTCCCTTCTTCTTACCGCTCCTTGTAGCGTCTCTGTCCGCCCGTACAGTCCTGAAGCCGGGTACCGCCACGCTGTGGTCCGGGATATGCGAGTGCAGCTATGTCTCCGAGAAACACAAAATGCTGCACTCACGGTATTCCCTCTGGGTCTTAATCAGCACGGCGAGCTCGTCGGTCTTATTTCCCAAGGACCTCACGTTCCCCATGATGATAGATGGGATGGCAGGTTTGAATTTCCTCCTTTTCTCCCTCTGCTTGGCTCCAGCTCTGCAACCCCGGCGTCTCCTCCGCAGCCCCTCCGGGATTTCAGGCCTCGCTCCCGGCAGCAGCACAGGCTTACACAGCGCGATCAGCTGTTCCCGTGTGTAAACAATGCTCTCGCCTCTCTCAGCATGGCTCTCGGTTACAAAGAGTAACGAAAGTAACAGTAGAACCGGGAGAAAAGTTGTAAAACAAAAAACTGCCATCGCCCTTCAGTCACTGTCTTAGTATTGATAAAAAGCACACACGTACGAGACAATTAATTAACGAAAAACACAAAAAGTCAGAACACACGACGGGAGCTGCTGCAACAGGCTGCCTCCTGGCACGGCGCCATCTTACATCTTACAAATCAGCAGATCTAAAACCAGCAGAACCACCTCAGTGTGGTCTGGTTCCAGTTTGTGGTAGAAACAACTACTGAGACTGAGCTACACCAACAAAGATTCTTTTAATCTAAGATTAACAAAACCAGGTATAATATAAGTTAATCTAGACTTAAAATTCAGCAGAGCTCTGTTGTGCAATTAAAAATTAATCAGTTTAGTAAGTAAGTGAAATTAAATAAAGTTTAATCACTATGGAGATGCTTGATTACCCATATTCAAATAAATACATAATAAATGTGAGTGCTGTCAGGACTGAGTAAACTTCACTTTCAGCTGCTCTGTATTCCTTAACAATACATTGTTTGCTTGCTGGCTAAAAAGTAAAAACAAAACATGCTTTTGCTAGCTGCCTAGAAGGTAAGAAAAAGTTATGCTTGCCTGCTTACTAAAATGTTTTAAAATGGTTGTTTCCTGGCTAAAAAGTTAAAAAACAAAACAAAAAAAAACCCAAAACACTTTATATCATTGTTAGCTAGCTCTTTGTTTCAAAAAAGGTTATGTTTTCTTGCTACCTAAAATTTAAAAAATTGATAGATAGATAGCTAAAAAGCAAAAATTATAAAACACATATTGTTTGCTAGCTAAAAGTTCAAATAAGTTATCGTTGCTAGTTAGCTAAAAGGTTTAAAAAAGTTTACTAGTTAGGTAAAAAGCAAAACACAATATACTGTTTACTAGCTAAAAAAGCAAAAAATGTTTGTTAGCTAAGAACAAATATGCTTGAAAGCTAAAAAGTAGATTACCTGGTAGTGTTTGCTAGGTAGCTAAAAAAAAATGTCCAACATCAGACACATCTGACTAATGAGAGGAGAGAACCTTCTCACCTGATTTTAGTGATGTGTTTTGGTTTGTTTTATGTTTGAGTGTCCAGTAGCTGATCAGTCAGACCAGAGCCTAGTATAGAACCTTAAGGTGCTGATGTTCTGTGTCTGCAGAAAGGACTGTACAGAGTTCCTGGAGGAGAACGTCTTGTGAGGGAACTCAGAGATCAATTCATTCAGGGCAAAACTCCGCTCATGCTCAGTAAAGTCCAGGACATCCACGTGGTGTGTGGCCTTCTCAAAGACTTCCTGAGAAAACTGAATGAACCACTTGTCACCTTCAAACTGCACAGAACCTTCATGGAGGCTTCAGGTACAAAACTCATCAGTTAGTAAACCCAATATCAATACAGGATCAATACACTGAGTATCAGTAAACTAGGGCATCAACAGACCAATGTATCAATAACCTGAATATCATTCACCAGTTCTTTATGACTTCTAGCGTTGCTGTCGGGGTGCCTTATGATTTTTAGCGTTGGTATTCAGGTTCTTGATGTTTTTTGTGAGTGTTGATTTGGGTTCTTGATACTTTGGACTGTTGATATTTGGGTTCTTGATATGTGTTTTAGAACTGCCTGATGAAGACAGCAGCATTGCCAACATGTATCAGGCTGTATCGAAGCTGCCGAAGCCCAACAGAGACACACTGGCTTTCCTCATGCTGCACCTGCACAGGTGAAAACTCTTCTAACTCTTCTCTGATGGAGAAATTGATCAGAAATGATCAATCAGCAGATTGATTGATCTGATTTCTGATGTTTCAACTTAATAGTGATGGTGTGTTTCTGCTGCTTCTATCCTGACGTTCAGGGTGATGAGGAGTCCTCGCTGTGAGATGGACCAGAAGAATTTGACGCGGGTCTTTGGACCCACTATCGTTGGACACGGGATGTCCGAGCCGTCTCCGACAACCATCCTGAGAGACATAAACATTCAGCCGAAGGTTTGCTTCTGTCTACATGTCTTCTTCAACAGTGTGAGGACGTCTTTACCTCTAATAAACATGTGAATCAGTGTTTCTGTGGACCACTCCTGTCCATCAGTGTCTCTGTGGACCCGTCCTGTCGGGGTCTCTGAGGATTGTCCTGGCCATTGTTCAGTCTGTTGCTCTTGTTTCAGGTCATCTGTCGTCTGTTGTCCCTCCCGGAAGCCTACTGGAGACGTCTCCTTAACGTCCAGACAGGCCAAGTCTCACCCTCTCCCACACACAGTCAGGACGGTGGACAATGTGAGTTACACCAAAAAAGATTAATTGAATCTGAGATTAGGTTTAATCAAAGTTTAACTAAATTAATTCAACTAGTTTAATAAATCAAAGTTCAGTCCTAATCAGCATGTTTGAGTGCTGTTAGAACTTTGTAATTATAAAGGGGTCGGTTAAAACAGCACACTGAGGAGAAAAGAGACGATTTAATGGATCAACTCGTGTGAAATAAGTTTGATGCAACATAATTTCAAGCTAAACCAAAATGTAATCGTGTTTAAAAAATGATTTCCTGTTGGTTCGGCCCAGTTTATACAATGAACTGGTTCTCGAACTGGTCTGATGAGCTCCAGTTTGTTCCGCTCACTCATCAACATCCATCAGTTAAACACACACTGATGATGTTTCTGTGTGCAGGTCGTTTCTTTTTGCCACTGACGTCTCCAGAGTTGAACAGTCGTTATAAAACTTCCGGCGGTGGATCTGTGAGAGGCCGCATCAGGAACCCAGCCAACGTTCTCATCAGCACGTAAGAGAACCACACACAATAATCCAACGTCCAGTAACTCATTACTCAGTAACTTATTACTGTAACTTGACTTTACCCAGTAATGAGTAGTGTAATGGATTACAACTTTCACAACAGTAATTGGTCTGTTTTCTCTCTCCTCAGTGGTCTAGTTGAACCAGGCAAGAGGTTCTTCACATCACCCAGCTGATCCACACGCAGTCCACACGCAGTACACATGCAGTACACAGTACCACACACAGTACCACACGCAGTACACACAGTACACACTACACACACAGTACACAGTACCACACACAGTACACACGGAGTACACGGTTCCACACACAGTACACACACAGTACCACACACAGTACACACACAGTACACACACAATACACACACAGTACACAGTACCACACACAGTACACACACAGTACCACACACAGTACACACGCAGTACACACGCACAGTACACACGCAGTACACACACAGTACACAGTACCACACACAGTACACGCACAGTACACACGCAGTACACACACAGTACACAGTACCACACACAGTACACACACAGTACATAGTACCATACACAGTCCACACACAGTACACACACAGTACACAGTACACACACAGTACACAGTACCACACATAGTACACATGCAGTACACACACAGTACCACACACAGTACATAGTACCATACACAGTCCACACACAGTCCACACACAGTACATAGTACACACACAGTACCACACGCAGTACACACAGTACACACACAGTACACAGTACCACACACAGTACACACACAGTACACAGTACCACACAGTACACACACAGTACACACACAGTACACACACAGTACCACACGCAGTACACACAGTACACACACAGTACACAGTACCACACACAGTCCACACACAGTACACACACAGTACATAGTACCACACACAGTACACACACAGTACATAGTACCACACACAGTACACACACAGTACACATGCAGTACACACACAGTACACAGTACCACACAGTACACACACAGTTCACACGCAGTACACAGTACCACACACAGTACACACACAGTATACAGACAGTACACAGTGCCACAAGTACGCACACAGTACACACACAGTACACAGACAGTACCACACAGTACACACACAGTACAACACACAGTACACACACAGTACCACACAGTACACATACAGTACCCCACACAGTACACATACAGTACTACACACAGTACCACACACAGTACCACACAGTACACACACAGTACCACACACAGTACACACACAGTACACACACAGTACACAGACAGTACCACACAGTACACACACAGTACCACACAGTACACATACAGTACCCCACACAGTACACATACAGTACTACACACAGTACCACACACAGTACCACACAGTACACACACAGTACCACACACAGTACACACACAGTACACACACAGTACACAGACAGTACCACACAGTACACACACAGTACCACACAGTACAACATACAGTACCACACACAGTACACACACAGTACACACACAGTACCACACACAGTACAACACACAGTACCACACACAGTACCACACACAGTACCACACAGTACACACACAGTACACACACAGTACACAGTACCACACACAGTACACACACAGTACACACGCAGTACACAGTACCACACAGTGCCACACACAGTACACACGCAGTACACACACAGTACACACACAGTACACAGTACCACACAGTCCACACACAGTACACAGTACCACACAGTACACACACAGTTCACACGCAGTACACAGTACCACACACACAGTACACACACAGTACACACGCAGTACACAGTACACACACAGTACACAGTACCACACACAGTACACACACAGTACAGACACAGTACACACACACACACAGTACACAGTACCACACAGTACACACACAGTACCACACACAGTACAACCACACAGTACACACACAGTACACAGACAGTACCACACAGTACACACACAGTACCACACAGTACACATACAGTACCACACACAGTACACACACAGTACCACACACAGTACACACACAGTACCACACACAGTACCACACACAGTACCACACAGTACACACACAGTACACACACAGTACACAGTACCACACACAGTACACACACAGTACACACGCAGTACACAGTACCACACAGTGCACACACAGTACACACGCAGTACACACACAGTACACACACAGTACACAGTACCACACCAGTCCACACACAGTACACAGTACCACACAGTACACACACAGTTCACACGCAGTACACAGTACCACACACAGTACACACACAGTACACACACAGTACACAGTACACACACAGTACACAGTACCACACACAGTACACACACAGTACAGACACAGTACACACAACCACACAGTACACAGTACCACACAGTACACACACAGTACACAGTACCACACACAGTACACACACAGTACAGACACAGTACACACAACCACACAGTACACACACAGTACACACACAGCACACACACAGTACACACAACCACACAGTACACAGTACCACACAGTACAGACACAGTACACACAACCACACAGTACACAGTACCACACAGTACAGACACAGTACACACAACCACACAGTACACACACAGTACACACACAGCACACACACAGTACACAGTACCACACAGTATAAAAAATCTTTTTTTGTAAAGATGAACAGCTGCAGTGCATTGTGGGAGTTTGTGGGACTCTGTTAATGAAGAATGACTCAAGTGTTTGTTAAAGTTTCTGACAGAAATTATGTGATATGAAATGTACATTTAAACTCTGTATCTTTGTGTATCTGAGCTGCTAGAAGGTGGGTCTGCTTTAAACTGGACTCACTCTGGTTTAAACTGGGCTCACCCTGGTGTTAATGGTTTTAAAAATAAAAGTATCTCCTTGTTGTTTATGTTTGAAATAAAATAAATAAAATATTTGTCTGCAGGTGGTTGTTTTGTTTTATTTTTTAGTGACAGAGTGAGACGTCATGTTGAGCTGTGTTTCATCAGGTGGTTAAACTCAGCTCAGTTCGACCAGTAAAACCAGTTTTATCAAAAGCTTTTTAAAATGTTCAGTTAATAGATAGTTTAATAAACAGATGAAGAAGAAAAATAAGTCTCACTTAAACAAAGTCTCAGTTTTATCACATGATAAAAGATAGAATGATGTGATGAATGCTGCATGAAACAATTAGAAAAGTCTCTTTATTAATGTCTTCATCAAACATGTTACCATGGAGACAACATGACTTCATTAAATAACAACAACAACAAAATATCACTCATCTCTCCTTAAACACAGACACATATACAGACTAATTACATATTTTATAACAACATATTACTCATGTTATATATTCATTTCTTTGTCTGTAACCGCTTATCCTTGAAGGGTCATGGGGGGGTGGAGCCTATCCCAGCTGACATTGGGCGAGAGGCGGGGTACACCCTGGACAAGTCACCAGTTCACCGCAGGCCTGACACACAGAGACAGACAACCACTCACTCTCACATTCACACCAAGTGACCAATTAACTTATGTTGCATGTCCCAGAGAGAACCCACATGGACACGAGGAGAACATGCAAACTCCACAATATAAGGCCCTGCACCCCCGTGCTGCCATGTTGTATAAGTTTGTTCTATTTTACCTTATTTTATTAAACATTTTCTGCAGGGTTCGGGGGATCTTTGTGAATGTAAACTAATGTGGAGAGATCTTAAATCAAAATGAACTCACATTTGTTTTTACATGGGACAACTTTATGAAATGTCATAGACAGAGAAACAGCTGTTCTGCTGCGTGCATCTCTCTCTAACACTCTCTTCTTACTGACTGTCCTTTCAGCTCACTGTTGTTTCTCTTCTGTCTGTGGATTGTTAGAATTGGAGGAAAGTGGAATTCAGACTAAAAGTTCAATTTGCAACAACGAAAAGCAAACAGGAACTGAAGTAACATGTTAAGTCTATCTATCAGTTAGCTCTGCTCCATGTCAGAACCACAGACAGCACAGCAGTCACGGTGGTGCACACAACAGCGCACACAGCATTGTGTTAATTAGTGACAATACAAAAAATGTACAAATAAACACAAAACTTTGCCATATTTTCACTGTTATTATTTATTTCAGGACCATCATATATTAGAGCTCCCCTCAAATGTCCCAAATGAGGCTTTCAGGGGAGCTCATGTCCTTTTCAGGTGAGCCCAGGTCCCCCTAGCTCCCCCGTAATTCGAACCATGATTTTCTGTTATTTTATTATCAGTATTGGTTTTTTTTATCATCAGGTCAGAGATCGATTTATTTATTTATTTATTTAGTTTGTTTGTTCAAGTTTGTTTTGGTTAACAGATGTTGGTGAACATCTGGACCATAGACATATAAACGTAGATGCCTCATTGAGCGGGCTGGGCCATTGCTGCGATACGTCAGCGTGTCCACCATATTGGATGTGGCAGATCTGCCCGTAAACTAATGCAAGGAAATGGACCGAACTTCATAAAGCGCCTTTCTACGAAGTGATTTAAGTTAATACCTTTTATTCACCCATTCACACACACACTAATATATTTGGGAAACAAATAGGCATCAAAAACAACGTATGTAACTTTTAATGTGATGATTATAAATGTTTACTCCTTATATTAGGACAGGGGTGTCCAAACTTTTTGCAAAGAGGGCCAGATTTGATAAAATGAAGATGCCCGGGGGCCAATAGTTCCTTCTGACATTTTTTTAACCACAAAGGTTACATGCAAATACACAGTTAAAAACAATTTTCATCGTCGCAATTATCTTTATTTTTCAAATGGCAATGTAACCAAATATAAGTCACTCAGGCAGATGTGAACAACTAAAAACACAATTCTGCCTTTCATTCATATCTGGAGAGACAGATAACATTGAACAAACTGTATGGAATACCTTAAATTTCCATGAGTGTGAAAAATATCTTTGCCTCATTATCATTTTAAACAGGAGTTATAAGTAATGCAAAGTTGTCTGTTATCATTAAAGTTTATAACAAGTGAATTTTGCTCGTCTTCTACAAGATCTTTCAGAAAGTAATAGTTTGTGTCACATCTACAGATACATAACATCAACAGTTATAACCAAATCTTACTCAGGAGTTTAATAAAATAAGTGCCATAAGAGCAAGTGCATAAGTGTGTTTTTGGCTTTTCACTGTTAATAGTGACAGATGTTACCATTCAAAACACTCAATTTCAGATTGATCAAGAAACAGATAAGTTGCTGACACTAATGAGAAGGGTGATGCTGAGATCTGGATTTCAGTAAAGAGGCCAGGTCTGGTTTGAGGGCAGTGGTTGAGATGCGTAAAATGTCACATAAGTGGGAGTCACTTATTCTTGACCTCAATCGGTTCTTGTTTAAGTTCATGACAGAGAATGTCTGCTCACACAAATATGTGGAGCCGAACAAGCTCAGCATTTTCTTAGCAAATGTTCGCATTTCTGGAAACCTGCCTTTATCCAGCTTGCAGTAAAAGTCAACAAGAGAAAGCTGCTGGTGTTTGCCGCGCCACTCATCATCACACTGCAGCTCAATGAGCTCCAGCTGCAGCTGTGGAGGAGCATCATCAGGGTCCACGGAGAAGGGAGAAGAGAAAAGCAACATGTCCTTTTCAATAACTGCAAAATCCCGAAAGCGTTTGTTAAATTCATCAGAAAGAGATGTGATAGCTGTTGCATAACTCTTCATTTGCGCACCGATGTTGTCCTGTGGGAAACTGTCAATGACCGCTTTCGCAGCTGGGAAGTGCATGGTGCAGGGCTTTGGTTGGGACAAGTGTCCCCAAGTGTTGGAAAAGTTGCAGCTTGGTTCCAAAGGCCTTGATGTGAGCGTATAGCTGGCTCACCACTGCATCTTGTCCTTGAAGATTAACATTTAGCGCATTCAGACGCTTCGTTATGTCAACCAAAAAAGCCAAATCTGCCAGCCATACAGGATCGGACAGTTCTTCCATCGGTTGCCCCTTTTCACCCAAAAAATGTCCAATTTCCTCTCTGAGAGCAAAAAATCGCTGTAGTGTGGACCCCCGACTTAGCCACATCGTTATGATATATTATGTCTCCATATTCAGCCTGGATGTCAAGCAAGAACTGCTGAAACTGTCAGTGGTATAGAGCTTGAGAGCGAATAGAATTGATTGCCTTTACCACTGGTTTCATAACATGATCAAATTTGAGATGTTTGGCGCAGAGAGCCTGCTGGTGAATTATACAGTTAAGTTTAATAGCGTTACCTCCTTCTTCGCTGACTTTATTGCAGATCAGTGTGGACAATCCACGTTGTTCACCAGCCATGGCAGGTGCACCATCGGTAATGATCCCAGAAACTTTACTCCATGGTAGTTTCATATCATCAACAGATTCACAAACAGAAACGAATAAATCTGTTCCTCTGGTTTGGCCTTTTAAGGCTCTGGAGGTCAAGCAGCTCCTCTGTTACGTTCATGTTGTCGTCAACTCCTCTTAAAAAAATCAGTAGCTGTGCAGTGTCAGATGCATCAGTGCTTTCATCGCAGGCTAATGAGAAATAATCAAAAGCCACTCCCCTGTCCCCCAGTTGTCTCTGAATATCTGACGATATGTCCTCGACTCTACGTGCCACAGTGTTATGTGCCAGACAAACATTAATAAATTCTTGCTTCTTCTCGGGGCAAATGTTCTCCTCCATTTTCATGACAGAGTCTTTGATAAATGTACCTTCAGTAAAAGGTTTTCCATGTTTAGCTATTAACATGGCCACTTTGTAGCTTGCTTTGGTGATATCTTCCTTTGACTCACAGGCCCGCGTGAAGAATCGCTGTTGTGATGCCAGAGCAGCTTGGAGTTGCTTCACTTTTTCAGCGCGGTCACTCCCTGTTAGCTTGTTGTATGTGTTAGCATGTTTCGTCTGGTAGTGTCTCTTTACGTTGAAATCCTTAAACAAGGCAACCGTCTCTTTACAAATTAGACAAACACAATTGTCTTGACTTTCAGTGAAGAAGTACTGCAATTCCCATCTCTCCTGAAAGCGGCAGTCCTCACTGTCAACTTTCCTCTTTTTCTTTGCAGTCGCCATGGCAGAAATGAGCTGAGAAGGGTTCGCGGCAAGGATGCAGAGCCAGATAATATTAAAGTGGTGCTGCCACTATTTGGTGAAAGGAGGAATTACATTTTAAAGTTTTATGATTTATTTATTCTGTTTGACAGTGCTGGCGGGCCATAAATAATACATTATAAGACCGAAGCTGCAGGCCGTATGAAATCTGACTGCGGGCCGTGATTGGCCCCCGGGCCGGTATGAGGGGCTGTACAAGCCATAATTCATTCTGGTCCTCTCAGATACATATATTTTCTCTCATACTCACATACATTTTCCTTTAACACACATACATTCTCCTTTCACATGCATATATTTTCACTCTTGCACATACATACATTCTCCTTTCACACATATACATTTTCCTTTCACACACTCCTATTTTCACCCTCACGCACACATACATTCTCCTTTCACATAAATATATTTTCACTCTCTCACACACATACATTCTCCTTTCACATAAATATATTTTCACTCTCTCACACAAACATTCCCTTTCACATTACATAATTTCCTCTTCACACATCATTCTCCTTCACATATATATTTTCACTCTCACGCACACATACATACTCATTTTCCAGGGACACAGGAAGTCCCTCCTTAAGAAGGAACTCCCCCTTTAAGCAGGAAGTGACTCTCAAACCTGGAAATACATGTGCTTGCTTGGCTTATCCTAACCAGATATCAAACAGCGAAACTAGACAATGATGCTATTCAAAGTCATCCTATTTTGCCAGTTTTTCATTTTGGGAGTGAGTAGCAATGAAAATGACATAAGATTTTTTTTTTAACAATGTCTTACAATGTGTTGAACGATTGCATGGAGAAGCTACAGATTCTTATGTTCATGAGAGGCTGCATGGTGAACTTCGTGATCACATTCAAACCGCCTTCGCAAAGACTGCCGTAATCCTCCAGTTCCGCCTTGTGTAGCGTTAGCGTTAGCTGCTTGTCCTGCTGAAGCGACTTGGAAGTTGGCAGGTCTGAAAAGTTGTCTCATCTCACTTTCCACCGTGCTGTGAGTAAAGTTTGGTACAGATGAACCTGTCACCTGCCGCTCAAGCGACGAGGATAAGGATGTGACCGTTTCTGGGGATGATAAAATATTTCTTAATACCCAATGGCTTGCTGCAGTGCTCGAGACTCCTCTCCACCTTCCATGCTGACTGTGACCTGAACGTGACCCGCCCGCTTGAGCTTCTCAGCCAATCACAGCGCAATAAATGATGGACTTCCTTTTCCACTATACTGTCTCACACATGCATACATTCTTCTCTTACATACACACATTCTTCTCTTACATGCATATATTTTTCTTTGTACATATACGTATATGCCTATTTATTTAGGAGAATGTATGCATGTGAAAGGAGAATGTATGTACGTGCAAGAATGAAAATATATGTATGTGAAAGGAGAATGAATGCATGTGAAAGGAGAATGTATGTATGCGTGAAAATGAAAATATATGTATGTGAAAGGAGAATGTATGTGTGTGTAAGAGTGAAAATATATGTATGTGAAAGGAGAATGTATGTGTGTGTAAGAGTGAAAATATATGTATGTGAAAGGAGAATGTATGTGTGTGTAAGAGTGACAATATATGTACGTGAAAGAAGAATGTATGTGTGTGAGAGAGCCAGAATGAATTAAGTCTTGTATGGCCCCTCATAAGCCGGACTTTGGACATGCCTGTATTAGGACATAGGTAAGCACCAAACCAACATATGTATTTTTCTAATGTTTTTATGAGTTTTTACAGCTACCAATGTATGTAACTCTGTTATTGTGATGATAAATATTGAAATATTAATATTAAACATCTGTGTTTATAATAACCAGATCCTGAAACGTAGATGTGACAGGTGGGTTTTCTGAATAAAGAGCACGAATGTTTACATTTAACTGATTTTGATTAATCATTTTGATATTCAGTGACTGATGAACATATATACATATATCTGTACAGGGGGGCATTGATGAACATATATACATACATTTCTCTGTACGGGGGCACTGATGAACATAGTATATATTTTCACATAGTATGTGAAAAGTTTGCTAGGCAACTAACAACAATCAGAGTAGTTCCTTCGGGCCAATTTAGTTAAATAGGAAAGACTTCATTGTTTGGAGGCTGGTTTCACGCGGGAATCCACAGTATTATGCGCAAGACTTCATAGTATTAGCCACAAAGTCAGCAAATTCTGTTCGTAAAATTATGTTATAATGGCCAAATACAATCAAAAGTATTTTTTCAGTCTTACTTGTGAAAGGTAATCGCATGAGATCTGGTTTGGACTATAAACCGGTTGGTACAGCACATGAATGAAGCATCTTCTCCGTTCGCTCTTGCCACATCCAATATGGCGGCGAAGTCGACGTATGATTCAGCGCTCAATGCGGCGTCTACATATATGTCTATGATCTGGACTATAACGGAGAACATTAACATCTGTCAGTGAACTTTAGTAACAAATGGACGCCAGGTGGCGCTGGGTGGCGCTGACGCACCTTGACGCTGCCACCCGCCACAGAACGAGAGAAGAAGACAAACCGGTACCAGCGAAGAAGAAGAGACCGAGCAGGAGCCGCTGTGTGCCGTCAGTCAGTTCCGGAGGTAAAAGTATTGGAGGTGAGAACTGCGTCATTAACAGACTGATGAAGACTGTCTGTAGTCTTCATCAGTCTGTCTGTAGCCTGTCTGTCTGTCTCTCTGTCCGTCTGTCCGTCAGTCTGTCTGTCTGTCTGTCTGTTCACCGCCGAGCAGCTCAGAAGGTCAAGCTAATGCTAACGTTAGCAACTAGCCTACAGCACACTGTGCTTTCACTTTTACAACGAGGACAGCGATCAGAGAGTCTCAAACTGTGGTCCGAGGACGGCCAGGAGGTCCAGGACGGGGTCTGGGAGACAGAGACAGTCTGTGTGTCCCATCAAGTCAGGAAATGAGCCTCCAACCAAACTCTGTTCAAAAATCTGATAATTTAGGTTAATTCACCCTCTGTCAATAAGACACAGCTGTCAGAGAGAGACTGAAGACCAGAAACTGTCCAACAGGAGCAGCCTGTCAGTCTGGCTTTGATCCAAAGTGTCCAGCTTTTGTTATTGAGGGAACGTCTCACCAAACTCCTTTTAAATATCTTAAAATTAAACTTTCCTGCCTCTTGTCAAAGAAAGAAAGACAGCGTTGGCCCAGCTTCTCAGGAGATCTAGTTTGTATTCAGAATGAATCTGTTATGTCACTGACAGTCCAGGACCCGAACCTGAACTCAGACGCAGGTCCTGAATGAAAACCTGTATGACCTAAAGTCAGATGTTTCCAGACTCAGTTTAAAAATAATAATAATAATAATTTAACAGCAGCAGCATTTCTTTTCTTCTTGCCAAAGAGTTCAGAAACACAGGAAACTCTGATTACAATCAAAATGTCTTGTTTATCATGTGAAACTTAAGTAGTTAATTTATTAATTATT
This sequence comes from Lutjanus argentimaculatus, assembly GCA_034769285.1. Lineage (NCBI taxonomy): Eukaryota > Metazoa > Chordata > Actinopteri > Lutjaniformes > Lutjanidae > Lutjanus > Lutjanus argentimaculatus. The sequence continues at coordinate 1,855,306 of JAWZSL010000063.1, forward strand.
CCTTCAGTGTAGTGATTAATATCAATAAAATATCTTTATGTGAGATGTTCACTCTGAATTTTAAACACATTGTTTTTCAGTCAGATTAAATGTTGATGTCATCATCTCTCCACAGCCTCACCTGATCCTACCTGCTCTCACCTGTTCTCACCTGTGTGACCACCATGGTTCTGAGGGAGGTTCCGGCGGAGAACATCGCCCGTCCTCTGGGCAGGAACGAGGTCATCGGCCTTCTCTTCCGTCTGACCATATTTGGAGCTGTCACCTACTTCACCATCAAGTGGATGGTGGACGCCATCGACCCCACCAGGAAGCAGAAGGTGGAGGCTCAGAAACAGGTGAGGATGACGAGGGCGGGGCTAACAGCCAGGTGTGGAGAGTCAGTTGGTACAACCGAGGCCTCTGGTAACCATGGCAATGTGTTTGTGTCACAGTGTGACGCAGATATGAATGTGAAGTTCTCTGTCTTCAACTGCAGTACAAGTACAGATACTTTAGTAAAAATAGAAGTACAGATACCTGAAAACAATCATGTGACCTGACTGAAAGCTCCAGAACACTAAATGGACCTGACGTGACTTTGTCTCCTGCAGGCCGAGAAGTTAATGCGTCAAATTGGAGTGAAGAACGTCAAACTGTCCGAGTACGAGATGAGTATTGCAGCTCACCTGGTCGACCCACTCAGCATGCAGGTAACTCCTCCTCCTCCTCCTCTTGTTGTTATTTTTTTTCTTATTATTCTTATTGTTGTTGTTCTTCTTCTTCTGTAATGTTTGGTTCTCACTAGACTACAAAGTTCTTAACAGAGTGTAGAAGAAGACAAAGATGTAAAAACAAGAGACTTAGCCTCATGCTAACTTAGCCTCATGTCAACAGGTTGCAGCTCACAGACTAGATGTTATGTTGAGATGATCATTAATATTTACAGCTGCTAACTGCAGCTAACGTTAGCATGCTAATGTCTGAGCTGTAGTCTGGAGGACGGTCAACGTATCTGAGCTGAAACTTGATAAATGATGTTTAATAATGATTCAGTCTGAAGATTTTAAATCACATCTCACTAAAACAACAACAACAACGTTATGCTTTTATCAACACAACAACATCAGTTAGCTTAGCATCATCACAGTATTAACTATATTAATCGACAGATTTCTTCGTGTTTTGTGTGTATGTGTTTGTGTGTGTGTGTGTGTGTGTGTGTGTGCAGATCACCTGGAGGGACATCGCAGGTCTGGACGAGGTGATCACAGAGTTGAAGGAGACGGTTATCTTACCTGTTCAGAAGAGACACCTGTTCCAGGGCTCCAGACTGCTGCAGCCGCCCAAAGGTCAGATCACTAATCAATCATCAATCATCAGTCATCACTTATAGTGACACCATCAAGTCAAACAGACTGAGGACACAGAGACAGAGGAGAGGGAAGGAGGAAGTGAGGAAACAGGAAGTGTAACTGAGGGAGTGAACATGTTCAACACTGACCATTTTCCCACCTATCACCATGGCAACAGGTGTGCTGCTGTATGGGCCTCCAGGCTGCGGTAAGACACTGATCGCCAAGGCGACAGCAAAGGAGGCAGGTTTTCGTTTCATCAACCTGCAGCCAAGCACACTGACGGACAAATGGTACGGAGAGTCTCAGAAACTGGCCGCTGCTGTCTTCTCATTGGCTGTCAAACTGCAGCCATCAATCATCTTCGTTGACGAGATAGGTGGAGTATTTACATGCACACACACACACACACACACAGAGCTACAGATCAGAGTTTAACAGTTTGTTTACAGCTGTGATTTTTGGCCACTGGGGGGCAGCAGAACAGATGTGGTTAAAAGTTGAACTGTCCCTTTAAACTCAGACTCGTTCCTGAGGAGTCGATCGAGCTCCGACCACGAAGCCACGGCCATGATGAAGGCTCAGTTCATGAGTCTGTGGGACGGACTGGACACGGACCACCACTGCCAGGTACACACACACACCTGAACACACACTTGAACACACCTGAACACACACACCTGAGACAGGTGCCTCTGGGCAGCTGTTGGAGTTGAAAACAGAAAAGGTTCTCTGTGGTTCTGACATGATCAGAAGAACGTTGATCCCCGACGTGTCTATCAGCTGCTGGTGTTTGTCCAGCAGGTTCTCTTGCTGCTCCGCCCTCCTGCCTGCTGTCCTCGTGTCTCTGTGTTCTGCTGACGTGTCAGCAGGTGCGACAGGTGTGTTCAGGTGTGATCATCACTTGAGGAGTTTATTCACACGTCATGTCTGTTTGTTTAATGACACACGTGTAACCATGAGGTCGGTGTTCAATCAGAAGCCACTGAACAAACACATGTATCTCCAGTTTGTAACCAGGTGGAGCTGCTCTCTGCTCTCATACTGATGGACCACATCAGGATTTCACCGCCTGGTTTTGGGATTGTTGCAGCCTGATTTCACTGCAGCTTGTGATGTTTTTAGGCTTTTTTACAGTGAAAATAGCAAAGAAAGACGTAATTTTTTATACATGATTCATTACAATCAAAGGCAACTTGTTCCAGGGAGAACAAACTGCACTCTGTTCTCAGTGTTCTCAGTGTTCTCAGTAACCTCACCAAAACAAAATCTGCTTTATCTTAGATGAAGAAATGCACAGAACATCGATAAGTGACAAACTTTCTGTTTTCTTCAGTTCCTGTGACAAAATAAAAACTATAAATGTAAAAACTGTTGAATATTAAAACAGAACATTATCAGTATCAAATCTGTTGATCATTTTCTTGATTAATTGATTGTTTGTCAGTGTTTTTCAAAGCTCAAGATGACGTTTTTCAGAAACCAGAAAATAGTCACATTTAAGCAGCTACAATCAGAGAATTTCAACTTTGTTTCTTCTTAAAAAGTGACTCTAACCAGTTAACTGATCATCAGAATAGTAGGTGATTAATCAAATAATTGATTAATAATTGATTAGCTTAGCATTAAGACTGGAAACAGGTGGAAAAGTTGGCTTAGCTTAGCATAAAGACAGGAAACAGGGAAACAATCAGCTTAGTATAAAGATTGGAAGCAGGTAGAACAGTTAGCTTAGCTTAATCCAATAATTGATAAATAATTGATTATTGGATTAATTTGTTGCAGCTCTAATATTGATGTTGATATTTGGACACATGAAACACATGAAGAAGAATAGCTGATGTAATAATGACTGTGTGTGTGTGTGTGTGTGTGTGTGTGTGTGTGTGTGTGTGTGTGTGTGTGTGTCAGGTGATCATCATGGGAGCCACTAATCGTCCTCAGGACCTGGACTCTGCCATACTGAGGAGGATGCCCACCAGGTTCCACATCAACCAGCCTGTATGTATACACACACACACACACACACACACACACACACACACACACACACACACAATAAATAATTATTGATGATTGATCAGCAGCTGTGTGTGTCTGTGTTCTGCAGAGTCTGAGGCAGAGAGAGCAGATCCTCAAACTGATCCTGGAGAACGAGAGCGTGAGTTAACCTGCGACACTCACACAACATTTGGTTAACGTTTGAACATCAGGTCCAGATGAGTCTGCAGAGCGTCTGCAGAGGGTCTGCAGAGCGTCTGCAGAGCGTCTGCAGAGAGTCTGCAGAGCGCCTGCAGAGTCTGCAGAGAGTCTGCAGATGCTCAGCAGACTCTCTGCAGAGAGTCTGTTGAGCGTCTGCAGAGCATCTGCAAAGAGTCTGCTGAGCGTCTGCAGAGATTCTGCAGAGCATCTGCAAAGAGTCTGCTGAGCGTCTGCAGAGAGTCTGCAGAGCGTCTGCAGAGAGTCTGGAGCGCGTCTGCAGATCGTCTGCAGAGCGTCTGGAGAGTATCTGCAGAGAGTCTGCAGCAGTATGCGGCTGTCTGGAGAAATGGCGTTGTATCTGGCATCTTTTTTCAGAGCACTGACTTTTTGTGCAGCTGCTTTGAGTGGGGTTGAGTTAAATATTTTTGAACTTTTCTGAATGATGTTGGGTGTTTTCTCCATCACTTTTCTCAGCAACCAATCATATATTAGATGGGGTCTCGTCACCATGGTAACCAAGAAAATGAAACTGTGAAGTTACTGTGAAGTAGCAGTTTTGGGACACACCTGGAATCTTCCTGTTTCTTTTCACACCTGTCTGTCTGTCTGTCTGTCTGTCTGTGTTTGTCTCAGGTGGACCTGTCAGTCAACCTCAGCGATGTTGCCAAGGAAACAGAGGGTTTCTCAGGAAGTGACCTCAGAGAGATGTGTCGTGATGCCGCCCTGCTCTGTGTGAGAGACTTTGTCCACACTCAGAGCGACAGGTACCTGTCTGTCTGTCTCACCGGTCTGTCTGTCTGTCTGTCTGTCTCTTTACCTGTCTCACCTGTCTCTCTCTTCCTTTCTGTCTCTCAGTCCATCAGAGGACTTTATCCGTCCGATCCATCAGTCGGACCTCCAGAAGGCGATCAGTAAGATGAAGAAGTCAAAATCGGCGGGCGGACACGGCGACCTGCTGCACGCCGCTCTGGACTGAAAGCAAACACACACACAGATCACATGACCTCAGCCCAGCCTGCAGTTGCGGGTTCAATTCCCGGCCTGTTCAGTGTGTCTCTGTCCAACATGTGCCAGCGCTGTTTGTTTCTGTTTTTATTGATCAGCTGATCATGCTGCTGATGCCACCACCAGAATCATGTGATCATCCAGAACTTCCTGAAAGTGAAATGGAACTGGTCCAGACGTCCTGTTGCTCCAGCTGCTGGTTTTCACTGTAAATAAATCAGCACCCAGTATCGTGTCTTTGAACGCACCAGCCGCTGATTCATGACCGAACTGACCTGAATCTATAAATCTATAAATCTATAAATCCATACATCTTAACTTCATGTTTAAACTCAAACTGTCCTGAAGCTCGTTAAAATAAACCATAATGTGTGTTGGGGACTATTTTCAGTGGTGGATGAATCTACTTTGACTGTGGTGAGTTTTAATCCTGGATCAATCACGTTATTTATACTTTGATTATTTGAGTCTGAGCATGAGATTAAACCTCAAACATCATCAAACTGTAACGTTATTTTATTTTATTTACAGACGAGTTCAGATTCTTTGGTAATCACAAGAAAAATCAATAATAACTAATTGATCATTGAAACTGGTCGGTAGTTTATGTTCTTACGTCCCCTCATATTTACCTTGTGGCCCCTCATGAGGGTCTCGGCCCTCGTGTTGGGAATCAGACTTACAGACTTCTGATTGGTCTGAGGAGGCTATAAATACGACAGTGCCCATGAGCCTCAGCGGCTGTTGCTATGGAGACGCCTCCATCCAGAGCTGAGAACAAAACTGCAGCACAAAATCAAAGTTCTACAACCATCAACCTGAGAACTTTTATTGTGAAAATCCTCCCTCAGCCAAATCCTGAAGCTGGAATACAGGATAAAGATTCGTCAATAAATTGATCAGACAGGATGATCAAAAGTCTGTAAATTATCAGGAAAACAGAGACGATGTTTAATTGATTATTGACTTGAGTTAAAGTCCTGCAACTGAGAAAATGCAGTATAAAGTTTTCAGAAGAGTCAAGAAAATAACTGAAAATATAAATATACTGTTAAATAAATTAGTGGAGTAATATTAATTAGGTTGTAATTTAAGCTCCCTTTTGATTATTTACAATAACATTATTATATTTGTATTAAGACATTTATATTTCTGTCTTGTTTTTACTACATTTTGTCAGTTTGGGAGCTTCTAACCAAACAGTAGATTTCATTCAGGGACTTTATTTTGAAATTATTTGATTTGAAATTGAAATTTTTAATTTGAAATTACAAAATACCACTTTAATTTTTAGCTCCATTGTTTCCAAATAATTTCAAAATAATTTCCCAGATCTGTTGTATCAGCTGTTAATAAGAATTCATTACTTAATTGGAAGAAAATCAATTGATTGCTGTTTGTATTTTATCACCAAACATAAAAAAAGATTTGTAAATCGATCAGTTCTTTCTGATAAACTGAAGTGATGCGTTTGAATCTGATGTTGTTGTTTTTTTAAACGTTTACACTGTAAAATAAAAATGTCAACATGAACAGACGGAGCTGAACGTATGTCCTGCAGTGACTTTTTATCAAGTGTACTTTATTATTATTACTATTATTATTATTATCATCATCATCATCATCATTATTATTGTTGTTGTTTAGTTTTTATTCTGATGTTTGAGTTGTAAAGAACTGAACTGTGGTTTCTGTTTCATGATGAAGGTTCATCTAAATTGTTTAGTTTAATGTTTTTGTTGAACCAACAGATTCAGATTTCTCTCTTAGAACAAAATGTTTTTAAACTGGAATTACTTTTTTTTCATGCATTTGCCAAATACTTTTTATTTTTTTTGTTTTGACTCTGATTCTTTCACACATCATTCGGTCTGTAAACCACAGTGTCAGTTTTGGTAAAAGGATGATCTTTTTCCTTTATTTATTTATTTTATTTTTTTTACAGTGTAGTTTTTGGCTTTTGGGTTATGATGTAATAACTGCTGGATGATGTAATAAACTCATCAAAACAAAATGTCCATGTGTCTGAGACAGATTTCATATTCAAAAAGTTCATAAAATAAAATTATAGTGATTATCATAGTAATTAATAATCTATATTTTGATCAGTAATTTAATTCTTTTCTGTTTAAACCTGAAAAAAACTGAAAATTATGTTTTGTTTTGAAAAGTTAATAAATACCTTTTAGTTTGTTCTTGCTTCTCTGTCGTCACGTTTAAACTAAAAAAAAAAAAAAGTTTATGATTCTAATATTGATTTAATCATTTTCAAACACTTCTGATAAAAAATATTTCAACTCTGATCTCAGATCAGATAAATGTAACGTGTGCATTTAATCATAAACACAGTGTTAGTTTGTCTCTGTAACCATGACGAATGAATGTGTTGTATCTTCATCAAACACTGTGAACATATTCTTTGACTTTTAATTTTCTGTTTTATTTATAAAACACAATGACAGAAACATTTTTTTCAAAATGTTTATTAAAACTTTTCAATTAAAAACATTTTGGCACCTCGTTGTTCTGCAATAACAGCAAGTCAAAGAAAAAAGAAGCACCGAATAAAAGAACATGAAGAATCCAGAGATGGAAGCTTAGCCGCCATTTTAAAAACCTCTTTAAACTGATAATTGGCACATTTACATCAAAATTTAACAACAATTAAATTGTCAGAATTAACCCTGAAGACACGAAACACAAATCTCTGCAGCCAATCAGATTCTCTGTCAGCCTCGCTATATCACGACAGGACTCTTATTGTGAAAATCTCCCCTCAGACTTACATGAAGAAGCTCAGAGAATCTGCTGAAGGCTGTAAAAACGGTCCGACTTTGTTGATGAAAGTTTTTTCATTCACTTCAACACAGAGTCTGATGACAGCAGCACCTGGTGGACGTCAGAGGAACTGCAGCCAAAAATCTCACATCTCAAAATTAAAAAACAAACAAACCCGTCACATGATCGTAAAAATAGAATAAATAAAAACATAAAGCATCTTTAAACCCTGTAGTGTCACCAATAAAAACAGATTAAAGGGACAGTTCACCAAAATCAAACACAAAGCAGGCTCAGTGAGTTTCAGTGTCAGTTGGAATGAAAGTAAAAAATCAAAGAGCTGTCAGACTGATTTTAAACGCTCATAAATGTGTCATTTCTCATGTTTTTAATGTTGTTTTTTCAAAAAAATATGTGATGAAATAAAGCTGAACTCAATTATTCCACAATCTTGTGCTTAGTTTCATAATGTCGTCTTTATGTATTTAATACTGAGAACTGATGATATGACTCTGATCCCATAAAAGTCTGGATGCTGTGTAAAACTGCTAAACGTGATCTTTTATAAATATTCACTCATTCTGAATTTAATGCCTGCAACATGTTCTAAAACAGTTTGGACAGAAGCAACAAAAACTCCTGTTGGCTCAGTTGTTTTCAGTCTGTTCCATCACTATTTAAATCACTCAGTACTGCTCATGTTCCCTCTGCTGCCTTCATCACCTCTGATTTTATTAATAATTCTCTTACGGGTGACTCATTATGAACACGTCTCTATTTTGCATTATTCTGACTCTGTAATTACCATAATTTATCAGTTTTAGGTTACATCATGGTATTTTTTCCATTTTTATCTATTTTTATCTATTTTCTGTGGGTTTTGCTATTATAACTTTACTAGGGCTGTCAAACGATTAAAAAAATTAACTTGATTAATCGCAATACTACTCTGTGATTTATCGCAATTAATGGCAGTTAAAATACTACATATTATATAAACTAATATTACTTGTATTTTCTTCTATTCTTTCTTATATAGTATTGAAGGATGTAATACAGTAATCCATTACAATTTAAGTTTTAAATTTTGATTAGTGCATTAAATAAATGTCTATGTATCCGTCTGCACACCTCAACTTTCATAAACAAGTCACATCCATACAGTCTATGGTCACTTGGTTGTGAATGGAGAATATTGTCCCCCTGAAGCTGCCGTACATCTGACAGGCCACCGTCCGTCATAGGAAACACTCGCGGAGTTACAACTAGTCTGATTGTCACTGTCACTGACACTGTCAAACCAAGAGTTTAACAGTGTTTTACACTCTCGTGTGTGATCAAACCACCGACTGCAGCGAGTTTTACCCGATCGAGTCAGACGGCTCTTCACCGGGCAGCGGGTGGGATGAAGCTGCATTCAAGACGGAAACACCAGACAAACCCCGTCCCACACTGATTCAAAAAGGGACGCGCTATTTAATCCTCAAATACAGGACGATTTTGCATTTCAGCGGGACGGGTGACAACTCCAGTGGAGACACAGACCACAGACTGTAGACACAGACAGACTCTACCAAAGTCATGTGACGCCATTAATCGTGCGTTAATTTTTTTTTAATGCATTATTGTTTCCAGATTAATCTCATGCGTTAACTTTGACAGCCCTAAACTTTACATATTTGTATGTTTCCATTGTTCTGCCTTGTGGCAGTTTTGATATATCAGGTGACTTGGTGACCTGATTTTTTTTTTTAACGAAACACCTGTTCCTCACTGTTCTCTTAACTAAGGGATGAAGACTAGATTCGTTGGTGTATCCATGATTTAATGAAGGATTTTAAAATTGATTATCAGACTGCCTTGGACCTTCCGTCACTTTAATCGTCAGTCAGCATTTGTTTTATTTTCAGCAGTCTGGAACGTTCCACAGGTAAAGAGGTTAATTGGTAACAGTTATAAAACTTCAACAATTAGTGTTCTTTGTTCCCAAACATGTTATGAGTGTTGTCCCAAAGAAAAGCTGACGGAACAAAGTGCTAAACATTCTCCTGTCCAAACTGTTCTAGACTTCAGGTTGTAGAAAAATGGAGTAAAAAAAAAAAAAGAACACATGAAAACAAACTTTTTTACCTTTGAACCATTTTTTCATTTGTCAGAAAATCAATAGTATGAATATATCATACGATATATATCACATTAAAGGAAACAGTGTGGTGCTGCAGCTCATGTTTTGTCTATCTCTTCTGGACAATCATCAGTGGGACTTGGATAAACTCTCCTCGGGTCAGTTTCTACTGTTCACCTAAAGATGACGACACACAAAAGGTGAGGGTCACGTGACCCACTGGTGTTTTGGGGGATGGGGTTTCAGTCAGGACTGTAGGACTCCAGTGTGGACTGGTGGACTCATTAAGGCTGTGGTGGAAGGTGGACTCGTGGATCCCTGACCTGGCCCTCTTTAGAGTTCCGTGTTTGGTCCACGTCCTCCGGGTCTTCCTTCACACTCCCTGTGGAAGTCACAGCCATCCAGCAGGTGGCGGTATGTGGCCCGGACATCACGGTATAGCGGCGCGTCCTCCCCCTCCAGTCCCGGGAATCGAGCCGGAGACTCATTGATGAGCAGCTGCAGCCGCGGACCTCGCTGGCAGTCGTACAAGACGAAGAGCATGTTGGCGGCGTATGGGACAATGAGACTCGTCCGGAAACTTCTACCTGTGAGACACGACGGCAGAGAAACATGGTTAATATTCAGGTCTGAACCTGAAGGTGAAACAAACCTCCGAACGAGACGAGTCCAACATCACAGACAAGATGAAGGTCACAGACAGGATGAACATCACTGACAAGATGAACATCACAGACAGGATGAACGTCACAGACAGGATGATTGTCACAGACAGGATGAACGTCACAGACAGGATGATTGTCACAGATAGGATGAACATCACGGACAGGATGAACATCACAGACAGAATGATTGTAACAGACAGGATGAACATCACAGACAGGATGAACGTCAGACAGGATGAACGTCACAGACAGGATGATTGTCACAGACAGGATGAATATCACGGACAGGATGAAAGTCACAGGCAGGATGAACATTACAGACAGAATGATTGTCACAGACAGGATGAACATCACAGACAGGATGAACGTCACGGACAGATGTTGTCAACAGTGAATACGACAGATGAAGTCACAGACAGGATGAACGTCACGGACAGGAGATTGTCACGACAGATGAACGTCACGGACAGACTGAAGTCAAGCAGATGAACGTCACGGACAGGATGATTGTCACAGACAGGATGAACGTCACGGACAGGATGAACGTCATGGACAGGATGAACGTCATGGACAAGATGAATGTCACAGACAGGATGATTGTCACAGACAGGGTGAACGTCACAGACAGGATGAACGTCACAGACAGGATGAACATCACAGACAGAATAATTGTCACAGACAGGATGAACGTCACAGACAGGATCAGCATCACAGGAGGAGGTTCAGGACTGATTTTAACCTTGGTGAAAATGCAGGAACTCTGCTCATGGAGGCAGTCAACCTGGCTTACGAGTGATGTCACCTGTTTGATCAGTGATGTCACCTGTCTGATCGGTGACATACCTGTTTGATCATGATTCACTGTTACCTGTTCAGGTATATCTGGTTGTTTCTGTTGTTGATGTTTGTGAATAAATTATCAAATGTGCAACAGCCATGTTCGATAAAGTCTTACAAACTCCCAGTCTGAACTGACATCACATCCTCATCTCTGATTGGACGCCAGGACAGAGTCAGGGCTTTGTACCGTGCTGGGTGTGGTAGTTGCTGGCAGTGGGCGGAGTCTGGTCCTTGTAGAGTCCCAGCAGAGAGAGAAGGGGGAGGAGCGTCTCAGCGTGACCTACTAGGATTGACGCAGGCTCAGGTGACGCCTCTGTGGACCTGATCAATATAATAATATAATAGTACTCATTCAGCTTCCTGTCCTCTGTCCTTTCAAATTAAGTGTCTGTAAATGACTCACAGTTTAAGAGCCAAACATAAAAGACTCCACAAAGGTAACAGTAATAAAGATAATAATAGTACTGCAAGCCAACAACATCAACACACCTGACGACATCATCACTGACCTGCGGGGACGTCCAGCTTTGTCCAGCGTCCTGAAGACATGATGAAACAAAGGACAGCTGGACAGACTGCTGATCACGTGACCATGAGACCGCTTCCAGTACTGCTTCAGGTCCGACTTGTACTCCAACACCTGCTCAGAGACGGCAGGAAAAATAGTGCAAATGTCAAACTTTTACTGAAGTCAACATGACGACGACTACAAGAGTTAGATTTCACTTCTGTTATATCTTAAAATGTTGTGTGTGTGGTGGGTGTCTGTACCTTTGCATCATTCTCATCAAACAGGAAACACCACGGCGAGTGCAGAGATTTGATTGACAGTTCGTAGGAACACAAGAAGAATGCTGCTTCCACCAGATCTACAGGAGACACAGAGGGACAAACTTGAGTCTGCCTGTCAACAATTTGAATGTTCTGGACCAATCAGGATGCAGCTCACAGCTGTGTGTATTGATCACTGAGTCATGCTGTGTGAATATTTGTTTCACAGGCATAAAAACAGTGCAAAAACTATTTAATAAAGCATTTAATCACTCTGAGTTTGGTCCATTACAAGGTTTAATATACAAGAGTTTGATATTAAAAATATATTTTTCAGTAAATATCTAAAAACCTAAAAATAATTTTTTTCCCAACTGATTCTCATGAGTGAGTTATAACCATGAGCACTGGGGCCCGTCGTACCAACCGTACACGTTGTGGTGCGTGTGTGTGTGTCTCACCCGGGGTGAGGCGGTGGTGAGGAAGGCCCAGCCTCTCGGCCATCCTCATCCTCACTCCCTCCATCTCCTCTCCGTGTTTGAACTTCTCCACCTCCAGCAGTGCAGTGCGGTTGTTCTCCACGCCCTCCACAAAACCACGGCAACGCTCAAAGAAACGCATCAGCTCGTCGTCCACCTGGTGGCTGTACTGCACCTCTGTGGGGAGACAGACAGAGACATCACTCCTCCTACAGCTCCCACAATACAATGCTGGGTAAAACTCACACTAACATCTGAGACCAGCTGAAAGCTGATTGACTGACTGAACCGTGAATATATAATCAGATCAGTAATCACCTGATTGGCTCCGCCCCCACGCCTCCTGCAGCCCCTCCTGAAAGGCCTTGACACTGCTCACACAGCGATGTTTGGAGCTGCTCCTCAAACTGATCCTCCTCAGGTTCTCCTCCGTCAGGAGCGACGGGAACAAGATGGACAGACGACGGGCCAACTGACGGAGCTCTGTCCTCCCCTTCATCACCAGCTGACCTGAGGAGGAGGAGAAGGAGGAGGAGACGGAGAGTTAGTCAGATGATGTGTTCAGTCAGATTGCAACAGTGTAACAGGTACATGTGTCTCTCTGTCTCCTGTCTCTCTGTCTGTGGTCTCACCGTCCATGTCCTCAGTGTACCAGTTCTCCCAGTGGTCCTGGATGTTCTGCAGCCAGCTGTCTGTCCTCTCAGGTCCTCTGGAGGACTCAGTCTGGAGCAGCTGGATCAGGTTGTGGATCCTCCTGATGTTCTTGGCCGTGGGAAACCTGCTGCCATGTCTGATGACGGCGGTCAGATGGACTGGTGAGCAGCGCTCTGTGGGCGGAGGTCTCAGCACAGACCAGTTCACTGACAGGGGGTCCTGCAGGAGCTGAGGGTTCACCTCCTCGTACCGTGTCTTTGTCCCAAAGTACACTGCGATGTGAGGGACGGAGGAGGAGGAAGAGGAGGAGGAGGAGCATGTCAGGAGGAGGCTCAGGGCTGCCAGCAGCAGACGGTTAGTGGGCGGAGTCATGGAGAACATGTTGACAGAGTCAAAGGAACCAAGAGGAACCAGGATTAAACAGCACGTTCTGCTCCGGAGTCTGGATCAGACAGAGAGATCACAGTCTGAATTACTTCAAACAATCGATCAATCAATCAATCAATATAAAAACAAAGGCTCTCTGTTTTACACTCAGATCTGACTGTAACAGACTGTAACCCTGTAACCTCGTTGTAACCTCGCTGTAACATCCCTGTAACCTTGCTGTAACCTCGCTGTAACATCCCTGTAACGTCCCTGTAACCACTCTGAAATGTCCCTGTCACATCTCTGTAATCTCTCCGTAACCTCAACTCAACTCAACTCAAGCTTTATTTATAGAGCACATTTAAAACAACCGGGGTTGACCAAAGTGCTGTACAGATTAAAAGCAGCACGGATGATAAAAGTGACCCATACAATGCAGCAATTACAATAAATAAAACTAAAATACATAAACACAGTGCTATAAAATAGAATAAAATAAATTAAAATTAAATTAAAATTTGCCAGAAGTCCACTTAAACTCGATTAAAAGCCAGGGAAAAGAGGTGTGTCTTTAGGGAGGATTTAAAAACCTCAATCGATCCCGCAGAGCGGATGTGCCAGGGCAGGTTGTTCCAGAGCCTAGGGGCCACCGCCACAAAGGCTCGGTCACCTTTGGTTTTTAGCCTCATTTTTGGGGTGACCAGTAGTAGCTGATTAGAAGATCTCAATGTTTTGGCAGGGGCGTGGATACGGAGGAGCTCAGTCAAGTACTGGGGGGCTAGGCCATTGAGAGCTTTAAAAACAAACAATAAAATTTTAAAATCCATTCTAAAAGCAACTGGGAGCCAGTGCAACGAAGCTAGGACAGGGGATATGTGGTCACGCTTGCGTTTGCCAGTGAGGAGACGGGCAGCTGCATTTTTGTACCAGCTGCAGGCGGTGCAAGAGTGAGTGGTCCAAGCCAAAATACAGTGAGTTACAATAATCCAGTCGTGTGTTAAGAAAAGCATGGATTACAGTCTCAAGATCTTTACGTGGCAGGTACCCTTTTACTTTCGATAAAATCTTCAAATGGAAAAAGCTGTTTTTCACGACCGAACTAACCAGGCGATCAAATTTCAGCCTGTCATCAAATATTACGCCAAGATTTTTCACTGATGACCGGATGTTTGGTGTAAGGGGGGCCAGAAAGCCAGCAGGAAAGTCTGCTGGACCACATCCAAACATTATGATTTCAGTCTTGTTTTCATTTAGATTCAAAAAGTTTGCAGTCATCCAGGATTTAACATCGTTTAGGCAATCAAGCAATGTCTGTACAGAGTCATTGGATTTTGATATTAAAGGCAGGTAGATCTGAACATCATCGGCATAACAATGAAAAGAAAGATTATATTTCTTGAAAACTGAGCCTAATGGTAGCATATACAGCAAGAAAAGAATCGGCCCGAGGATGGAGCCTTGGGGGACCTCAGAGGTGAGAGGGGCTGAGGATGAGGTGAATTCACCTAGCTGCACAGAAAAACTCTGATCAGTCAAGTAGGACTGGAACCATGAGAGAGCAGAGCCTGTAATGCCCACCCACTGCTCCAGTCATGATAAGAGGATCCCATGATCCACAGTGTCAAAAGCAGCTGTCAAATCAAGGAGCACTAGCATAGCAGGGTTTCCTGAGTCAACACTTACCATTAGATCATTAAAGACTCTCAGCAGTGCTGTCTCAGTGCTATGGCATGGTTTAAAGCCAGACTGAAACTTCTCAAAGATATCATTGGCCACCAAGAATGATTGAATCTGAACAAAAACCACTTTCTCTAAAATTTTAGACAAAAATGGCAGTTTAGAGATTGGCCTGAAGTTAGACAGCACAGGGGGGTCCAGATTTTTCTTTTTGATAAGAGGCTGCACAACGGCATGTTTGAGAGCAGCTGGAACACATCCGGTGCTAAGGCAGGAATTAATAAATAAAAGAATAATAGAGCCCACCGTACTGAATACCTCTTCACAAGACGAGAGGGAATACTGTCTGAGGGACAGTTCGTAGGTTGCAGATGCTTTACTACATTGGCCAGTGAGGGGAGGGATACAGGCTTAAACTGATCAAAAACAGCATGTAAAGGGGGAACAGTGAGATCAGAGCTAGGGCCTGCAGAAGAGAAGGCAGATGGCCTAAGAGCAGAGATTTTTTCAATAAAAATTTTGAGAAAACTCTCACAGAGGGTGAGCGAGGGTACTACTGGAGAGTTGTCACAAGGGTTTACAAGGGAATTAAAAATGTTAAAAAGAACCTGGGGCTTGTGACTACTGCAAGAGACAAGATTGGAAAAATATTCCGTTTTTGCAGCCCTAACAGCACTCTGGTAGACAGACAGGCTTTTGCGAAGAGCTTCTTTAGAGACATGGAGCTTATCTTTTTTCCACTTTCTCTCAGCGCGCCGACATGAGCATCTGAGAGCGCATGTGGAGTCATTAAGCCACGGTTCTGAGAGTGCTTTTGTGCGCCTTATTCTAAAAGGTGCAACAGAGTCAAGGATATCCATGCATGTAGAATTAAAATTGCTTAAAAGTTCTTCAGCGTTGAAAGCGTAATTATCATCCAAAGTGATATCACCAGAAATGATAGAGTCATTATACAAGGCTGAAAACTGTGATGCAGTTTGAGGGTTTGTGCGCAGACGGCGCGTAGAAGCACAGGTTTTAGCCCTCAAACAGGTGATTGAAACAGTGAAAATCACAGGCAGATGGTCAGAGATACACGCTGATTCACAAATTTCATTTACACACATAGATAAGTCATATGCTAAAACCAAATCTAAAATGTGGCCTTTCTCGTAAGTCCGGTCTTTAACACATTGAACAAGATTAAAAGATTCAATGAGGTTTAAGAAATCAGTGACCAGTGGTCTTGATTCACAGCAGACATGAATACTGAAATCTCCAGAAATTAGAAAATGATCATATTTCACAGTGGCACCTGACAGAAAATCTGCAAAGTCACGAATGAAGTCCTTATTAAATTTTGGAGGGCGATAAACAACCGCAAACATAGCAAAGAAAGAGGAAAGTTGAAACTCAAACGTTTGCAGTTCAAAGCTGGAGTAGGTAACAGATGGAATAAGACGGCACTGAAAACTGGATTTGAACACCGAGGCCAGACCGCCACCTCTGCCGGTGCTCCGAGGGGAGCTGAGGAATAAACAGCCGGGAGGAAGGAGTTCAGAAAGCAGTGTGCACTCACCATCCCGAAGCCAAGTCTCTGTCAGGAGCATAAAGTCCAAATCCCGTGAAGTGAAGAAGTCATTCAATAAAAACTTTTTGTTTACTAGTGACCTAGTATTTAGTAAAGCCATGTGGAGATTGAGCTCCTCAGTAGCCGGTGACACAGCGCGTTTCAGCGGCCGAGGGAGCTCAGGTGTAACTCCGTCTCTGCGGGCCTGGAGCTGAGAGCACCGGCATGGAACTTCCACGGCCAGGTTAGAGGGAGTAGCAGGAAACTTCAGTGGGGCCGGGCACAGGTTGGGCAGCGTTGGGAAGCCGGCGATCGGAGAAGTCAATCCCGCCAGCGGAGGCAGCAGCTCAGGGAGGACAGGACGGATTCAACAGCCCCTCATGTGCAGTGAGCGCTTCACTGCAGGGAAATAGCGTCTGTCATGGAGGAGACGAGGATCAGACCCTCCAAAGGAAGCCGCCAGGTAGGCCTTGAATTTCACGATCACACCACCTCGTTTTCCGCGTCTTCTGAAGCGCCTTTTCTGAGGAAGAGCGCAGGGGAAACGGAGCAGGTGTGCAGGGATTTCAGCAAGCACAGGTGGGAGACTAGTGTGTTGCTTTCCCAGTCTGGACTTTGACAATAACAGCGATTCACTGAGAGCTTTAATGTTAAAGAAAGCCTGGAGATTGTAGACAATCAAAGCAGAGACATCTTGGCAAAATACACATAGCAGTAGGGTAACTGCAAACAATATGCTGAGCAGACGAGGGAGATGAGGCTGACGGCTTGCCACCACAGGTGCCATCTTGTCCTCCTCCAACCTCTCTGTTACGTCCTGTAATGTCCCTGTAACCACTCTGAAATGTCCCTGTAACCTCTCTGTAACGTTCCTGTAACGTCTCTGTAACCTCTCTGTAAGATCTCTGTAACATCCCTGCAACGTCTCTGTAATCTTTCTGTAACCTCTCTGTAATGTCCTATAACATCCCTGTAACCTTTCTGTAACCTCTCTGAAATGTCCCTGTAACATCTCTGTAACCTTTCTGAAACCTCTCTGAAATGTCCCTGTAACGTCTCTTGTAACTGTCTTGAGAGACATTTTTACTAAAATTTAAGTGAAATGTTTATTTTACATTTTTTGTCATAATTTCATTAATGTTTCAATTCATGATCATTAAAAACTGATTTAAAAATGTAAGAAAAGGATAGTTAAAAAGATAACTTTAATTTAAAAACTATTTAAAATATACCATCTTTAAAAATATTGCTTGGTTAAAAAGGATGTATTGTTCCTTATGTAAGTTTAAGTTGATTTTGATTTAGAGTAATAAGTCATATGATTAGAGTTCAGAGGTCGCACCTGTGGCATTATGGGCAAAAGCAGTACGGCCGCAGAGAGCGCCAGCATGGCTACAGAGCAGAGCGCCAACATGGCTACAGAGAAAGTACATACGGCCCCGAAATATTAATATTCTACATGGTCCAGGAGGCGCACACGGTAATAGTCATTTTGCACTTATGTTTGGTTTTGTATATGTTTATAATGTTGCTTAAGTGGACTCGAATGGACAATTTAATATGTTTTCTGCTGATATGCTAACTTGTTGGGACCTGTCTATAATCGGGTATTAGTGCCAGATGCTATTGTTGAGCCTGTCTAAATGCTGGACATTTGTGGAGAGACTTTATAAGCAATAAGAGATGTGTTTCTCAAACGTTTTTATGTCATTATTTTATAGTTTTCACGGTGTCTGAAACGGTGTCTGCGGAGGAGGAGAGATGAATAAAACTCAAAAAGACATCTATCGTATGATGCGTGGCCATTATTTCTTTGGACCGGTGTAGCTACATCTCTGTAACCTCTCTGTAACATTCCTGAAACGTCTCTGTAACCTTTCTGTAACCTCTCTGAAATGTCCCTGTAACGTCTCTGTAACATCCCAGTAAAGTCTCTATAACCTTTCTGAAATGTCCCTGTAACGTCTCTGTAACCTTTCTGTAACCTCTCTGTAACCTCTCTGTAACCTTTCTGAAACCTCTCTGTAACGTTCCTGTAATGTCTCTGTAACCTCTCTGTAAGATCTCTGTAACATCCCTGTAACGTCTTTGTAACCTTTCTCTAACCTCTCTGAAATGTCCCTGTAACGTCTCTGTAACATCCCTGTAAAGTCTCTATAACCTTTCTGTAACCTCTCTGAAATGTCCCTGTAACGTCTCTGTAACATCCCTGTAACGTCTTTGTAACCTTTCTCTAACCTCTCTGAAATGTCCCTGTAACCTCTCTGTAACATTCCTGAAACGTCTCTGTAAACCTTTCTGTAACCTCTCTGAAATGTCCCTGTAATGTCTCTGTAACCTTTCTGTAACCCCTCTGTAATGTCTCTGTAGCATCCCTGTAACGTCTCTGTAACCTTTCTGAAACCTCTCTGTAACGTTCCTGTAATGTCTCTGTAACCCTTCTGTAACCTCTCTGAAATGTCCCTGTAACGTTTCTGTAACATCCCTGTAACATCTCTGTAACCTTTCTGTAACCTTTCTGAAACCTCTCTGTAACGTTCCTGTAATGTCTCTGTAACCTTTCTGTAACCTTTCTGAAACCTCTCTGTAACGTTCCTGTAATGTCTCTGTAACCTTTCTGTAACCTCTCTGTAACCTTTCTGAAACCTCTCTGTAAACGTTCCTGTAATGTCTCTGTAACCTCTCTGTAAGATCTCTGTAACATCCCTGTAACGTCTTTGTAACCTTTCTCTAACCTCTCTGAAATGTCCCTGTAACGTCTCTGTAACATCCCTGTAAAGTCTCTATAACCTTTCTGTAACCTCTTTTGAAATGTCCCTGTAACGACTCTGTAACATCCCTGTAACGTCTTTGTAACCTTTCTCTAACCTCTCTGAAATGTCCCTGTAACCTCTCTGTAACATTCCTGAAACGTCTCTGTAACCTTTCTGTAACCTCTCTGAAATGTCCCTGTAACGTCTCTGTAACATCCCTGTAAAGTCTCTATAACCTTTCTGAAATGTCCCTGTAATGTCTCTGTAACCTTTCTGTAACCCCTCTGTAATGTCTCTGTAGCATCCCTGTACAACGTCTCTGTAACCTTTCTGAACCTCTCTGTAACGTTCCTGTAATGTCTCTGTAAACCCTTCTGTAACCTCTCTGAAATGTCCCTGTAACGTTTCTGTAACATCCCTGTAACATCTCTGAACCTTTCTGTAACCTTTCTGAAACCTCTCTGTAACGTTCCTGTAATGTCTCTGTAACCCTTCTGTAACCTCTCTGAAATGTCCCTGTAACGTTTCTGTAACATCCCTGTAACATCTCTGTAACCTTTCTGTAACCTTTCTGAAACCTCTCTGTAACGTTCCTGTAATGTCTCTGTAACCCTTCTGTAACCTCTCTGAAATGTCCCTGTAACGTTTCTGTAATATCCCTGTAACATCTCTGTAACCTTTCTGTAACCTTTCTGAAACCTCTCTGTAATGTTCCTGCCACCTTCAGCTTCTTAACTGAGAATATTTTCTAGTTTCTTTCGTCTTGTCTGACAGCAACTGAATATCGTGGAGACATTTTATGGTCCAAACAAAAACAACCGATCAGTTAACTGACAAAATGATTGACATATTAATCAATAATTTATAATGTAAGTGTCGTTATGAACTGTACAGATGTCTCCGTTTTGATCAGATATTTTATTACTGTCATGTCATTTTGAAAGTGCTATTTAATAATATGACCTTTTGGTCAATTATGTATTTATGTTTTTGTAAATTTATGAATTATTAGATTTAAACATAATGAAATTGTTTCTATTTGAAGAAAATTAATTGTAAACGATAAAATAATCGATAGTTGAAGCTCCGCTGTTTTAAACGCACAAATAGAAACTCATCACTTCAACTGTTGACTCATTTCAATCATATTAACCAGCTGTTTCTACTGTTTCTACTGTCTCTACTGTCTCTGATCTCTGTTGTCTCTGAGCTCCGTCTTTATAAGTCTGTAATCAATAAACTGTCTCATTATATGATCGATAAATAAACTCACCGATCTGTTTGTCTTCTCTTTCACCCGTCTGTCTCTCAGTCTGTCTTTCTGTCTCTCCACTCTCTTTGTTTGCTCTGTTGATGTTCCGGGTTCATGTCACGTGACCTCTCTGACGTCTCTGATGTTCAGCTCGTCAGTGGACCAATCAAAACCTGCCCGGAGTTTGAATGTCGACGCCTTTTCAATAAAACACGACTCAGAACAACAAAAACCTGAATAATATTCATGCTTAATGAAGAATATGAACACAGAGAGACAGCTGCTGGGGTACCAACACTGCAGGACAGCGTTATAACCGGTTATAACGCGTTAGTTCAGCTTCAAAAACCATAAACACGCGGCTTCCGTTTAATCTCAGCCAAAATAAAAGCCTAAACACAAAAAACCCTGCAATTTTAGTTTCAAAATAAAAGCTCCATCAACAAGCGCTTCATTTCAGTCTCAGATCATTTAAATCTTTATTTTAAATTCAATTTAAATACATTTATTTATGTTAAATTTATTTTCAACATTACAAAATGTTGATCAAACGTTGATCGACGTGCAGCAGAGAACATTTAGAACAAATACAAGAACACTGACTCATTATACACATATTATTATTATTATTATTATTATTATCATTATTATTATTATCATTATTATTATTATTATTATTATTATTATTATTATTATATTAATTATTATTATTATTATTGTTGTTGTTGTTGTGTTGTTGTTGTTTATTGTTGTTTTTAGTTTCAGATTGACTCAACATTCTCTGAATGTTACAGTAACGTCAGGACCTCCCGTCTTATTCCTGCATCACTTCCTGTTCACAGGAAAAAAAAACAAAAACAAAACAAACAAAACAAACAAAAAAAACAAACAAACAGAACATTTACAGCAGCAATGTCAAACATGCGGCCCGCGGGCCTAAGTTGGGCCACTGAAGAGTCCACTCATGAACTCCTGTGAAGATTTATCGTGTTCATAATTAAAGATATTAGACAGATGATGACTGAAGCTGCTGATTGACGACATTTATCATTAAGTTTTAGAACAATACTGGTGGAACCCTGTTGCCATGGAAACTTTAGATTAATAAACATCAGCTTCATCATTGGTGTTTGTGGTGATTCGGTGTTAAAATGGCCTGAAAAAAAAAAATTATGATCATCTCAACATGTTTGATTGGTGTAACATTGATATTGAGGCATTTGGTCAAAAATATCGTGATATTTGAACATTAACTTTAAATTGCTGTCACAGTCATGTTTTTGCATGTTTGGACCTATTTTTCAACTAGTGATCAATCTGGCAATAATTTTTTCCAATAACCAGTCAGTATTTTGGTTCATGAAATGTCAGAAAATGTTGATCAATGTCCAAGGTGACGTCCTCAAATGTCTTGTTTTGTCCACAACTCAAAGATATTCAGTTTACTGTCAGAGAGGAGTAAAGAAACCAGAAAATATTCACATTTAAGAAGCTGAAATCAAATAATTTTGACTTCTTTTGTCTTAAAAAATAACTCAAATTGAGTAATCGTTTATCAAAGTAGTTGGCGATTAAATTAATAATCAATTCATAATGAATTATTTCATCCTCCTTGTTTTTATTTCACATCTTTCTGTCAAATATGTTTTATTTTTATGTTTCTTTTTATTTTCTCCATCAGATTTATTACTTTTATTTATTACCAGTCACCAAAATATTCAGATTAATGAATCAAATGAACATTCTGGTCAGATATCTTCATGACTCCTGCAAGCGGCGCTGTAACACAGCTAACAGCCCTCTGAACTGAACATGACGTTTATAGTTTAACACACATCCTTCATCATCTTCATCATCATCATCATCATCATCACCTCAGTATCTCATCTCATGACGTTATAAATAATCAGTTAAACATATAAAAAGATAAAACGTCTCTGTGTGTCCGCACGGTCCATTATGTAATGTTGTCAGAGGAACTCTGGGGTTGCCAGGTTTGTGGGACTGTGGTCGCCAGATTCTGAGTGATTCCCACTGATGTCATTTTGCTTTTGTAAAGGAGGTTTTAAATGGGGGGATAAAAACCATCACAACCTGGCAACCCTGTGTGCTGACAGGATGCGTTCGCTTCACAAAGTCCAGTTAGCAGCTAACAGTTAGCATCGTCAAGTCAGACAGAGTGACGCAGCAACAGGGAATGACGGGTTCTACATAATAAAAGCACTGCTCTGTACTTATATTCAGGACTGTAGGAGGGATTTAAATTATTCTAATGAAAATACCAAAAATCAATTAAATAATCAAATTAAAATAACAACAATAAGACAAACACAATTAGTAAATCAATTAAGTTACTATTTCCTCACACTACAATTGACTACATTATTTTTAGATGAACTACTGTTAGAGAACACTACCATTAACTACTGCTAGGAAATACTAGTTACTGTTACTTAACAGTACCGTTAACTACTGTTAGCTAAAACTACATTAGCTACTGTTTGATAACACTCTCATCTGCATCTGTAGGCAAACACTACTATTAGCTACTCTTAGCAGAGCCTAATAACTATAACCTATCATTAATATTAGCTAACACTATCATAAGCTACTGTTGGCTACTGTTAACTAAAACTATATTAGCTAACACCACCAGCAGTGGTGTTAGCTAACACTATTGTCAGCTAGTTAGTCAGCTCAGGTGTAAAAGGTTAAATCAGGTAGTCTAACAGTTTAATCTTTATTTCTGAGAGTTTATTTCAGATTTTGTGACATCAGGTTGTTTGTGTAAAAAACCTTTCAAATCTACAGGTTAGAACATCGACTGAGAAACTGTTCATCTGTAATGTTTTTATTCTAAATCAGGTGCCAAAGCTAATTACAAAGGTTACCACACAGTTCAGACAGGATCTGTGAGTGACAAGCTTTCTGTAGTTTTTGTAGTTTGGTCTGTAGAGAAAATATTGATTTCACACAGGTAAAATTCACACCTTACAGCAGCTCAAGGATCAACAGGATGTGAGATAAATAAAATAAAAAACAGAGTAAATAATAAGAAATAACACAATTTGCCACACTGTGTGCAGCATTATACAAAGACAATAAATAAATAATATTGCCTTTCAAAATGGATCCTGACAGAGATGCAGGCAGGATGGTGTGAGTGTGTGGATATTATTACACAGTGAAACTATAAAAAATATATATAGTTTTGTTTGGTGTTGCTGTTGGTGTTATAGATAAATTTTTTACACACAACTTACACCTCATATATTTAGTCTCTCTTTGAATTCTTTGGTAGTTTTTTATTTCTTGTTTCTGTCCATTGAGAAAATAAAAGCGTTTGGTTTTATTTTGAAGTGTCAGACCGGATGTATATGTTGTTCCTGTCTCTAACTTGACCCGCGGTCCTCTGCTCCTCTTTCGGCTCTGGACGGTTTTTCTCTCCGCTTATCTGCGTCTCTTCTCGGCTTCTCAGCGGCTCCTGGAGGCCCGTCAGAGTCCGGCTGGATCCACCTGGAGCTCAAAGCCTAGAACCCCGCCGATGGTCCAGTCTGCAGGCCGGACCAGGACCTCCAGGACCTGGAAACCCGGGCCCGCAGCGGGAGCAGGGAGGAGGCCCCGACGGCCCCTTGTTCTGACCCAGAAAGCAGCACCGACGGCCCGGCTGTGTGTCGACTGAAGGCCGGTGAGGGTCTGGACGGTGAACTGGATCACTTCAATCCATCGGATCCGTTATTAACAGATCGTGGGTCTGCTGCTAACTGTTAGCTCCGGGCTAACCGACCCCGTTAGCTTCTCTCCCCGGTGGACCACCGCCGAGGCTCCGCAGCGGAGCGGAGCGGGGCCGGGAAACACAGGCGGGTTCACCGGAGACCTGATCCATCATGGCGGCGGCCTTAATCAAGGAGATCGTGAGCAGGAATAAGAGGAGGTACCAGGAGGACGGCTTCGACTTGGACCTCACCTGTATCCTTCACTGTCACTTACCTGGTTCTGTTAGCCTGCTCCGCTAACGTTAGCTCTCCGCAGAACTCCATTCAAAAATGTTGTAATTTAATCATTGTGACCGTGTGCAGTCAGAGCTGCTCTTAACAGTTCAACAACCAAACCCCAGAATGAAAATTAGCACTTTTAGAAACAGTCCAGTGATTGACCCTGTAACGTTATCGGTATCTGTAGAGAACAGATGTTAAAATGTTCTCACTGTTATCGGCAGGTATACCGACATTTGTGCGAGTCTGCCTCAAATTAGCTGTTTTTTTTAACAGAGTTCTTCGTGCAGTTTGTCGCCTGCAGCAGACTGCGAATAAATCGGACTGGCTAACATTAGCTTTCAAATGTCATGCAGAACTGCATTCAAAAATGTTGTAATTTAATAATTAAGTCCATGAGTGACTGCTTGCACGAGTTGTTAAACCAAACCCCAGTGTAAAAATCAGCAGTTTAGTCCAGTGCTCAAAGAACCAAAGATAGCAGTGTTAATAGTAACAGATCCTAAAATGAGCTCTTTCTATCAGCCGGTAAAATGTTCTCACTGTTCTGGGCAGGTCTGTCGACATGTGTGCGAGTTTGTCTTAAATTGGCAGTTTCTTTAATGGAGTTTGGTGCGGTGCAGTATACGGGAGCCTGTGAGTGAATGGGGCTCTAACGTCACCTCTCCACAGGACTACATTTTAAAAAGTTGTAATTTAATGAAACTTGCTCATCATACCAGCTGCATGAAACAGTTTGACAACCAATCCCCAGTGTAAAAATCAGCAGTTAAAGAATAATTGCAGTGCTCCTAGATGAGATGGAAGCAGTGAAGAGATGCTAAAAATTAGCTCCTCACAGGTGGATGTCGTTTGTATCCGAGTTTGTCTTAAATTAGCAGTTTTTTTTAACAGAGTTCGTGGTGCAGTTTGTTGCCTACAGGATAATGACTGAATCGAGCTAGCTAACATTACGCAAAACTCCATTCACAAATGTTGTAATTTAATGATGCTGTCTGTGTGCAGACAGGCTGCTTACATAAAGCAACAGTGAGTGACAGACAGAGCTGCTCTTCATATCGGCTGCATAAAACAGATCAACAACCAAACCCTAGTGTTAAAATAAGCAGTTTTAGAAACAGACTGAATCAAACTTAGCAGTGAACAGATGCTAAAAATGAGCTCCTAATAGGAGGATGTTCAGCTGATGTTAGGGCTGAACGATTCTGAAAAAATATCTTTATTGTGATTATTTTGACTGATACTGCAACTGTGATGTGATCTGTTGTATTAGATGTAATGATAATTTTTTACATTCTTATTTTGACTGAAAAAAAGTCCTTTTTTTTTTGCAAGAATCTGCATCAAATGAAGATGTTTTAAAGTCTGTAGGATCTAATGTGTAGGACAGGATGTCTCTGTCTCACCACATTCAGTCATTTAAACATTTAAAGACACATTTCACCTTTAACAAATATTACACCTCCCAAAATTTGAAAATTGCAGAAAGCCACATTGTGATTTAGATAAAATTTCAATTAATTGTGCAGCCGATTAATTGTTACAGGAGACTGTGAGTGAATGAGGCTTGCTAACGTTAGCATGTTTCTGTTCGTTTCATCATTAATTCATCTGTTAATCTGTGAGTGGTTTCATGTGTTTATTTTTCAGAGGTGATACTGAAGGTAGCAGCTGCTAACATGCTAAGCTAACAGTGGTGTCAGTGGAGTTTAATCAGAAAACAGACAGAGACGATCACACTTGTTATCAGATCTTATTCAGTAACACAGTAAGACATAAAGACACTCCAGAAACGTCCACATTCAGTCTCATAATTCAGTTTCAGTTCACTGAGATGGACATCTGCTCTGTGAGGAAAAGTAATCGAGTGCAGAACCACAGAACTCCTCTTCAGCCAATAACTGCTCATATTTTATGATGGATGAATGTTGAGCAGCAGATTAAAACTGAATAAAGTCATTTTCCCTGAATGGTGAGAAATAAACTTGAGTTTTTTCTCAAAACAGAAAACAATACTTTAGTGTTTCAACATATAGAGCTGCATCAGTCACTAATCAGGAAACAGAAAACCTGGAAAACAGGCGACCATATTTCCAGTCCTGGAAAACGAGCGAAAATGTTAAATTTATTTCCACAGAATGAACCACAAGGCTGTTGGAGCATCGTCAGGACTAACATCCAAATGATCAACATTTACTTTGAATCACAGGGGTTCATTTTATTTCGGCCTGAAGAATTAATCCAAATTTGATCAAAATCACAATATCACATCAGTTTTCAAATCACAGGAGGTGCAATATGTGTAAATATAAATACAGTTTAGTAAATAAAAAGAATAAATAAATGTGATATATATAAATGCAGAAATGTTCTGGCCTGTGCATCATGTTTTTTATAGACTTAAGAAAACATCTTTGTTTGGTACAAATCTCTGCAAAAATCACACCATAATGATCTGTTTTAAATGAAAATAAGATTAATGATGTAAAAATTATCATTACCTCTAATATCACAAATCATATCGCAACTGCAATATCAGTCAAAATAATCACAATCAGATATTTTTTCTAAATCGCTCAGTCTTAATATTATTCGTAAGAAAAAAGCGCATTCATGTTATTCTTATTATAATTGTTCTTATTCTTATTATTGTTATTAACAATAAATAATTATAATCATAATAATAAGGAAGCACAACAGAAACAACATTTAAAAACAATAACATAATATTAAAAAGCAAATTCATTAAAAACATTTACTTTAACTGTCCTTTTGACTTGCTGTCTCTCAGTCCAGTTAACACAGAAACATTACACAGGAACATGTTGGTGTTCCATCACTGGAGAGGAGAGAGAACCCTGGTTCTGTGGTTCTGCACTCGACTGCTCTTCCTTACAGAGCAGATGTTTGTCTGAGACTGAATGTGGACGTTTCCTGATGATCATATACAGTTTCAGAGATAATTAATTTAATTTATATTATCTAATTTTTTTGGGAATTCAGTTCATGATAAATTTAATTTCAAAGAATGATTTTCAAATAAAGTTTTTAATTCAAGACAAACAGTAATTCAAAATCCAGTTTGTCGTGAAACTGTATAAATGTCACATGAACGGCTGAACAACAAGAAAGTGGGAATCAGCTAGCTCAGCTTAGTTTAGCTTATCTTACAGGGTGCACGAAACTCACAGTTTGGATCAGATCGGTTTTGGGATCAACAACAAAAAAAGAAGGTGGAATTTGGGTTAAATTATTTTTAAAAATGAACTTGACTTTAATTTTAATGTCTGTTTTCACTATTATGTTAAACTTACGTTACAATAACAATTCTATACAGTTTACTTTGAACACCCGACTGTATTATACTGTACCATTATGCATATAACAGAATTATATACTGTACAGTATAATACACAACTACACTGTGCTGTGGGCGGGACATCGAGCCAGACTACACTCTGATTGGTTAGAAGTCACGAGTAACAGCCAATCAGCACAGACAGACAGACAGAGAGCTGCTCTGGTGAGCTGAGAGGAGCTGTGTGTGTGTGTGTGTGTGTGTGTGTGTGTTGTGGTGTGTGGGGTGGTGTGTGTGTGTGTTAGAAGTTCAGACATCAGATGTCACCAAATCAATAAAAATCTCACAATCTTGTGATCTGTTTCTATGACGACAGCCGGCCTACTTTCCCAGTTACAGCAGTGAAGAAGTCTGAAGTCATCGTCTGAGTTTCACTCGATGGAGACAACTTTTAAATGCATCCAGATTCAGAAAATTATGTATTTAAAAAGTAACGATGACAGTAAAACTGTTTTCACTGTTTACTTGCTAACAGTGAGGCACTGTAGGGTTGTGACTTGTTCACATATGTTGTAGATGGTACTGAGAGACAGCCCTTATTTCCCATCATGCATTGCTGAGAGTTTAAAATAGCTATTTTATGCTCCAAAATGCAAATGTTACTTTTTGTAAATGTTTGTAATGTGTTACTATTGTGTTTGTTTAGAATATGCTGGTGTATGCTGGTAAATAGCTGATATATATTCATCCAATCGTCCAACTTTAGTTTTGTCCAGAAAAGACAAACCACATCTAACATGTTCGTCAGAGAGCTTTAGAGCTGCTGCAGCATGGATTTATTACCTTTGGACATGACCAAGCTAACTGTTTCCAGTCTTTATGCTAGACTAAGATATCTTTATGCCAAGCTAAGATACCAGTTTCCATCTGTTTCTAGTCTTAATGATAAACTAAGACAGCTATTTCCATCTGTTTTCAGTCTTTATGCTAAGTTAAGATAGCTGTCTCCACCTGTTTTCCAGTCTTAATGCTAATCTAAGATAGCTGTGTCCATCTGTTTTCAGTCTTTATGCTAAGCTAAGATAGCTGCTTCCACCTGTTCCACCAGCTCATAACCAGATATCGACCTGAACATGTGACTGTCAGAGAGAAGAAGAGGGTTTCACTAAATGTTGAACTGTTCCTTTAACTGACTGAAATATCATGTTGTGAGGCATTGTGGGAAATGTAGGAAGTCAAAACAAGTTGACAAGTTTCTGATTGCTGCTGGGTCACTTCTTCTTCTGTGGTTCATGTTTGGTCAGATCTTGGCTTAGATGGTTGTCAAGGTTACAATGCTGGTGTTGACTGTTGCTAGGAGATGGGAGGTGAACGACCACATGATCAATGTGACAACTTCCCTTTTCTTATGACAGACAACAGTCAGAACATCACATGACCACCAGAGGTCACTGTGAGGTTGACAGACAGATTGATTGATTGATGGAATTCAGAACATGTGTTTATTGATCCTGAACATGTGATCAGACATTTATCCAAACATCATTGCGATGGGTTTCCCAGCGGAGCGTCTGGAGGGAGTCTACAGGAACAATATTGATGATGTTGTACGGTAAGACGACCTCATTGTCAGCAACTCCGTTGCCATGAGAAGATGGTGCATTCAAAGACACTTGGGCATCTGAAACCTGAAACTTTTGAGCATCCAGGTCACCATGTGAGGAGCTGAACTGAAGTTTGTTTCTGTTTTTTTCAGGTTTTTAGACTCGAAGCACAAGAATCATTATAAGATTTACAATCTGTAAGTATGACTCATCATTTTACGTCATTTATCGTTTCAACATTTTTTGACATTTATTGACCAAACAACTAATCAATTAGTGGAAAGATTATTGTCAGATTGATCAGGAGTTGAAAAATAGGTCCAAACATGTTGTGTAACTAACGTGTGTAACATCTGTCTGTCCATAGATGTGCGGAGCGACATTATGACACAGCAAAGTTCAACTGTCGAGGTGAGTTTCAGTCATGGGATGGAGGATGGATTCTTCTTCCCGTCCTGTCTGTGTTGTGTCTCACAGCTCCATGTCTGTCTCTTGTCTCTTGTCAGTGGCTCAGTACCCATTTGAGGACCACAACCCGCCTCAGCTGGAGCTCATCAAGCCGTTCTGCGAGGACTTGGATCAGTGGCTGAGCGAAGACGAGCAACATGTCGCCGCCATACACTGCAAGGCGGGAAAAGGTCGCACCGGTGTCATGATCTGCGCCTACCTGCTGCACCGAGGCAAGTTTCAGGAGGCTCAGGAGGCCCTGGACTTCTACGGAGAGGTCCGCACCCGCGACAAGAAGGTGAGTTCAGGAAACTGTCTGAGTTTAAAATAGACATTTAAAATAACGATGTGAAGTCACCTCAAATTTAACAAGATGTTTTTATACAGCATCTCATTTATGACACATTTAATTCTGTAATTAAAGAGACCAGATCATGTCCTGATTGGTTGGATAAACTTTTAGTTATATTACATACTGAAGGGAGGAGAACAGAATAAAAAAGAAGGAAAAGGAATACAAAGAAGAAAGGGAATAAAAAGGAAATGAACAGAAGAAAGAAAAATGAATAAAAAGGGAGGGAAAGCAAATAAAAAGTAGAGTCCAAAGGTTCAGGTTCAGCAGGTCATGTGCAGCTCACCTGGATGACTGTGAGTCGGTGGGTGGAGTCACAGGATGATTTACCTGCCACCAGATAATCTGACATGTTTTTTGCCCTGGAAATCCCAAACATGTAGAACTGCAGAAGAAAAACGACCAAAATAAAGAAAGAAAATTATCCTCAGCTGACTGACACCGATTTTATTTGTGTGTGTGTGTGTGCTTGTGTGTGTTCAGGGCGTGACCATTCCCAGTCAGCGGCGTTACGTCATCTACTACAGCTTCCTGCTGAGGAACCAGCTGCTCTACAAACCTGTCGCTCTGCTCTTCCACAAGATGCTGTTTGAAACCATCCCCATGTTCACTGGAGGAACCTGCAGTACGTCTGTCTGCCTCTCCGTCTGTCTGTTTATCTGTCTGTCTGCCTGCCTGTCTGTCTGAACTAACTCTTGTGTGGTTTTGGTGCTTCAGATCCTCAGTTCGTGGTCTACCAGCTGAAGGTGAAGATCCACACGTCTAACCCCGCCCATACTCGGCGTGAAGACAAGCTGATGCTGTTTGAGTTCCCGCAGCCTTTACCTGTCTGTGGAGACATCAAGGTGGAGTTTTTCCACAAGCAGAACAAGATGATGAAGAAGGTGAGGAGGACTCACTGTGTCTAAATTTAGATCAATAACTTAAAACAGATAGAAATGAAAATAAATTATTCAAACCAGTGAGGTGTGAAATACTTTATTATACTTTAATCATTTTTGTTTATTTACACTCATTTACATGACATTATTTCCTCATATGTGTCCTGATTAAACATGAGAAGTGTTACCAACCTAAATTGAAAAAAAAAACAAACAAAAAACTTAAAGCTCAAAAACTGAAACGTCATTTAGTACTCAGTTCTGTGTAGACCACCTTCGACAGTTTCAAGTCTTCCTCAGTATCTTGTATCCATCAGTGGCGGCGGCGTCTGAAATATCACTAATTCTTCTCTGGTTCAGTCTTATCAGGGTCAGTCTTATCGGGTTCAGTCTTGTTGGGTTCATTCTTATTGGGTTCAGTCTTGCTGGGTCAGGTCTTGTTGGGTTCAGTTTTCTCAGGTTCAGTCTTGTTGGGTTCAGTCTTATCAGGGTCAGTCTTGTTGGGTTCAGTCTTATCGGGTTCAGTCTTATTGGGGTCAGTCTTATTGGGGTCAGTCTTATTGGGGTCAGTCTTATCGGGGTTCAGTCTTATCGGGTTCAGTCTTGTTGGGTTCAGTCTTGTTGGGTTCAGTCTTATTGGGTTCAGTCTTATTGGGGTCAGTCTTATTGGGGTCAGTCTTATTGGGTTCAGTCTTGCTGGGTCAGGTCTTGTTGGGTTCAGTCTTCTCAGGTCCAGTCTTATTGGGTTCAGTCTTGCTGGGTCAAGTCTTGTTGGGTTCAGTTTTCTCAGGTTCAGTCTTATCGGGGTCAGTCTTGTTGGGTTCAGTCTTGTTGGGTTCAGTCTTGTTGGGTTCAGTCTTATTGGGTTCAGTTTTGCTGGGTGAGGTCTTGTTGGGTTCAGTTTTCTCAGGTTCAGTCTTGTTGGGTTCAGTCTTATCGGGGTCAGTTTTGTGGATCCATTATCAGAATCTTCTTTGGTTGATGGTGATGGCCCCTGTAGTCTTGGAACAGACTAAAACACACAAAAAACACACAATTTGATGTCACAATCATTTTAAGACGCCACAGCTGCACTGCAGTCAAAACATGACGTGTGTTTTCACTGTGTCATTATGGATCGATTATAGAATTTATGGCCACAAAAATAATTTTAATTCATTTCTAGTTCTAAGAAAATCAGATGAAGTGGGTGACGGTGTCTGAACACATTTGAGCTCAGTTAATTTAATTCATTTAGCTCAGATCACTCATGAATTTCAGGAATCCTTAGTGCTTTAGAGGGAACATAGAAACCTCAGGGAGACGACCAGAGGATGGATCCTTCATCCAGTACAGACAGACAGAAGGTAGATGTGGTCTTTAGACTGCTGGACCTGTCGCTGATCACCTCAGACTCTGTCCTTCCAGGAAAAGATGTTCCACTTTTGGGTTAACACCTTCTTCATCCCGGGGCCGGAGGAGAACCTTGACAAACTGGAGAACGGAAGCGCTGGGATGCCGCGGGAACCTGCTGAGAGAACTCACCAGAACCTGAGCATGATGATGGGAGGAGAGAGCAATGACAGAGACTACCTGGTCCTCACTCTGACCAAGAATGACCTGGACAAGGCCAACAAGGACAAGGCCAACAGGAACTTCTCCCCAAACTTCAAGGTAAAACCTCTCTGTTGGTTTACTGTAATCAAAAGTTTAAAAGTTCTCCCAGATGTTTTACACTGGATTCACACGTTGGACAACATGGACAATTACATTTTCTAATAATAATTTTTTCAATATTGTACAAAGAAGTGTTCAATCTAGAAAGTTTCTTTGTTTTCCTCTTCACAAGAACAGTGTTGTCAGTTGTGGTGTGAGAATAGGTCACATAACACTATAACTCACTATAAGTAAAGTTTTATCATCTTGTTGGCGTCGACCTCACTAAACTATCTGATCTGTGGCAGCATTGATGGGCTCTGACAAAGATTATTATAGTGAACTAAAACTTAAAAAATCTGCTCCTGACAAATAACAAACATATTACAATAAAAACAATTAAAACTAAACATTTTTTTTTTAAACTAAACTGAAATAAGAAAACCAGCTGAATTGAATTTATGTTAACTGTTGCGATTGCAGCTTTATGGAGGGACTGATTAAAACCCAAATAAAAACTAATGGAAAATCCAAAACTATTGTAACTCTGGCTCTGACTGTATAAAGCTCAGTGACGGCGGGTTTTCTAGGAGTTTGTTGTTCAGGGTAAATAATTCACAAATCACAAGGTGAGTTCAGCAGGTTGTTGATGCTGAAACTTCTCAGGGTGTGTTCACAGCAGCCTGCTTTAGTCCGGTTGAACTGAACCCTCGAGCATTTACCTCCTTGGTGCGGTTCATTTGGGTTGATGTGAATCGTCCTCTCTGGTTTTATTCAGGAACCCTTGGGTGCTAACCCGCCCTAACTCTGTTTTTACTGTCTGCCTCAGGTGAAACTGTTCTTCACTAAGACTGTGGAGGAAGGAGCTAACTGTGACGCGAGCAGCACGTCGGCCTCGGTGACGCCGGACGTCAGCGACAACGAGCCGGATCACTACCGCTACTCCGACACAACAGACTCGGACCCGGAGAACGAGCCGTTTGAAGAGGACCATCACAATCAGATCACAAAAGTCTGACACACACATACACACACACACAAACACACTCTCACACACATCCAGATAAAGACGTGTGTGTGTGTATACTGTATATATATATACACACACACACACACAGTATGTATGTATGTATGTATACACACCCATGAACCCCCAGACTGAGACTAGCGCTGTGTTAGCTAACCGGGGACTATAACTGGCGGACCAGAGCTGATCTGTGGGACTCACTGAGCTCAGATCAGGATATAAGCTCCCCCCTCCCTCCAATCTTCTGCTTGATGCACAGCTGGACAATCACATTACATGGCGGTAGGAGATGAGGGGGGCGGGGAAAAATGTGTGGGTGGGGCCAGGCCTGGCAAACACACGGCGGATGGACAATAAGACAGATGAATGGACAGACAGAGAGGAGATTTAAAAAATAAAGGAGTAAAACTTGAATATAAACAAACTGAAAGACAAGTAGACTTCTTTAGTGACTACACCACGATGTTTGTTGGATAAATACCCACAATCCCCCTGTGTCCTCCCTTCCTTCCTTCATGACCAGTTTTAGGAAACTTTATGCAGACCAGTCTTCATTTTTTCATCTCTTTGATCTTCAGTTTTGTGAAGCTGTTTGACAGACGACTCTTCTCTCTGTGTGCTCATGTCAAACGTTTGGTCAAACTCATTTCAAACTTCCTGGTCGTCTTGTCTCATATGGACCCACGTGGACTTTTGAAGGCCAGCTGATAATGATATCTTTGAAATTAAGAAATATTATATACTTACTTGTATGAAATTCTATTAATCTGCAATTTTTCACAAAAGTTCTTTATTGGAAACTGCATTTGGATCATTTAGGGAAACTAAAAGTAAATTTCACCCTGAGGACTGATATGACAACGTGGACCAGTTTGAACTGGTTGGGAACTGTTAGTATAAGCCTATTTGTACTGAGTCAGAAGATGAACATCTGAGCAGGTTCATACCAGTCAGTCTGTGTCGGATTTGACCATCCAATCTGACCCATTGCAGACAGGCCATGTTAGAACCAGTCCGAGTCTGGACCATTGAGAGTCAGTTTGGTATAGTCTCAACAAGCATGAACCAGTTAGAGCCGGTTCAGTCAGGTCAGTTTGGACTACTCCATCTGAGCCACTGTGAACAGGCCAGTCTGAGTCATTTTGACCAGTCTGAGGGACCAGTCTGAGTCAGGTTGGACCGGTCTTAAATTGGTCTGGAGCAGTCTAAACCAGTTTGGACCAATCTAACTCTGGAATACAAATGACTTGATTCTTTTATCTCTCTATTTTGTTGAGAGGGTTTTAAACTGATCACTTTTGGAAACTCCAACCAAAGAACTTCCCAGCTCATTTTCTTAACCTTTTTCCAAGTCTTGAATCAAGTTTGGACCAAGCTGGACCAGTCTCATAGCTGGCCTTTACCAAATGTGGACCAGTTTCAGCTGGTCTGGACTGGCTTTGGGATGAAGCAGCACACGGAGAGAAGTGACAGCCTGTCGTTTGAACGTGTCAATTGAGAAGAGAAACTTATTATTCACAATCTGCTGCATTTCTGTCAATCATCTACTGTTGAAGACACTCATACAGTTCAAACCTACTGTGAACAAATTACTACTCTTCTGTCAGAAGGATTCTCTTCAATCAGCTCCTACACTTACAGAAAACTTCTTTTGTACTCTGACTTGTATCAAACATTAAGCTAAACAACAAACAAGCTACACACAGTGTAATCATTCCTTCAGTCGGACCTGTAGGCGAACGCACCCTAACACAAACTGAAGCAGAAATCCACAACTCCAGAGCGCTTGGTTTTGATGTGCCTGGGATGCCACCAGGGTGTCAGTGAGTTTGCACTTTCGAAAGGACAATTCACTGAATATTGATGGATTTGTACGTAAACTCAGTCCATCCAAGAGAGCCTGATTTCTGTTGAAAGACACGGCCCTTTTGTAAACCTGCTCTTGGTGAAGTTTGAGCTCAGAGTTTCCTGACCTTGAGGTCACAAGCCAACGTGGATGTGAGGGTAGATATCTAAGATGGATGAAGTGTAAACATAAAGATCGCTGTCCGCTCAACTTGGAGCTCCTTGTGTTTCTGAAGACTCAGCTGGCAGAAGATTGTGAAACTCAGCCCAGCTGCTGACCTATCAGCTTCCAGCAGTCTTCGTGACCACCATTGGTTCTGAGAATCATGAGGTTCAGCTTCTGTGTGTCTGTGGATTCTGACTTTTCATAAAGGGTTATGATGCTCTGTAATTATTACTCTGTCCGTAGACTATTAATCATTTTACTCGCTTCTACTTGTTGCAGACATTTAAGCACTTAAATTCTTGCAAACTGTACCTTCAGTTTTAGGATCACATTAGCATTACAGCAGGTTCAAGACTATTCCATCTGGATTTCACAGAAGTAAATGAACATCAGGGATACTCTGATTCATGTCTTTAATTAGATCATTAGTCATAAGAGCAAACCAATCAAAAACAAATCACCTGGTGGTTCTTGTTCTTTGGGTTCTGACTCAGTGTTCGGGCAACAAATTAAAAGGGAATTTTAAACCTTTTTTGTAAATTTGAACAGTCTTCTGGATGATTATTGTGTGGATGTACCTCTTTATGTTCACACAATAAGCTACCTCCTGCTCAGCTGGTGTTCTACAGCAAAAAGTACCATGATTGGACTTGATCTGATTGGGCTGTGAACTGTTTCATGAACAGGCAGTAAGAACACTGAAGTTTCGTTTGCATCACCCAAGTCACAATCAAGTTAGCTATAATCAATAACTCTAGAGCCCACCTCTGAAGTCATTTAGATTGAATAGCAGCCAGTTTGTTCGGATTGATTAGAGCATCCCTGATGATCATCTGAAAGAACATCAGTGCCCAGATTGGATGTGGGTAGAAGTTTTAGTCCTGAGGTCTGATTTCCGTCCTTACACTTGGTGCTACTACCTGTCATTGGCTCTGCGTTGGTCCTGTGTCATTCATGGTTCGTTGTAGGTGTGGTAACAAGACTGGATGGAGTTTTGAAGTTCCAGTTGTCACCCTGTTGGTCCGATCACACAGGACGCACGCCTGAGGCTTGAAAACAAGAAATCCTTAGTGATGTTTCTATTCTGAGGGCAGAGACACCAGAAGATGCTCATACAGATTCTTACATTTCCCAACCTTAAATTCCATCTGGACCTCAGATCATTGCCCAAAGATTCAACGACACACAGGTAGGAGAGTGAAAGGCCAATGATGATGAAATCCAGCATGTTTGACACATCTAGGATGTCAGTATCATAACCATAGAACAGGGCTGACCCGAACGGAGATGAAGATACTAAGACATGTCTCTGACTAATCCTGACATCCAGACGGCTCTTGTCCATTCTTAGCCTTGACACTCCATGTTTTAAGCTGCTTACTGAGCTTCATAAACAATTATTTCAAAGCCCTTTATCACAGAGCTAACGGAGAAAGACCTGTTTCATCTTTTATCTGATTGGAAAGAAAAGAAAATGATGCAGAGGCATTTCTTGAAAACCCTGCACCCTGTACTGGGCAGATAAACTTAATAACCTGGTTCCAGACCTCTGATTTGCTGCTGAATTGAGGACAGTTTCCTTGGTTAGAAAAACAGTCGAGCCAATCAGTGCTTTTTAGATGGGATTCAAACTGGCAATGTCGTCTTCCTGTGCCAGAACCAGCAAAACGTCCACAAAAATAACAACACAAGCAGAGGAGATCTTCCAACTGTTGTTGTAAGTCAACTTAATTTGTGTGTTGTGAGAAACAAAGATGACAAAAATTGTACTTAGAACTCCATGAAAGTCATTGCAGGAAGCAGAAAAAGGAGGCTGCCGCTGATCAAATGCGTCCTGTGTGATCACATCTTGAGGTGAAGCTCTTATGAAAACTTGTTTTAGCTTTGTGCTAACAGCTAACCAGTGCTTTTGAACAGCCATTGCAGGCTTACAGTTCATCTTGTTGGCTTTAAGGTGCTAAGCTAAGCTAGCCAGGGCTGATGCTGAGCCTGTTGTCCATCTGTGGTGCTCTCTACCAGCCACAAGTGTTCGTCCAGTCTTGATCTGTGACGCCTAGCAGCTCTGTTGTCAGCGTGGCAATCTATCCACAGGCTCTGTTAGTGTAACACACTTCTGTCCTGAGTCCTGTTCGGTGCTGTCATGCCTCGCCTCACTACCTGACATCAGCCCGTTCAGACATGACCTGTGTGTAGGCTCACTCACCCAGAAAACACAACGAACTCCTGCAAACTGCTGTGGAATCCAGAAACAGAACCAGCAAGACTGGATTCAGTTTTCCACAGGGTAGTAAATATTGTTTTACACGGTAACAGTTCAAACTTTTTAACGAAGCAGCCACAGTCTTACATTTTCGTTCTGGGCGCTGTTGGAGGTGCAGACATTTGTCCCAGATTGCAAATTTTGTTTTTAAATGTTTGGGTGCATTTTAAAGCAAAATTTGCTTGAGTGAGGCTCATTGTAAGGCCTTTTCTCTGAGGTTGTTGGTAGGATCAAAAATTGACACCCACCAAGTGCCAGAACGTGGGTACATTTTCCATTTAGCAAGTAAATCTCTGAAGGATATCCTCCACACTGGTGGTTAAATGCTATCCAAGTTTCATAGCATAATTTACTGTACGGGACATCCTCTTCTCCACTAAACTCTCACTCTCTGCTGGTCTGCTGCTTGCTACTGTTAGGCTAATTCAACAGCTATCAGGTGGCAATATTTAAAAGGAGTATGTCAGCCTTTAAAATGAAAAATGCTCTGATGAAAAGGAAGGGCACACAAAAACAAAGTGAGAGCTGGAGGTTTGGAGATAAAGACGTTCTAAGAGGCTGAGTTGTTGACCTGTGAGTCAAAAAGTTAATTACAGACGTTGGTTGTCAATAGATTCACAGTTCAGTGTCTAAACTGAGGCTGAGGACAATCTCCAGCTTTTGTTGTTAAAACGGAGTGGAAACAATTAAGAGTTCAAAAAAACCTTCACTGCAGAACCAATCCAAAGTCAGATTGGTCCAAACCATAGGGCAGCCTGTCATACTGGGGCAGTGATGTTGTGTGTTTACCACTGCTGAGAATTTGAGGGCTGTAGGATTGTTAACGGTCATTCTCGTTGCCATTCAATGTGCATCAACCAGCTGCGATTAGCCGAAAACAGTCTCCTATTTGGAAGCAGCTTCAAAATAGAAAAAAAAACAGGTCATGGTTGTTTGTTAAAGTCCTTAAATAAACAAAAACAAATCCCAAAGCCACGTGACACCTACGTTCATTAATGCATGTTCCAGCCCTAAATATGTACTGCTGCGTTCTAGTTACTCTGGTTGAACGCCACACAACCCGGTTTGCACTGAATGGGTTTCAGGTATTTGAGGCCAGGCAGGTGCTGTCCACGTCTCTGACTGTTTCAGGTGCTCGATCTCTTTTCTTTTGACCATTTTATAGTTGTTGGTTGCAGGCAACACGTCTTAGTTCAAGTGTCCATCTGTTAGGTTTTTTCCACCAACATGGAACCAGCTCTGTTCCGGTTCAGGCATCTAATTTTGAACCATTTCCTCCAAAAATAAACTGGTTCAGAACATGAGAAGCAGGTTCTTGTGCAGTGTCCTCTGTTGATGACATCCTTAATTGGAATCAAGGATTCTACTCAAAACTGATGGACACTTGGGCTGGTTCACTAGATAGTACCAAGGTTCCAAGAATCTTGAACAGAACTGGTGCAAAAACCTGAATGTATTTGGTGGAAAAGGGATGTTAGGACAGAACCAGTGTTGATTCAGAAACAGGATTGTCTCTTTAACTCTTTAAATGACATTCATCAGACATTTAAAACGAAATGCTTTCAAGTTTCAAGAGGCGACAAAAAGTTCAAGAAGGATGTTTCCAAACTAATTTAGTGCTTTTCAATCTCCACACAGAGAACTGAAGGCTACGGACAAGTGCAGCAGAGAACGTGTGACGTGTTGACCTGAACATTAGTTCCCTGTTGAAGATCAGATAGTTTGTCAACAGTGAAATCTGTCACGTCTTCATTGACGTTGATCACGTGTGAACGTCAGAATCTGTTGGTTTTGGTATTTTTTGCCCCACAGTTAACCACTCTGAATGAACTTCAACAATCACATCAACAGTTTTATACTCAAACTTTTGTGATTCTTTCAATCAGAAAGCTTCTTTGTTTTGTCTGTTTTAGTCAACCAGATGATGCTTCAGATCTGTTTACATCTCATCACCAAACCTGCCAAATGAAGCTCAGACTGACGTTTTCTTCTTCATGTTTCATTTGTTTGTTGGTTAGTTTGGAGTCGATGAGGTGAACGTGATCTACGTTCATGTTCTGTCCTAAGGTGCGGTCACATCAGCCCTCTGTTCAGCTCACCTGCCCTGCCCTAACATTTCAATACCCAATCAGTGTTTCTATTGGCTGAAGGTAGGCAGTGACGTCTCACCAAGAGTTCTCACACAAACAGGACAGTAATTCTCGGATTTGTCGTTTCTTGAAGTGATTGAGAGACAGAGGGAGTGTCCTCAAGACTGAGGTGTCATGTGATCGCACCTTTGCCTGAAGCCAGCAACAGTGTTCTGCTCCTCAGAGTCGTGAAACATCAACCACCTCTGTCGCCCTCTGAAACATCTGTCCAGAGGAGCAGTGTGGTAGATGGACGTCACCTGACAGCTGCTGGAAATCAGCATCATGAAAACTTTAATTCAGAGAACTTTTCAATCCCAGTTGGATCAAAATACTTAAAAATCATCAGCGTGACAGACAGATGTAGTCAAACATTTAACCTGTCCAACCTTTCAAAATGATCAACAATTGACTGTTCTTTAAGCCCCACCCCCTTTGTTATTGTTGCTAACCTGTTGGTCTTTCCGTTCTCATGCAGCAGTATACAATAATAACTCACATTAAACCAAACTTGGTGTCAGATCTGGTCGTTGTTCTCGGCTCTGATGTTCACTTTCTTTTCTGACGTCGAGCTGAAGTTTCGACTCAGCGGTCCACAGTGTTTCTGTTCATGTTTGTTTGTTTCACCGTAACTTCCGGCCTGTATCACCACAGATCAACATGTCATGATAAACTGACCCTCCTTCTCCCCGCTGTTCTTTTATTCTCTCCCTCCTCGTTTTATAATGAAATACAAACACTGTAAAGGTGAATAAACTATTTATAAACATCTGTTGGTATCCGTCATTGCATTATTTTAAAAACTACAACTCCCATGAGTCTGCAGGTGAGTTAAAGTCTGGTTCGGAACTCTGCTGCCCAGATCATCACCAAAACCCCCTCATCCCACCACATCACCCCCGTCCTTCAGCAACTCCACTGGCTCCCGGTTAATCAAAGAATCACTTACAAAATCCTTCTGTACACCTACAAGTCTATCCATAACCTCGGCCCTCCTTACCTCTCTGACCTCCTGCACGTTGTCACTCCATCCCGTGCCCTCAGATCTTCCTCCTCCCTCCATCTCACTGTACCCGCTGCCCGCCTTAGCTCTATGGGGAGCAGAGCTTTCAGCCGCTCTGCTCCCCAACTCTGGAACTCACTGCCACCTGACCTCCGTAACTCTGCCACCCTGCCCATCTTCAAATCTAAACTCAAAACTCATCTGTTCAGACTTGCTTACTCTCTCTAAACTGCTTCACACGGTCCCCCCCTCCCTATTTATTGTATGTTGTCTTTTATCTTGTATTTTATATCTTTATTTTTATATTTTCTGTACAGTGACCTTGGGTGTCCTGAAAGGCGCTTTCAAATAAAATGTATTATTATTATTATTAACATCACTCACCCACCACAACTAACCACAAATCAAAGAAAAGATCTGGTATTATTTATATCATTATTTCATCAAAATCACCATAAAGAAATGCAAAATGACTAAAAAGAAACAAAATAACCACAAAAAGACAAAGTGATGCAAAGTTAGCATGCTAACATTAACTAACTATCAGTAAACACAGAGTGGAGCTGAGGCTGATGGGAATGTCTGTAGCTCTGCAGGTGTTTGGTCATAAACCAAAGTGTTGGACACATTCAAATGTTGACCTGATGATGGCACTAGATGAGACGTCAATAAAGTTGTGAGGGAACATGAAGATCTGAACGCATTTATCACAGAGATGCTGAGGCGGTTCAGTCTGGACCAAAACCAAATCTATACTTTCTATACTGAGCCTTATGACAGCCCTATGTCAGCCTTATGTCGGTCCCGCTGCACAGACGGAGAAGAAGTACCTCAGCTGAACTTTCTACATGTTCTAAATTCAGATAAATCTGCATGTGAAGTGATTTTCTGCTGCAGGAACAAACATTTCACTTTCCTGTGTGTGAGATCTACCAGTGACTTGGCAGAAATGATAATCGCTTCCCCCACAATGCACTGCAGCGGCACTACTGAGCGCGCTCCATACGACTGGAGAAGAGGCGAGGAAAAATTAGGTCATGCACACACACACACACACACACAGGGAGCCTCGTGGGCACCAAACCATAACTAATTCTGTCTTATCTGCTTCTATAAAAAGATCAAAGTGTAAAACAGAGAAACCACGAAGCTGCAGCTTCTTCACTCGTCTGTTTGACTTTATTCAGCTGCACCCGTCTGTCAAACAACCACAGACAGACAGACAGACACCTGTCCTCACTGACGTCCTCAGGTGAGTCAAACAACTATGGACAGACAGACACCTGTCCTCACTGATGTCCTCAGGTGAGTCAAACAACCACAGACAGACAGACACCTGTCCTCACTGACGTCCTCAGGTGAGTCAAACAACTATGGACAGACAGACACCTGTCCTCACTGATGTCCTCAGGTGAGTCAACAACCACAGACAGACAGACACCTGCCTCACTGACGTCCCTCAGGTGAGTCAAACACACTATGGACAGACAGACACCTGTCCTCACTGATGTCCTCAGGTGAGTCAACAGTCCACAGGTGAGACACAATGACATCACAGACCTCACAGGACTGACCTCTGCGCTTTTTCACATGAGAAAAGATTCTCACATGATATCACTTTAATCTGAGTTCAACCAGAGAAATCAGATCACACATGGTCAAATTAACCCTCAACTAAACCAGACTTAACTAACCCCTCAGGTAAAACCAGGTTTAACTAATCCTTCAGGTAACCAGGTTTAAGTTAACTGTCAGGTAAACTAGGTTTAAGTAAACCCTCAGTTAAACCTGGTTTACCTGAGGAATTAGTTAAACTAGGTTTAAGTAAACCGTCAGGTAAACTGGGTTTAAATAATCCCTCAGTTAAACCTAGTTTAAGTTGACCCTCACTTGCTCTTTCTACAGGACTCAGCTGGTTTAGACTGAAGCTCAGCTGAGGTTAAATCTAGTGGATTTTTTATTATTTGAACGTTTCACTTTAGATGCTTAAAAAATAAAGTATTGATGCATTCAGAGAAACATTTATTAATTTGAAGACAATCTGTAAATAAATCACCTCAAGTGTTCATGTATTAACTGTTTTAGTTAACTGATGACATCACTGATTATTGACCAATTAAAGGTCAGAGCCTCGTGGTGAGTCACTTTGTGGTGTGTTGGCGGCCTCACAGCGAGGCCTTCAGCACACGAAGCACGCTCAGTGCAGACTCCACGCAGCCATCAAAGTTGGAGTGGCTGAAGGCGTCGCCGCCGCAGACGAGCAGCGGGCGGTCGAGGAGGGTCATCTGACCAGGACAGTCCGGCACAGCGGTCAGCACCTGCAGGAGGCACGGCAGGGGTCATAAATCAAAAACTCCTTCACTGAGATCAGTTCAGGGTCAGTGGGATTTCTCAGGGTGATGGCTCACCTGAGAGTACCTCCACTTGTGACACTTGATGCTGACTGGCTGTGGCAAGTCAGGAATCAGCTTGTGGAGTTCCTGTAAGATGATTGGCTGGACATCCTCCTTGTCTTTCTCCAGGTGCTCCAGTCCAAACGGAACGCTGGTGTGGACAACAAGGGACGGACCTCGACCAGGAGCATCTGAACAGATGAAACATGGAAGATCAGGTGGTTATTTTGAGGTCACAGTGATGTCAGAGTGTTCTTGAACGCACCATAAAGAAGGTTTGAACACTAACATGTTTCAGTTCAGCAGCCAAGGATCAGACAGACAGGTGAGAAGACAGACAGGTGATAAGTCAGACAGACAAGCAGTCTGACAGGTGATCAGTCAGACAGATGAGCAGACAGACAGGTGAGCAGACAGAGACAGGTGAGCAGATAGAAAGACAAGTGATCAGACAGACAAACAGGTGAGCAGACAGACCTGCGTTGCGTTTGCGGGAGTCTGCAGCAATGTAGCAGATGCAGGGGTTGTTAGTGACGTATCGAGCTGCCCAGGGAAAACTGAAGACCACGTCTGGAGGGAAGAAGA
Organism: Lutjanus argentimaculatus; assembly: GCA_034769285.1. Taxonomy (NCBI): domain Eukaryota; kingdom Metazoa; phylum Chordata; class Actinopteri; order Lutjaniformes; family Lutjanidae; genus Lutjanus; species Lutjanus argentimaculatus. Next base: position 1,899,379 of record JAWZSL010000063.1, read on the forward strand.
GAGCGACGGCAAAACGAGACGAGTACAAAACCCCATCTAACTGCTGCTTCTGCTGGATGGACAGCACTGAGAAACAGACAGACAGACAGACAGAGAAACAGTTCAGTCCCAATTAAACACTCTAATGTAAATCAGTATAAAGTTGCATTGTGGGAAATGTGTCGTAGCTGGTTATGTTGTGTCATAGTCAAGTAAAGTTGTGTCGTAGTTAGTTCAAGTTGTGTCATGGCTGGTTAAAGTTGTGTCGTCGCTGGTTAAAGTTGTGTCGTCGCTGGTTCAAGTTGTGTCATGGCTGGTTAAAGTTGTGTCATTGCTGGTTAAAATTGGGTCGTCACTATCGTCGCTGGGTTAAGCTGTGTCGTCGCTGGTTAAAGTTGTGTCGTAGCTGGTTCAAGTTGTGTCGTAGCTGGTTAAAGTTGTGTCGTAACTGGTATAAGTTGTGTCGTCCCTGGTTAAAATTGTGTCGTAGCTTGGGTTAAAGTTGTGTTGTAGCTGGTTAAAGTTGTGTGTAGCTGGTTAAAGTTGTGTCGTAGCTGGTTAAAGTTGTCGTAGCTGGTTAAGTTGTGTCGTCCCTGGTTAAAGTTGTGTCGTAGCTGGTTAAAGTTGTGTCGTAGCTGGTACAAGTTGTGTCATATGGTTAAGTTGTGTCTAGCTGGTACAAGTTGTGTCATAGCTGGTATAAGTTGTGTCGTAGCTGGTTAAAGTTGTGTCGTAGCTGGTATAGTGTCGTGTGTCAAGTTGTGCTAGCTGGTTCAAGTTGTGTCGTCGCTGGTTAAAGTTGTGTCGTAGCTGGTTCAAGTTGTGTCGTAGCTGGTACAAGTTGTGTCGTTGTGGTTCAAGTTGTGTCGTAGCTGGTTCAAGTTGTGTCATAGCTGGTTAAGTTGTGTCGCAGCTGGTTAAAGTTGTGTCGTAGCTGGTTAAAGTTGTGTCGTAGCTGGTTAAAGTTGTGTCGTAGCTGGTTTAAAGTTGTGTCATAGCTGGTTAAAGTTGTGTCGCAGCTGGTTAAAGTTTTGTCGTAGCTGGTTAAGGTTGTGTCGTAGCTGGTATAGGTTGTGTCGTAGCTGGTTAAAATTGTGTCGTAGCTGGTTAAAGTTATGTCATAGCTGGTTCAAGTTGTGTCGTAGCTGGTTCAAGTTGTGTCATCACTGGTTAAAGTTGTGTCATCACTGGTTAAAGTTGTGTCGTCGTTGGTTCAAGTTGTGCCATAGCTGGTGTCATAGCTGGTTAAAACTGTGTCGTAGCTGGTACAAGTTGTGTCGTAGCTGGTTAAAGTTGTGTCGTAGCTGGTACAAGTTGTGTCGTAGCTGGTACAAGTTGTGTCATAGCTGGTTACAAGTTGTGTCATAGCTGGTTAAAGTTGTGTCGTCGCTGGTACAAGTTGTGTCGTCGCTGGTACAAGTTGTGTCGTCGCTGGTACAAGTTGTGTCGTCGCTGGTATAGTTGTGTCGTAGCTGGTATGAAGTTGTGTCGTAGCTGGTACGAGTTGTGTCGTAGCTGGTTAAAGTTGTGTCGTAGCTGGTACAAGTTGTGTCATAGCTGGTCAAAGTTGTGTCATAGCTGGTTAAAGTTGTATCGTTGGTTAAAGTTTTAGCTGGTCTAAACTGTTTTCAGACACGTGAGACCACAATCACCTTTTTCTTTTTTATATAATTAAGCAGAAACCAGCAGCTGATTGACTGATTGATTGATTGATTGATTGATTGATTGATTGATTGATTGATTGAGACTTTGGGAAGCAGCTGTTGATAAAGTGAAACCACAGATCTGAGGTCACAAACCTGTTTACTTCAGTATTGTAGTATTAATACTTTCTAATGTGTACTTGTACATGTGTCACTACAGTTTGTGAACAGTGTGTGTGTCTGTACGTGAGACCTTAAACTAATACTGACATCTGATTGGACAGTTAAAACATTAAACATCTCAGTTTGATTCATGTATCAAATACCCCCCAACACACACACACACACACAGGTTATTATTAGATTCACTGCCTGTGTGTGTAAGCACAGAGGAAATGGGCGCTGTCCCCTCTCAGCCAATCAGATGAGCTGCAGATGACATCATCATCATCTTGAGGTACACACACCCACACACAGCATAAAGTTCTGCAGCTTTTCAGAGCAGTGTGTGTTCACCATCAACCAATCAGAGAGGAGGGAAGTGATTTACCATCAGAGGGTGTATTGATCCTGTGTGTGTGTATGTGTGACAGGTCTAAAGTCTCTGCAGGAGGAGGAAGCTGTCATCCTCTGGCCTTGTCAAAGTAAAAGCTCAGAGAAACATTCAGTCCTTTCACAATAAAATGACTCATCAAAAACGTCACAGCTGTTGCTGCCCCCCTGTGGTCAAACTACAACACTACACTGTCTACTGTGTGTACATGTACTCCTGTACTCGAGTATTTCTGTTGTAATGCTCCACTACTTGTGTCTGACAGTTAGGGGAGACCAGGGACAACTGTAACATTTTTTTGGACTATCTGAAATACGACTCATCTGCAGGTAGAAGAAACATCAATATGTGACCTAATAAACACTGATCAACATTTTTCACCAGTTTATGGACCGAACGACTTATCGATTAATCAAGACAGTAATCAACTTATTAATCAATAATCAAAATAATTGTTTTAACGTGGAGAAACGTGGAGCAAACAGATGTCCGTCTCCATGTTCATCATGAGGGCTTTTATTGTGAAGGTCTGACTATGTGTGCGTGTGTGTGTGTCTCACGTTGTCTCACGTCTCCCTGCAGCTGCAGGATCTGAGGGACTGGCATCGTCAGGACGACAGCGTCGAACGTCTCGCTGTCCCCCGCCTTCCTCTGGACCTCCCACGATGCACCGCGGAGGTACAGGCCGGTCACATGATGCTCGAAGAACAAATCAGCTCCTGATACAGAGAGAACGACCAATCAGACCTCAGAGAGAGAAAACAACCAATCAGATCTGAAAGGTGGTTGGTTTCTTTCTATTGAAATTGTTTGTTTGTTTGTGATCAGATTCGGCCTCTCAACAACTTAACTGATCATTTTGGACAACATGAAGAGACACAATCTGATCATCAATTAATCATTTAAATTACGATTAATCAAAAACCTCCATCAGTCAGTATTCTGTGATGTCACTTCCTTCTGTGTCTCTGTTGGCGTGGAGTTTGAAAGACGCTCAGGGCTAACACTAATGCTGCTAATGTTGCTAATGCTGCTGCTAGCATAACACACCAGAGTCAACTACACAGCTGTCAGAGGCACAGGTGCACTGTGGGTAATATGATGAAAACTGTTCATCATGAGTCAGTCCCATAATGCACCTGTGCCTGTGTTTACTGTCTTTATGCTAAGCTAAGCTAAGCTAGGTCAGTTTAACCCTGTAAAATCTGACCAAATAAATGACAGATTTTTTTTAAATAAACTGTCTACTGGACAGATTAACAAATTAATTTCTTTATCATTCACCTAAATAATATTTTGTTTGTATCATGTTGGTTAACGTCGGATTTAAAAAAATTTTTTGGCTCATTTAAACTGATTTGTTTTATTATTTTTTATTTCATCTTGTGGTCAAGAAAAAACAATATCTGAACTGATCAATACAATAGAGATTAGAGATTATGAATTGATTATTAAATTTATTGTCAACTATTTTGATAATCAATTAATCATTTTAAATCATTTTTTAATTAAAACTCTAAATTCTCTGATTTCAGCTTCTTAAATGTGAATATTTTCTGGTTTCTTTACTCCTCTCTGACAGTAAACTGAATATCTTTGAGTCGTGAACAAAACAAGACATTTGAGGACGTCATCTTGGACTTTGATCAACATTTTCTGACATTTTATGGACAAAACAACTAGTCAATTTCTCACAAAAATGATAAAGAGATTAATCAATAATGAAAAATATTTGTTAGCTGCATCCCTGATTTATTGTTTCATAACGTGTCACCTGTTTGTAATGAGATTTTTCGATATTCAACTTATTTTCTTTCTTTATCAAAAAGTGACCTGTTCAGTCAGGAAACCGTTCAAGAATTAAAATCAAAAGTTCAGACACTTTTCAAACTTTGAAAACATTAAAATTCAGATGGTTTCTAGGATTTCCAGCTCCTGTAAGAACCTGATTTATAAAAGATCAAAGCGCCAGACTGATGTCATTAAAGGGCCAGATTCAGCCCGCAGGCCACTGATTGAACAACTCTGTGTGACTAAATACTGAACTGCTCTTTTAAAACACTTCAAACAATGAGGAAGACCAGGAGAGGGGACTGAAGGATCTGGACAGACAGGTAGACAGACAGGAGGACAGACAGGGGGACAGGTGTGTGTGTGTACCTGACTGAGACAGGAAGTGTTTGACCACACTGCACATGCCCAGTGGCGTCATGTAGTCTCTGCTGCCGTCTCTGTGCTTCAGTCCTTCAATCAGAGAGTCGAGAGGCTGCAGGACACCTGAGGACAGCAGCTCAGAGTACACACTGTCTCACACACACACACACACGCACACACACAGTCAGACCTTCACAATAAAAGCCTACATCATGATCACTATTATTCATTCATTCTGTCACAACCTTGTCAATTAAAAAGACCGTTTTACGTCGTACCTGTGGTGAGACTGAGCATAAGCCGCAGTGGCTGTTATGTACTGAGCTCCAAGATCAGCTGAGTGAGACAGCGGGTCAGGAGGACGACTGGTGGACATCCTGCCACCTGACAGAGGGACAGACAGACAGGAGGACAGGCAGACAGACAGACAGACAGAGGTACAGCCAGGTTGATTCAGTCCTTCTGTTCCTGTCCATCCCACTCTGAACCAAACTCCATTATTAATCTGGCTGTTTTTACATCAAGTGTTTGTGCTCCACTCTGAGCAGCTGCTGGAGAAGATTAACAGGTGGATTTTAATAAACATGAAACTTTATTCTATTCTGAATAAATATGAACAGAAAACTTAATTTTTTTCAGAAAAAAACAACAACTTTATACTTTTTCTGACTTCTTTAATGTCCAGACAGACCTGAGGACTGCAGAGACCAATGAGCTCAAAGACAGCAGGTTACTTATAATTCAGTTTTATAGATCAGAATTAAGAGTCCACTGATACTCAAGCTGTATTTTCTTGTGTTTTAACAACAGAAAGAAAAAGATTAAAAAAAAGATTTTGAGTCAAGTTCTGACTGATAGACTCCCAGTTCTAGTGTTGCCCTCACGTTTCATTTCTTGCTTAAAACTACGGATTTTGTTAAATAATAGTCATATTATGCAACATTTTTAAAGCCGAATGTAAATGGAGAGTGTGCTCATACGGACACTGTCTTCAGTCGTGTTCGTCGCTGTAACCCTGTTTGCTTCTAAACTTGGAAATATAAAATTATAAGATTTCTGAATGAAGTTCTGACTGACTCACCTGAGTCCCACTTCACTATCTGAACTCTCTCCTCATGAATCATTTATAGGCCGAAAGTAAACACAGAGCCAACTGATACACAAACCGTCTTCAGTCATGTTCTGCAGTGTAACCCAGCCTGACTATAAACTCGGGAATTAAAATTGCAAGATTTTTGAAAGGAGTTCTCTCTGACACTGCACATTGACTCCTTGGTGTTTTGTTAAATTTAAGCTCTCTTTATGACTCATTTCCAAGCCGAATTTAAGAGGAGAGTAAGCTGATATAAAAACTGTCTCCAGTCATGTTCTGCACTATAACAGTGTCTGCGTATAAACTATTAAATATTAAATTAACAGTTCAGTGAATGAAGTTCTGAATGACTCACCTGATCCCCTGGCCTTGTCCCACACCACTATGTGAACTTTATTCTGCATCTCTCTCCTCAGCAGACACGCGCACAGGCTTCCTGTCAGACCCGCTCCCACTATCAGGACCCGGGACATGTTCACAACAGAACCGAAGCCGGGACCAGAGACGGACTGGGACTACAGACTGGACCACAAACCGAGTTTAACTGGTCCACTTCGGGTCCAGAACAGCAGGAGTTAAACCAGTTAACCCCGCCTCCTGCTGCTGGTTACAAAACAGCTGAATATAGACGGACACTAAAAACTATCCCGGAGTCAGGACGGTGTCACGTGACATCCGGCTGGGATTTTTTGGGGGGATTTGTCTCTTACCGCTGCCAAAAACTGAAGGACCATTTTTTCTTTTTGTTTTAAACCTCAAACGATCATTAAGCGTTTTCACAACTCAGCATGAATATCATGTTAAACACATCAAAACAGTTTCCAAAATTAATACAAATAAACTTTAATTCCAACAAATATAAAAGAAAAGAAATAAAAATTAAATTAACTTGTACACTGCAGTAATTGACACTCTTCAGCCACTGATCTGTTTTTAAGGACTGGAAAGATTTTCACTACTTTTATTTTTATTGAAGTTACCCTGGATCCAAAAATAATTACACAAAAAATCACCATAAATAAGAACCGAGCAAAGGAAGAATAAAGTCTTTACAGTATGTAACACTGAAATACTTCTCATACATTAATGCTCATTATTATATAACACAGATTAGAATTCATATGAACCACGTTTACTTGTATGATTCTTTAATTAGATAGAATGAGTGTTAATCCGGTTAATCATTCACACAGAATAAAATGGTAAATTCATAGTAAAGTTTAGTTAAACTTTCTTTCACTGTTAACAGACGATGAATTTATCCATCCATCCATTTTCTGTAACCACTTATTCCTGAAGGGGGGCGGGGCTGGAGCCTATCCCAGCTGACACTGGCACAAGGCGGAGTACACCCTGGACAAGTCGCCAGTTCATCACAGGGCTGACACACATTCACACCTATGGGCAATTTAGAGTTACCAATTAATCTATCACACTGCATGTCTTTGGACTGTGGGAGGAAGCCAGAGAACCCGGAGAGAACCCACGCAGACATGGGGAGAACATGCAAGCTCCACACAGAAAGGCCCTGCCCCAGCCAGCTAACCACTGAACCACCGTGCCGCCCTACGATGAATAATTCATAATATTAATAATGCTATAGTTTGAATTTTTGTGTTGTTTTATCATTAGTTTGTGTAATATACAGCTGAGGACAAAATTATTATGATATTATTACTTTATGAACTTTAAAGTTTGTTCAAATTTTTCCCAAGTGCTTTTTTAACAGAACAAGAAATTTTCAACATAGTTTTCTTTAGAAAGCATAAATTGTTTCCATTTGCACACAATAACAGGATTATTTCAGAAAAAAACAAAAATGATCAGGGTCCATATTATTAGCCCCCTTCAGAACTGACCTTTTTATTGAACCATAGCACCAACCACTGTTGTGTAATGATGTGCTTTAACTTTGTAATGCTCAAGGCTTGTAAAATAAAGTTAAAACTGAGGGTTATCTTCCAGTTTACACACAGTATAAAAACTTCAGTAAGGGTTTGAACTGTCACTTGAGAAAGCATCAGGCCAAAAACAAAAGAAATCAGTTTAGACTTGAGAAAAAGAAACATTGATGCTCACAAAGCAGGAGAAGGATACACAAAGTTATCACAGTGTTTCCAAGTGGAACTGGAGTGAGAAGTATCATCAAGAAATTCAAAGAGCCACACAGAACAGAACAAGAACTGGCACAGCTAGGAAGTGAAAGATTTCAAAGACTCTGGAAAAGAAACTAGTGAGAAATGTGTCTGAAGACCCCAGAACAACTGCCAAGAATTGTAGTCTCAAAGAAGACAATCACTAGAGTCCTGCACAGGAATGGACTGTGATGTTGCAGACCAAGAAAAACTCCACTCCTGCAGAAGAGACACCTTCAAGACACACTGAAGTACGCTGAGAACAACCTGGAGAAAGATTACACATACTGGAAGCATGTCCTTTGGTCAGATGAGACGAAACTAGAGCTATTTGTCCATAGAGACGTTGCTTATGTTTGGAGAAAGAAGGGAGAGACGTATAACCCAGAGAACACCGTCCCCACAGTGGGAGTATTATTCTGTGGGGATGCTTCAGTGTATCTTGAACTGGGAATCTCGTCAATGTGGAAGGAATCATGAAGACAGAAGGATATGTGAAGATTTTGAAAGAAAACCTCAAGCAGTCAGCAGCAAAACTGGGTCTGAATCGTCGCTTTGTCTTCCAACACGACAACGACCCAAAACATCCGTCGCTCCTGGTGAAGAACTACCTCCAAAAGACCAAAGTGAGCATTAATGACTGGCCTGCACAAAGACCGGACTTGAATCCCACTGAAAATCTGTGGGGTGAACTGAAGATCAAGATCCATGTCAGAAGACCATCAAATCTGGAGGAGCTTGAGAGATTCACCAAAGAAGAATAGGCTGGGATTCTTCAGGAGACGAGTCTGAGACTTGTTGAAAACTACAACAAACGACTGCAGGCTGTTATCCAGCAAAAAGGAAACACAACCAAGTGTACCCGTCTGCAGCCAGTAGAAAGGGGCGGGCTAAAAGGTTGACTGTGATTGGTCGAAAAGTCAAATGTGGGCGGGGCTAAAGGTTGATGTAACTGGTTGAAATTCGAATGTGGGCGGGACTAAAGGTTGATGTAACTGGTTGAAATTCAAATGTGGGCGGGACTAAAGCCTAAAGGTAGTTTATGATTGGCTGAAAGCCGAATGCAGATCCCCAGGCTTTCCTTGGCTTTCGGGCCCCAAGAGGAGCCTCCATGGTCGGGTAGGGAGAATAACATGTGCCGGTCGAATGAACGGCTGGACGGGGAGAGTAACATTTACCGGTCGGATTAACGTGCCGCAGCACTCATTGTTCATGTCACCTCAAGTTTGCGAAGGATTATGTGACACAAACACACTCACTTATTTAAAGTTATTGCCACTCTTCTGCAGGATGTAGTTACTGGAAGTTAATATATTAGCCTACATTACAATATCTTAAGGGTGTATTAGGGTCTTTGGTTGCATTTACCTCTTATTAATGTGCTTTTACAAATAAAGAGCTACTAAAAAGTTGTCACGTCAGACTTTTTTTGTTCTTGTTTACAGAGACAGGCTTACATTAACCAATATAACAAAAAAAAGCAGAAATGTGAGATAAATAAGGTAAAAAGGAATCTGACTTGCACTGCAGCAGCAGATAAACATGTTACATGTGTCTGAACAAAGGGCAACTAAGAACACTTGCTGTTGTATCCTACATGGTCTGGTTTTGGCCAGTCAATGTAAAACACAAACAAAAACAAACAGTAATAAAGACAACTCACTATATGCCATAATCACAATTCTTCATTTTATTGTTTTGTGTTTGAAATCACATTTCAGGCGCTTTAGTAACACATTTCTGTTTTTTGTTTTGTTTTTTTGCAGTTTGCCATTTCAATAGCTAAAAGAGTTTGACAGTAACAAAAGCCAAAACAAGTGAAATATAGGCTAAAGAACACGTTGCTCCAAAAAGAACAAGAGAGCTGCAGCAGACCCTCAGTGTTAAAGCAGTCTGGCAGACACCAGGGATATTGTTTAAAGATCAGCTGCTTACACATCCTCACTTCAAAAGCCTAAACTCAGGCTCCAACCATAGAGGGGCTTGTACATATTGAGGCTTGAATATTCAAGATTCCCAACAATGAGAGATAAAAAAAAGTAGATACAGATTGGGGAGAGAAAAAAAATAAGGAGAAGGAGATGGTTGTTCCTGATTTGTTTCATTTTTTTACTACTGTTAAAATTTGGTACCACTGGCCAGTATCTTCTCTGCAAGGTACCGTGTAAGCTTCTTGCCCTCCAGGATTTTGATGATAATCTGAAAAACATTTGGAAAAATTTTTTCAGCTGTGTGGCATTAAGAAATCAGGATCAGCAGGCAGAGTGGACATAGACATGCATCACATATGTTACTGTGTGGCCGGTAGTGTTTTACCTGTGTTATATGTAGCCTGGCTAAATTAGATCAGCACAGGACACAGAAATATCTTTTGGGGTTCTTTATTTCTGGACAAAAGAATGTGGTGTTCAAAATGAAAAAATACTTAAAAATAAAAGTTTCAATCTCAACTGGCAGACTGCCCTCTGCTATATCTGCAGTTACTGTAGAAAACTCTAAATCAGTGACCCTCTGCTCGGTACACGGGAACACTAGTCTACTATATTCACTCACTCAGCGTCATTAACTCCTGACTACTGTTTGTGATACAAAATGCAAAAATAAATCTTCCTGACTAGAACAAGGTTGTATGAACATATGTCTAGCAGCAAAAATAACTATTAAGAGTGTACAACAGACTGCATAAAATAACCCTGACTATAGTGGCTCAGACCTGTAACACAAGGAGCCCACAAATTCACAGTTAACAATCTTACATTCACAGGTCAAAATGTTACAACGAATGTGCAGAATCATACTATAACTTGTGCACAAACACGCAGGCCACACGACAACCGTCGGGTTTCTCGTTGTCTCTGTTAACCACTAAGTTAACACATACGGCCACATCAGTGTACAACTTTTCACAGTCTGTAAACATGTATTACTTTTGAACATATACGTCTTGGTATTTTCATGTTAACAGCGACATTTATATTTACCCTTATTAACTCCGGCAGACCGTGGTGTGTCCAGGCCGCTGCAAAGAACATTTGAACAATAAGGCGACTCCTGCTTCTTCGGACCGCCACAAACCAGTGGCCAATCACAATCAACCTTTAAGCCCGCCTTCATTTGACTTTGAACCAATGAAAATCGCAGGTGGGCGGGACTAAAGGCCATGCTTTTAGCCCGCCCCTTTCTACTGGCTGCAGACGGGTGTCCTTCAACACAACTGTCTGTTAGCATCAGGGGGGCTAATAATTTTAACCCTGGTAGTTTTTGGTTTTTGTGAAATAATTTTGTTTCTGTGTGCAAAGTAAAATAATGTAAGCATCCAAAATAAAACTAGGATGTTTGGAAAAGCTGTGTAAAAAATTCCTTGTTCTGTTTAACAGCACCTGGGAAATACTAAAAAAAAAATGAAATTTTCATAGGGGGGCTAATAATTTCATCCTCATCTGTAAAATAATTTGTTTATAAACTATATAGGCCTATTCTGTGATGTGGTTGATAAGAAACAATAACAATTACCTTCTAATTACAAATTATAGTTTAAATAATGATTAATAAAACATAATTATTTATAATTGTATGGTTTATTAAATTAAAGATGAAAATAATCAAAAATAAAACAACATATAAACAAACAACACATTTCTGACACATATATACATGTTTATATGTGTAAACAAACGATGTAAACAAAAATGCTAACATGTTTTTCTTCCATTTATGTAATTCATGTTGTGCTTTTATTTTGAAGGGCAGCCCTTTATACTGTTTTTAATCACATAGAAATCGATTTAAAAAACATTTATTGGTGTTTATTGATTATTTAGATAATGGAATCACGATCAAGTATTAAAAAATCAATAAAACATGCATTTTTTGGTGTACATTGATTGATTGAATGTATTGGTGATTTGATCGTGTTGAGTAATTTGATCAGGGAGGAGATTCGATCAGCAGTTACTAAACAGTTAATAACAGGAGTCCTTTCATTGACCAATCACAGAGCGGGCATCCCTGTGACGTCACAGTGTCTCTTCCGGCTGTTACGTGAAAAAAAACACAATCAGGTGATCAGAGAGAAGTTTGAACGGAGGAGCTGCAGAGGACCGGTGAGTACCGCTGTATGACGTTATTAACGTGTTATTAAGTCTTTGTGAACTGTCTGTTAGTGTCACCTGTGCGCGTGAACACAGCGACAACTTTTTAAAATGAAACTTTATTTAAAGCACCGACAAACAAACAGGGGAAATCATCGAGTTTCTGCGGCTGCGCGTCCGCGGCTCCGTTTAAAAAAGGTTTAGATTTAAATACACTGTTAATGAGTCAGTATTTACTGCTGCTCACCGACACAACAACAGACAGAGAAACAGGTTGAAACCAGACAGAAAATAGATGAAAAACAGACTGAAACATAGACAGAAACAGGCTGAAAACGTGAGAAGAGCTGATGTAAATTTGGCACAAAAGGGTTTTAAATGTGTTCATTTCTAACAGCAGCAAACAGACTGAAACATCTGGGGAAAACTGGTCAAAACAGCCAGAAAACAGGCCGTCAAAGGACTGAAAACAGGCTGGAAACAAGAAGAAAAACAAGAAAGTCAATGTGACACAGAACCTGTTAAAAACAGCTGACAGAGATAAAAAAAAAAAACAGGCAGAAAACTGTGTGTTGATCTGTTGTGGCAGAAATAAAACGAAACGTGACAGCAGACAGACTCAGAGTAACTAAGTAGATTACATTACAGTGTAATGAATACTAATGTATGTACTCATGTATCCTTGTACTCTCACTACTGTGACAGAGAGAAATTGGATGTAAATGTGACATGAAACATGTTAAAACAGGCTGCAAACAGGTTGTAACATCAGGATTAAAACAGGTAGAACAACAGTCAGAAACGTCCTGTCAGAGAGACACAGAGGAGGTTAAAACAGGCGGAAACATGAAGACATTTTAATACAATCAGTCACATGATCTGATGAGAAAATATTTTTTCATTCTTTAGTTTTGGTCAGTGAATGCATCATCAGAGTCCATGTGCAGCAGGAGACGACGTCAGTGTCCTCTCACTGTGTCCTCACTGTGTCCACATGACACTAAAAGACTTTCCTTTCCTTTAATTCATTAGTCCCACATGACCATCATCATCATCATCATCATCGCCTCACAGCTTCAAATAACCTTATTTCAGCCTTAAAGAACATTAAATTAAATTATTCTTGGGTGTTTGTGCCTGTGTTGCTGTGGTAACAGTGGAATATTTTTATATTTATAATGACAGAAACATTCATATTGAGGAACAACCATGAAACAGTGAACTGTAACAGAGTCTGAGTTCCTGCTTCAGTTCAACTTTCACACAGAGAACAAACTTTAATGACCTCTGACCTCAGAACAGCAGAACGATGATAGAACGTCAGCTGATCAAAGTCCACCAGACTCATAAACACACAAACTGTTGGTGAGCTTGAAAAATGTCCCTTAAAGAGACACAGAACAACCAAAAAAGACACACAATGTCCCTTAACGAAGGGGACTTTGACCTGTCTGTCCCCAGGGGCCCATTGTCTCTCTGTCCATGATGGAGCTGAATGGACGACATCTTTGAGTCTAAAACGTTTATGTGACTTGCTGACTGAGTTTCTCTTTGACCTCGATCATTAAAAGTGGTCTTCTGGTCACGTTGTGTCACACTTATGAGGTCACTTCCTCTTTAGTCAACTGAAAACAGGAGGAGGAAGTGTGTTAGAACAGTGACACTCACACACAGACACAGAGCTGCAGTGATGGACGTGTGACTGATCACCAGCCAATATTGGACATTTATATTATTATTTATTAATCTGATGATGATGATTTTACACTGAATCATTCTGACTGCACTGTGTGTGTGTGTGTGTGTGTGTGTGTGTGTGGGTCAGACTCATGATGGTGTGTGTTGTGGTGTGTGTGTTGATGCTCTCTGCTCTCGTCCACTCTGGACCAGCTGACAGCAGGTCTGCTCAGAGACTCTCTGATGTCCACGGACACTTGATAAACGGCATCAGAAGCTGGACCCCGAAGTGCACATGAACATCGTAAGTACACACAGAACTCACAGTACAGACGGTACACACAGGACAGGTCACAGCTGTCTCCTGTTGCACACAGTTACCATGGTTACAGCTCTCTCCATCCTTGTTGCACACAGTTACCATGGTTACAGGTGTGGTTTCCATGTGATTCTGCAGTGACAGACATGATTAACCCTGATCAGCTCTGTTATTGGCTGCTTGTGTCATTTCATTTAATGTTTATTTGACAGGGACAGATACAGTCTTCACGGAGAACAGTTGTCCAAAGCTTTTGAGAATTCTTTCAGTCTGATTTGAAAATGTTTTTTGTTGTTTTGTCCAGTCAGAGATCATCAGGAGGTGGGGTTACCCTGCAGAGGAACATGAGGTGGTGACAGAGGATGGATACATCCTGACCGTCAACAGGATTCCACAGGGACTCAAATACGGCGCTGCAGGTCCACGTCCTGCCGTCCTCCTCCAACATGGCCTCCTGGCAGCAGGAAGTAACTGGATCACCAACCCGCCAAACTCCAGTCTGGGCTACGTGCTCGCCGACAGCGGCTACGATGTGTGGCTGGGAAACAGCCGTGGAAACACCTGGTCCAGGAAACACAGGACACTCACACCTGACCAGGAGGACTTCTGGAGGTTCAGGTACAACCACATGTCTGTATAAATGATGAATAAGCATTACTTAACCATAATGAACCATTTATTAATGATGAATATCTTTGCAGTCATGATGAGTTGGCTCTGAAGGATCTTCCAGCGGTTGTAAACTACATCCTGAAGGTGACGGGTCAGGAACAGATCTACTACATTGGACACTCTCAGGGAACCACGATAGGTACCCCCACCCCCCACCCCCACACACCACACACACACACACACACAGAGTTTAAAAAAACACAAAGTTTAATATTTGATTTGATGAAACAAACCCCTTCACCTCATCAACAACAGGAAACCAGCAGTGATTATTCTCTGTGCCTCTCTCTCTGATTTCCCAGCATTCATGGCGTTCTCCACGCTGCCAGAACTCGCCAGTAAGATCAAGATGTTCTTCGGTTTGGCTCCTGTAGCAACGGTATCTTTCACCACGAGTGCTATGACCAAACTGTCCTTCCTGCCCGAGTTCCTCATCTGGGTAAGAACTAACGAGTTATTACCACCGGACAGGTAACGAGTTATTATTGGCTGGCAGATATATCGATATTGATGACGTATTGACTTTGTATCGGCGATATGTTTGTTGGTCTCTGTCAGGACGTGTTTGGTAGGCGGGACTTCCTGCCTCAGAGTCACATGATTGAGTGGTTTGCAGAACACGTGTGTGCAAAGCAGCTGCTCGACGAGCTGTGTGGGAACCTGTTCTTTGTCCTGTGTGGCTTTGACGAGAAAAACCTCAACATGGTTCGTTAAGACAAACAAACTTGACTCACATGATGGAAATATTTTACTATTGATAACCACTGATTCATTTCAATATTCATCTGTGTTTTGCATGTTGTTAACATGTTGGTTGTAATATTTATGTCTCGTGTGTTTATGATATAATGGAAACCAATTTGGATTTTAATTAATATATGTTTTTAGTTCATTTTTAAGTAATACAATATTTGTATTTTCCAACAGAACCTTATTTTTTTTAACCCTCTGAGTTTGTTTTGATGTGAACTCAAGGTCCTCTTGCTGTGTTTTTGGAGCTTTTGACCACGTCTCTCTGCAGTCATCATCAGTCTGAGCAGTTGGACTTGAACACGTGTAGATCATGTGATCTGTGTCAGCTGAGGAGGACCATGAGATGTGGTCAAAAGGTCCAGCAGGTGGTCAGTAGAGTTTGTTTGTTTCCAGAGTCGGACTGCGGTCTACACCACACACTGTCCTGCTGGGACGTCTGTCCAGAACATGGTCCACTGGTCCCAGGTAACGCACACACACACACACACACACACCTGAAACCTGAGCCAGGTGTGAACCCTCAACATGTCCTCAGTGTCCACATCTGAAACTGAACTTCCTGTCAACTTTTGATCTTTGTGACTGTTGTTCAGGCCGTTCATGGAGGGAGGCTGATGGCGTTTGACTTCGGAGCTGCAGGAAACATGAAACACTACAACCAGGTGAGACTTGGACCAATCAGAGGCCACCACAAAGATCATTCATCAACGCGGGCGCCACATTGGTCAGTCTGAGGAGCTGCTGTTTGTCTCTCTGCTCATTTCTCCGTCTGTTTGTTTCTCTGTCCATGTGTCCATCTTCAGTCCACTCCCCCTGAGTACCACGTGCAGGACATGAAGGTTCCCACCGCCTTGTTCTCAGGAGGACAGGATACACTCGCAGACCCAAAGACATGGCTGTCCTCCTCACTCAGGCGAGTCCTCTGATCCAGAATCACAGTAAACACCTGTCAGTGTGATCAGAGCAGCACCTGGTGGACAGCTGTTGGACACCTGTTGGACACCTGAGGGACTGCAGCTCAATGCTGCTGATCAGAGGTTGCTGTTTGGCTCAGACAGATGTGACCCTGGTGTAAGGTTCAGGAGCCAGTCAACAGGAGGACGGAGAGATTTCTGTGACACGTGAACTGAGTAGTACAGTTCTTCATTTGTACAGTGGTACAGTAGTACAGTATTACACTAGTACAGTAATACAGTATTACTGTAGTACAGTATTACACAAGTACAGTAATACAGTGTTACAGTAGTTCAGTAGTACAGTATTTCATTATTACAGTATTTCATTATTACAGTAGTTCAGTATTACTGTAGTACAGCAGTACAGTAGTACAGTAGTACAGCATTACAGTAAACAGTATACGTAGTACAGTAGTTACAGTAGTACAGCATTACAGTAGTAGTAGTACAGCATTACAGTAAGTTTACAGTAGTACAGCATTACAGTAGTAACAGCAGTACAGCATTACAGTAGTACAGCATTACAGTAGTACACTAGTACAGCATTACAGTAGAACAGTAGTACAGTATTACAGTATTACAGTAGTACACTAGTACGCATACAGTAGTACAGTGTTACAGTAGTAACTAGTACAGTTACAGTAACAGTGTACAGTATACACTAGTACAGTATTACAGTAGAACAGCATTACAGTAGTACAGCATTACAGTAGTACACTAGTACAGCATTACAGTAGAAAGACAGCATTACAGTAGTACAGTATTACAGTAGTACACTAGTACAGCATTACAGTAGTACAGTTGTTACAGTAGTCACTAGTACAGTTACAGTAGAACATAGTACAGATTACTAGTACAGTATTACAGTAGTACATGTACACATTACAGTAGTACAGTATTACAGCATTACAGTAGTACACTAGTACAGCATTACAGTATACAGTAGTACAGCATTACAGTAGTAGATACGATAGTAGTCAGTACAGCATTACTAGACAGTAGTACAGCATTACAGTAGAACAGTAGTACAGTATTACAGTGTACAGCATTACAGTAGTACAGTATTACAGCATTACAGTAGTACACTGTACAGATACAGTAAAGTAGTACAGCATTACAGTAGAACAGTAGTACAGCATTACAGTAGAACAGTAGTACAGTAGTACAGTATTACAGTAGTACAGTAGTACAGCATTACAGTAGTACACTAGTACAGCATTACAGTAGAACAGTAGTACAGCATTACAGTAGTACAGTAGTACAGCATTACAGTAGAACAGCAGTACAGTAGTACAGCATTACAGTAGTACAGTATTGCAGTAGTACACTAGTACAGCATTACAGTAGAACAGTTGTACAATATTACAGCATTTCAGTAGTACAGTATTACAGTAGTACACTAGTACAGCATTACAGTAGTACAGTGTTACAGTAGTACACTAGTACAGCATTTCAGTAGTACAGTATTACAGTAGTACACTAGTACAGCATTACAGTAGTACAGTGTTACAGTAGTACACTAGTACAGCATTACAGTAGTACAGCATTACAGTAGAACAGTAGTACAGTATTACAGTAGTACACTAGTACAGCATTACAGTAGTACAGTATTGCAGTAGTACACTAGTACAGCATTACAGTAGAACAGTTGTACAATATTACAGCATTTCAGTAGTACAGTATTACAGTAGTACACTAGTACAGCATTACAGTAGTACAGTGTTACAGTAGTACACTAGTACAGCATTTCAGTAGTACAGTATTACAGTAGTACACTAGTACAGCATTACAGTAGTACAGTGTTACAGTAGTACACTAGTACAGCATTACAGTAGTCCAGTAGTACAGTATTACAGTAGTACACTAGTACAGCATTACAGTAGTACAGTATTACAGTAGTACACTAGTACAGCATTACAGTATTACAGCATTACAGTATTACAGTATTACAGTAGTACAGCATTACAGTAGTCCAGTATTACAGCATTACAGTAGTACAGTATTACAGTAGTACACTAGTACAGTATTACAGTAGTACAGTAGTACTGCTCTGTTCTTCACATCCCGATCAGTTCAGTTATAGTGATTATACAGTATTAATACTGTACTACAGTATTACTGTAGTACAGTATTACACAAGTTACAGTAATACAGTGTTACAGTAGTTCAGTAGTACAGTATTTCATTATTACAGTATTTCATTATTACAGTAGTTCAGTATTACTGTAGTACAGCAGTACAGTAGTACAGTAGTACAGCATTACAGTAGAACAGTAGTACAGTAGTACAGCATTACAGTAGTACAGTAGTACAGCATTACAGTAGTAGACTAGTACAGCATTACAGTAGTACAGTAGTACAGCATTACAGTAGAACAGCAGTACAGCATTACAGTAGTACAGCATTACAGTAGTACACTAGTACAGCATTACAGTAGAACAGTAGTACAGTATTACAGTATTACAGTAGTACACTAGTACAGCATTACAGTAGTACAGTGTTACAGTAGTACACTAGTACAGTATTACAGTAGAACAGTAGTACAGTATTACACTAGTACAGCATTACAGTAGTACAGCATTACAGTAGAGTAGTACAGTATACACTAGTACAGCATTACAGTAGACAGTAGTACAGCATTACAGTAGAACAGTAGTACAGTATTACAGTAGTACAGCATTACAGTAGTACAGTATTACAGCATTACAGTAGTACACTAGTACAGCATTACAGTAGAACAGTAGTACAGCATTACAGTAGAACAGTAGTACAGTATTACAGTATTACAGTAGTACAGTAGTACAGCATTACAGTAGTACACTAGTACAGCATTACAGTAGAACAGTAGTACAGCATTACAGTAGAACAGTAGTACAGCATTACAGTAGAACAGGCAGTAACAGTAGTACAGCAGTTACAGTAGTACTATTGCAGTAGTACACTAGTACAGTAGTACAGCATTACAGTAGTACAGTATTACAGCATTACAGTAGTACACTAGTAACAGCATTACAGTAGAGAACAGTAGTACAGCATTACAGTAGAATACAGTAGTACAGTAGTACAGTTATTACAGTAGTAAGTTAGTACAGCATTACAGTTAGTACACTAGTACAGCATTACAGTAGAACATCAGTAGCTAACAGCATTACACTAGGTTACAGTAGTACAAGCATTACAGTAGATACAGCTAGTACAGTTGTACAGCATTACAGGTAGTACAGTATTGCAGTAGTACACTAGTACAGCATTACAGTAGAAACAGTAGTACAATATTACAGCATTTCAGTAGTACAGTATTACAGTAGTACACTAGTACAGCATTACAGTAGTACAGTGTTACAGTAGTACACTAGTACAGCATTTCCAGTAGTACAGTATTACAGTAGTACACTAGTACAGCATTACAGTAGTACAGCATTACAGTATAACATCAGTATTACAGTATTACAGTAGTACAGCATTACAGTAGTCCAGTATTACAGCATTACAGTAGTACAGTATTACAGTAGTACACTAGTACAGTATTACAGTAGTACAGTAGTACTGCTCTGTTCTTCACATCCCGATCAGTTCAGTTATAGTGATTATATGTAACAAGCAGGACCTGTCTGTCTGTCTTTCTTGTCTCTGTCTGTGTGTCTTCAGGTGTCTAACCTGGTCTTCCATCAGCACATTGAACACTGGGAACATCTGGATTTTTTTGGGGTCTGGACGCTCCAGAGGTCATGTTTCCCTCCATCCTGAAACTGCTGCAGGAACACCAGTAGAGAGTGTGTGAGAATACACACCTGTATTACAATCTAGAGTTTGTGTTAGCAAGAATCTGGTGATACATATCACAATACTGGGGTAACAATTCAATAAAATCTGACGTATTGCGTACGCAAGGTCCTATGTTGCTATTCTTTAATCTGCTTCTATGGAAACTATTAGGGGTGTAATGATTCACTCGAAATCCGATGCATCAGACCTTAATGTGTTAGATATGAGTGCATCGGTTCGGACGGCCTGTATCGGTAAAAAGCTGAACATGAATCGGACAAAAATCGATTCAGCTCTAGCGTATCGATACATCTCATAAGGACGCGATATGTTTAATTTTTGGCATCAATGAAGTGCTGTTTTAACTTTCCTCCATTTTCTCTCTCCTCCTGCCTCTGCCTGCACCGCTCTCGCTGAACGCCTGCTGCTGCGCTGACACAAAACAAGCGCTCCCTCTCCTGTGTCTCCTCTTCATCTGCTCAAAACAGACCGCGCTGAAAACAGCGACAAAAACATTGTACCGCGTCGCACCACCAAACTTTCAGAACGCGCAGGTGTAGAATAAGTTTGTGTTTTATAAGAAAGATGAGAGACACTGCAGATCATTTATGCAAAACGTGTCTGACAGCAGAGAACAGAGACACGAGTCTGACCCACAGAGACATCATGTGACGGTGAGAGCAGGTAACACGGAGCATCACTGTTCAAACACACTGATCAGAACCACAGAACTCTTCATATGGAACAGAGCTGCACATCATCTTACTGCAAAAATACTCATATTTTAAACAGTTTCAAGTTTGTTCAGATTCTCATTTAGGCTACAGGATCTCATTTACACATGAGATTCATAAGATGTTAACACCACTGTAATGTCTCCTTCTCTCTGTCTCTACTGTTACTATATTTAGTAAAAATATCTGGATGTCTTTTTGCAACTAATAGCACTCTACAAATGTTAAATAAATGTTAATAGAATCAAAATGTAAAGATTCACACATTGCATTTTCTTGTATTGCATCATATCGAATCATATCGTGACAGAGCTGAATCGTATCAAACCGAATCGTTGGTCATTTAAAAATTTCTAAGATATATCGTATCATTGAACATGTATCGAGATACGTATCGAATCGGTCTCAGTCAGTGAGATACACACCCCTAGAAACTATCATAGTATAAAGAACACAAACATTTTTCATTTAATCAGAAAAATTAAGAAACAGGAGAACAGAACAGCTGTATCGAGCGTGTTGGCTTCAAATAACTGGGCAGTTTTAATAAGAAAATAATGACCGGCACATGGAAATGTTACGTTTGTGCAATGACCAGATTTTTTATGTCACAAATGGAACAAAACTCTGGTCCTTATGGCAACGCTCAGGGGACAAACTACCTCAAACACAGAGAGACAATGTGATGATGGTTTAGGACTCAGAGGTCAAAGACTGTCAACAACAACCCTGAATCATGGAGTCAGAAATATCTGTACCAAATAATGAGTCATTAATTACAGCTAATCTGTCTGCGTGTGTCTCTGTCTGTGTGTCTTCAGGTGTCTAACCTGGTCTTCCATCAGCACATTGGACACTGGGACCATCTGGACTTTATTTGGGGTCTGGACGCTCCAGAGGTCATGTTTCCCTCCATCCTGAAGCTGCTGCAGGAACACTAGTGTGTGTGTGTGTGTGTGTGTGTGTGTGTGTGTGTGTGTGTGTGTGTGTGTGTGTGTGTTGTGTGTGTTGTGTGTGTGTGTGTGAGGAGGTACTGTAATACACACCTGTCCTACAGGACTGTATCGGGTGGACCAGCATGTTCCTTAAAGGTTTTTAATACGTTCATTTTTTGATCAATACCAGCAGACGTCCTGTGTGTCTGTGTGTGTCAGTGTGTGTGAAACATCCTGAAATCTGAAGCTGTTTTTTATTCATGTGAAAAACCTGTTTTTTTTTTTAACTCCTCATCATGTGACCAGCTGGAACAGTCACATGACTTATTTCACTGTGTTATAATGTGAAGAAGAAGAAGAAGAAGGTGTATTCTTCCTCCATGACTGTCAAACGCTGCCTCGAACATGCCGTCTAAAATCTTTTGTTTTTTAACTTCTTGGAAGTCTTATTGTGAAAAACTTTATTGTGAAAGCTCATGCTAATGTTAGCATCCCAACACAGTTCATGCTGACATTAGCATCCAAACTTAGCTCATGCTAATGTTAGCATCCAAACACAGTTCATGCTAATGTTAGCATCCCAACACAACTCATGCTAATGTTAGCATCTGAACACAGCTCATGCTAATGTGAGCATGTTAAAACAAACTATTGCGTCCAGTTAAACCTCCCATCAATCAGTGTAGGAGGAGCAGCAACAGCCAATCATGTTGTTTGAATTGTGGTGGGCGGAGTCACATACTGTGTCTTTAAAATAATCTGCAACATATTTTAATCTTTGTGACACTTTCTGCTGTATATGAAGCAGTTTGAAGTCTAAATAAATCTCATAAACATGACGACACTATGACTGTTTTTATTAATAAGGAACTTTATTTTGAAACAAAGGAAAGTTTAATTTGGTTTAATTAATTTTATTAATTAATTTGATTGTGTCACATGATCAATATTTGAATTACATTCAGATCTACAGACAGAACTGAGATCGTTCTTTGTGTTGATCTTCATTTTCTGACTGTTTTGGTGTGATCAAATGTGGTCGTGTTTATTGTATTGAAATTATGACACAAAAGTCATGAACAGAACGTCGTGAGCTAAGTTCATGAAGTCATTCAAATGGAGCCATCTCGTAAACTCAACCCTGTTTGAACACACCATTAGCTCTGATTTACGTTTTATTCCAACTTCTGTGTCACAAGTTCACAAGTTCCACTTGAACGCAGCTTCCATTAAATATTTTCTTTTGCTTCATATTAAATAATTTTATAGTCAGAGTTCACATGAGATCCACCTGCTGGTGTCAGGGCACAGTTAGCCTAGCTTAGCATTTAAAAAATTGCTTGCCAGTGTTGCCATAAACAGCTAGCACAATAAATTTGTCTCAGATGTTTAAAACTAGCTGATGTTGTGGAAGCTACGTGAACAGTGTGCTAAACCTGGATACAGTGAGGAACTGTTAGCTTAGCATAACAGAAAGACTAGAAGTACAAGGCAACTGCTAGCCTAGCTTAGCACAAAGACTGGAATCAGGGGAAACTGCTAGCCTAGCTTAACCTTTTTTGTTGAATAGACAACATGTAAATCAGACAGAGTTGGAGTTCTTTCAGGTGGATTTTTTTAATTTGTTTTGTTTCATAAATCTTCTCAAGTGTTGTACAGAGTTTATAAACTGTAGAAACATGTAACAGTTGAAACAGTCGCCAGTCAACATGGAGTCCTGCGGTTCTTGTGTTCTTCTCTGCATTGAGAACAGATAATAAATGTAAAATAATGTAACTGAGTGGAACATTGTTGCAAACAAGAAACAAAAACCTCCAATAAGAATATAAACATCTTATAACAGTGGAGACTTGTTTACAGATAAACAACAACAGTCTCATCAACTCATTTCTGTCAATCAAACTTTAAAACTTTTGTTAAAGTGACAAACTCAGAGAGTGGATCAATAATTCATCCTGTTACAGGTTCTTTATAACAGGTAAACTACATTTACCTCCAAACTACAGGACCAACAGCTTCCTGTAGCTCCATCCAGTCAGGAGCAATCAGCTGTGTAAACAGGAAGTCAGTGTAGCATCAGGAGCCAGAAGAAATTCAAAAATAAAAGATCAATCTTAAATGTTGTTACTAGTTTTATTTCTGTCAACATGGAGAAATCTGTTTATTCATACAGTTTATAATGTGATAATGCTAAGCAAACAGATGTGTCATGTTGTTATTAGCATAAATTATTTCTAATTATTGCCAAGTTTCAGCTCAAATATACAAAACTAATCTGTGATGATAAAATTACACTTAGTAAACACTGATGTCAGCACAAGGCTAAGTTAGCAAGTTAACACCAGGCTAAGTTAGTACCAGGCTAATTTAGCATATGACTGAGTTAGCAAGTTAACATTAGGCTACGTTAGCACCACGTTAAGTTAGCAAGTTATCACAATGCTAAATTAGCATGAGGCTAACATAGTACCAGGGGAAATTAGCATTAGGCTAGTTAGCACCAGGTTCAGTTATCAAGTTATCATAAGCTTAAATTAGTATGAGGCTAAGTTAGAATAAGAATACGGTGGCAAGTTAACATAAGGCTAAATTATCATGAGGCTAAGTCACCACGAGGCTAAGTTAGCATGCAGTTAAGTTACCATGGGCTAAATAAGCATGAGGGTAATTTAGCACAAGGCAAAGTGTGAAGTTTGCACCAGGCTAAGTTGGTGTGAGACTTAGCACCAGGTTAAAGTTAGCAAGGTATCACAATGGTGAGTTAGCATGAGGCTAAGTTAGCACCAGGCTATTAGCATAAGACTAAGTTGGCAAGTTAACAAAAGGCTAAGATAGCACCTGGCAAAGTCAGTGTGAGGCTAAATTAGCACCAGATTAAGTTAGCACGTTATCACAACGTTAAGTTAGCATGGTTTATTTCGTTAAATTAGGATAAAACTAAGGTAGCAAGTTAGCATGAGGCCATGTTAGCTGGCTAACTGAGCCTAATGCTAATTTAGCCAAGGCTAAGTTAGCATGAGACTAAATTATCATGAGGCAAAGTTAGAAGTGAAGAACAGCTGCTAGTGGCGCCTTTCCATTTTAAGCAAAGTAGGACTGTCAAAATAAAAGTATTAGCATTTGTTTTCCACAATAAAAGCAGTTTAAATCCAAAAAATCTCCCAAACGAATTAAATTTGAAGACAAGATGACAAAACCGATCTGATGGAGACAAGATGAAAGTGTTTCACTCTTTGTAAGAACATGAGACTTTGTTATCTGTCCTCTGTCTGTCTATCTGTGTGTCCCCCTGTCTGTCTGTCTTGCCTCTGTCTGTCTGTGTGTCCTCCTGTCTGTCTCTCAGTGTGTCTTCTTCAGCATATTGACAATCTTCTTGAACTTCAGTCTGGTGGCGATGTCCAGCGGCGTTTCTCCATCCTGAAGAAGAAGAAGAAGAGGAAGAAGAAGAAGGAGGAGAAGAAGAAGAAGACACGGTCAGGTTTCAGACTGAAGACGTGTCATCAGGACGCCTTGTGTCCTTCATGATGTGTTTGTGTACGTACGTTGTTTTGAATGTTGGTGTTGGCGTTTCTCTCCAGCAGTAGAGGAACCAGACGGTGACTTTTCCTCTGACACACGTAATGAAGAGCTGTGTTCCCCTTCTGACATCACACAACAACAACAACAAAACACACACACACAAACATAAACACACATTTACTTCAGTAATGTGTTGGTGTATAAAGATCAGCTGATCAACAGAGACTCTTCTTGATCGTCTCACATCATCAAACTGAACACGACTCAACATGTCGACTTCATTCTGAAGGAAGCATGTGGAGACGTGTTCATTGATCGAGACTGTCTTTAACTGTGGACGTGTCTCCTGGATCAGTCTGAGAGACAGAGAGACAGTCTGTGAGACAGTTTGATGAGTCTGAACATGTCTCTTCTGTAGAAACATGATAATGAACCTTAAACAGCTCATTTTAATGTTACACAATGTTCCAGTAACGTTCTAGTAACTCCAGTTTGATCTCATGTTCTGACTGAATGTGTCCTGCTGCTGGCACGAGACACATTACTGCCATTATTTTGTCTTTAAATGAGAAAAGAGGAACATCACAGAACAGAGACAGTTAAAGTTAAAATACTGTCATCACCCAAGAACTCAACATCTAATTTAAAGAAACATTTACAGATCAGAACAAGAGTAATGTTTAGCTACACAGGCCAACTGCTAACTTTAGCTACACAGAACTCCAGTTAGCTAGCTAACCTGTCCACACTGTTACTAGTGAAACGTGTCTGTAGGAGGTGAAAGTTTCTGTCAGTTCAGCTGAAGTTTGAGTTGAAAACAAATGAAGGAACAATTGGATAAAAAAAAAAATAATAAACAAACAAAATGTTTTATCAGATTTAACAATCTCACCAGATGTTATACCGAGGTCATTCAAAAGTAACAAAGTAATTTTGTTATATTACTTTTAAAAAAAAGTTGTCGGTAACCAAATGAATCACAATATTAAAGGTAATTAGTATCAGATTAACCTCCACCCCTGGTTAGCATCAGGCTAAGGTAGCATGAAGCTAAGCTGTCAGTAGCTGCAGATGGACTCACATAGTCGACAGCATCGATGTTCATGCTCCTGCTGAGAACCTCCTTCATAAGAGCCACATTCTGCCGTTGTTTCTGTAACTACACACACACATTTATTATCTTTGGTAAACCTCTGACGTTAGCAACATGCTAATACGCTAAACTAAGATGGTGAACCCAGTTAAACATCAGCAGGTTAGCATTGTGAGCATGTCAGCATGCTAGCTGATGTTAGCATTTAGCTCAAAGCTCAGAACAGCCCTAAACATCAAACGGAGCCATTGATTTTCACTTAGATTAGTTAGCTAACTAACATTAAACAACATTAGCCAACATTAGCTAACTTAAGCTAATGAACAAACTACAACTACTCTCATTCAAATATTATGTTGATCAAACATTTAAAGTTTAAACAAATTTAAATCTGTCAGTTGTTGACTTTAATTTTGTAAACAAGAAAACAAAGTTTATTTGTAACACGATTGTGGCTTCTTTCTGACGTTCAGCCCATCAGGTGTCTGTCATCTGTAAACATCCTGAACACACCTGCTACCTGCACTGAAGAGTCCCAAACACAGGAAGCTGACATAGCTCATTAGCAGTGTTGCTAACATTAAGTTTTCCTCTGTCAGCATTATAAACAGGGTCACACAGAGTTAGCGTACAGGAAGACATCATGATAATACAACTGTTAACACACTCTGGATACCTATTGTGCCGTTAGCCACCAAGCTAACCAGTTAGCTAACTGACAGTTTTATTTTCTCTCCTCTATAAACTGTCACTGAATTAAAAAGTGAATAAACAGAGATTAGCATGTTAGCAGCTAAATGGTCAGCTGATGAAGTCTGACTTAATTTCTGCTGGGAGGTGTCTTTATTTGACCTGTAACCAATCAGACGAGAGTGCTGAGGACAAATCAGAGGAGAGTGTTAAGTGTATGCTAACTGTTTCCTGAGGACCAATCAGAGGAGAGCATCGGTGTTACCATGAGGAAGTATCCGAGCAGCAGGATGGGCATCAGGATGGAGATCATCAGATAGTCAAGCAGAGAGAACGTCCTCCGGGACACGTAGTGGAGACACGTCCTCTGTTTCTGAGACACACAGAACCACAGTTACATTAGTAATGGGGCGGCTGTGGTTCAGTGGTAGAGCGGGTCGTCTCCCAATCGGAAGGTTGGTGGTTTGATTCCCGGCTCCTCTGGTCTACATGTCAAAGTGTCCTTGGGCAAGACACTGAACCCCACATTGGTCCCCATGGCTGCGCCAAAGGTGTATGAATGTGATGCACAGCTGGCTTCTTTGAAGAAGAAGCCTGTGTCATTAGTGTGTCATTAGTGGTGAATGGGGTGAATGTGACTTGTAGTTGTGAAAGCACTTTGAGTAGTCTATGACTAGAAAAGCGCTATATAAATACAGTCCATTTACCTTTTTACCAAGGCTGGCATCAGCAATGTGATGACATCATCAACATGATGTCATCAGCAGAGAAAAGCACCTTATTGGTCAGCTGGGCGTCTGCTCCGTTCTCCAGCAGGTAGTGGACCACCCTCAGGTTGCCGCGGCGACAGGCTGCAATGAGGGGCGTGTCCCCAGTGTGCTCCTCTTGCAGGTTGAGGTGGGTGGGGTCTTCTCTGAGGAGGTCATAGAGCCGATGGACGTCTCCGTCATACGCAGACTGACAGGCCGGCTGAGGACAACACAGGAAACATGAGATTACCACAGGAAGTGGACGTCGTGGGCGCCATGTGCTCCAGGAACGTCCAAAGTGTTACCAGCGCTGTTACTGTCCAGTGCATCATGGGTAACTGTCACATCTGTGAACGCCCTGTTCATTCTGAAAATTACATACAGGATTTGGAGCAACAACGTGCTGCCATCCCTGATGTCATGCCTTATTTCATCACGACACATTTTGCAATTGATTATTAAGCGATCATATAATTAACTGCCAACTTTTCTGATAATCAATTAAGAAAAAAACAGTCAAAATTTTCTGGTTCAGCCTCTTGAAAGTGAATATTTTCTGGTCTCTGAGGACGTCGTCTTGGCATTTAAATGTTTGTTTGTGACATGACATTTCATGAACCAAAAACACTGATCAATTAATCAAGAAAATGATCGACAGACTAACTGATAATTAATTGATAATTAAAATAATTGTTACAGGAAAGACTTGAGAAATATGTTCAAATGTGGGGGACACAGACGGTCGACACATTAGCTCCACAGACCAACTCATAATGTTAGCTACACTAACCACGCTAACTAACTACACTAACCAACAGCTAACGTTAGCTCCACAGACCAACTCATAATGTTAGCTACACTAACCAACAGCTAACGTTAGCTACACTAACCAACCCTAACGTTAGCTACACTAACCAACCGCTAATCGTTAACTACACTAACCAACAGCTAATGTTAGCTACACTAACCAACGCTAACGTTAACACACTAACCAACAGCTAATGTTAGCTACACTAACCAACCGCTAACGTTAACTACACTAACCAACAGTAATGTTAGCTCCACAGACCAACTCATAATGTTAGCTACACTAACCAACCGCTAACGTTGGCTACACTAACCAACAGCTAATGTTAGCTACACTAACCAACCGCTAACGTTAACTACACTAACCAACAGCTAAGTTAGCTACACTAACCAACCGCTAACGTTAGACTACACTAACCAACAGCTAACGTTAGCTACCACAGGCCAACTGCATAATTTAGCTACACAAACTCCAGTTAGCTAGCTAACCTGTCCACACTGTTACGATGAAATGTGTCTGTAGGAGGTGAAAGTTTCTGTCAGTTCAGCTGAAGTTGAGTTGAAAACAAATGAAGGAACTTTGGATAAAAAACCCTACAAATGTTTTAACAATTAACAATCTCACCAGATTTTATACTGACAAACGCTCATGTCCTCCACGTTTGGACATATTTTACAAGTCATCGATGTGATTGTGTGAGGACTCGTTTATCAATTAATTAAGAAAATAACTGACAAGGAAAATAATCAATAGTTGCAGCCCTGTCAGATTTATCAGTGGACATGCCAGTTATTACAGCGTTGTCATTAGAGTTTAGTTTTATTTGTAGTTTTTATTTTCTGTTTAGTTTCAGTTCAGTTTATTATCAGGAACAGATGTGAACATAAACAGACACAAAGACACAAAGACTAAAATTAAAGACATTTCCTGTACAGAACTGTCTGTGTCTACACACACTTTAAATAAAGAGATCACACACACACACACACACACACACACACACAGAGTCGTTATCTGTTTTTAATGAACCAGTCGGTCCAGTCTGTGTTTGCAGCAGGTCTGAGGTCAGTCTCTCAGTTTCTCTTTAAACACAAACAGATGTCAGCTGTATCTGGATCAGAATGTTTTTTCTCTGCACATATTTCCTGTTGATGGTTTCCAGCTGCTGCAGATGGTCGGGCTGCTGATCACAGAGAAGAGGCCCCTGAGGGCCCCTGAATACAACATATGCACATCATCAAATATGCATAAAATGCTGCTGATAAAACTACAGAAAATTAAAGTTTTAAACGTGATGACAAATAATCATGTTTAGAGCGGAAATGATCAATTACTTAATCAATGAATCAATAAACAGTTCATCTAAAGACGTCACTTTGTGAAATAATAAAAACTAAACAATTAAATACAAAATCATCTTCAGATTGATCAATACCAATCTATTATTCAGTATTTATTGACACTGAAGGAATACTGTCAAGATGATTATAGTCTTTTGACACAATCTGAACTCGATGAGATATCTGATCAATAATCATCTGAGTTATCATCATCATGTGGATATGATGACTCAGTATTAGAACAGTTAAAGCGGAAAATGACATCACTCATGGCGAATCACAACATCATCATATATCACATGTTCCAACATATATCACATGTATAAAATAAAGACACGTGATCGTCTCCGACCAAAGTCCAGTCAAATTTGAACTGATTTAACAGAAAATTATCCTGATGACGTCATGACTGAAACCTTGTCTGATTTTATTTCAACAATCTGAAGGAACGTGTTCACAACATGTAACGGAGTACTTTTACTGTGTCCAATCAGTACTTTTCCTGCAGTAATCGGAGTACTTCCTCCAACTCCAAGTACTTTATTACTCTTACTTACTTACTGACTTCAACAGAAAACTTTGATCTCTGACATGCGCTGTGTGGTGTGTGTGTGTGTGTGTGTGTGTGTGTGTGTGTGTGTGTGTGTGTATGTGTGTGTGTCAGGTGAGCTCTCTTTGTTCAAACGGATTCTCACCTGCGACACAAACCGGAGGTGACAAAATAAAATCAGACAGTTAAAAAGATTAAAAACATTAGAACGATAAGAACCGGAGAACGTTCTGTGTTCTTACCTCAGAGTACACCAGCCCCATGTCCGCCAGCAGAAACACACCTGCACACGTCAAATGCACACACCTACAACACGAGCACATCCGCTCCGGCATTTCAAAATAAAACGCCTCGTGCTTTTATTTTCCTAAATGTAGGGTTGTGTCTTTTTCTTTTTTTTTTTCTTTTTTTTTTTTCGGTTGTTTCGGTTTGATCATATATATTTATCAGTTGTAATTTTATGGCCCACTTTATTTCGTGAAAACTTTTCTAAAAAGTGAAAAAAATGATAGTTCTTTATGTTGTCTTGAACATTGTAAACAAATCTAATCTTTGCATAAACAACGAGTTATTAACATTTATAAACAAAAAAACACAAAGCAGTTTAAAGTTGATCCGTCGTGATGATTTTGTGGGATTTCAGTGTAAAAGTGTTTCTATGCAGCTGAACGTCCTCCTGTCTTCATGTCAGCAGCAGCAGCGAGAGGAAGTTGATGATCACATGATCAAAAATAAACACTAACACACAAAGTGAACTACAAAAAATTCACAGTATGAACTAATCAAACTGTAAAAAGTGAACTTTTTAAACAAAGTAACGCAGCAAAATGCTCTAATTTGACCGACAGAGGACAACCTGAAGGACGTGATCCAAACTGTTGTGAGGGACAATTCAGGAACCTCTTGACATTGTTGGAGACACATTTGGAAATGTTGTTTAGGACATTGTTGGAGATGCTTTTGGAGACATGGTTGGGGATGTTGTTGAGAACATTAAGACTCACACAAATAAAAAACAAAATAAGATAAACTACAATCCAAAAAATTTAAAAAAGTAAAATTAAAATAAAATAAAGCAAAAAAAGAAAAGAAGTTGAATAAAAACTAAACGTAGAATAAAAAAATAAAATAAAGAGTAAATTTCTCTTAAAGCATATTAAAAATGAATCATAAAGTTGTAAAGTTTGAAGAACAAACTGACAGTTTGGAGGCTGTGATGATGATCAGAGTCCAGCAGAGGGAGACAAACACCACGTTTTCCATATTACTATGGAAACCAATCACTCCAGACATACATATATGTAATTTTAATGTACAATTATTATTATTGTTGTTGTTGTTGTTGTTGTTGTTGTTGTTGTTGTTGTTGTTGTTGTTTTTATCGTTTATTAAATGGTAGGCAGCAGCTGTGATGTGATCTCAGTTTGGTGTCACTAAAATATGTCAGAGTGAGACATTTAGTGTGTTTGAACAGCTCTGTGTGTCAGCAGTGTGGCGCATGCGCAGAGTCGTCGTGTGAGAGCGGAAGGTGTGAGTGATTCATCTTGAGCCAGAGACGATCTTTGATCTCCACCATCATCAGTCGGAGTGAAGCAGCAGATTCACCCGGAGCTTTCACACATTTATCACCTGCTTCTTCTTCTGCTGCTGCAGCTGGTCCACTGTCTGTTCAGGTGTGTCTCTGTCCAGGTGTGTCAGGACAGGTGTGAGGTGTCTGAGGGTGGGGGGGCGGGGGGAGGGACAGGTATGAGCGGGTCAGGTCTCCTCTGAGCTGCACGTGAGCCGAGATGCTGCCGACAGACCGAGGACACCGAGACACCGGTGAATACACACCTGTCTGTGTGTCTGTCTGTCTGTCTATCTGTTCACCTGTCTGTGTGTGTGTCTATCTGTCTGTCCACCTGTCTATTCTTTGTGTTTGTCTGTCCACGTCTGTCCCACCTTCAGTGACCTGAGTTTACTTAAACAACAATATTTATTAAACAGTAAATATAATCCTGCCTCCATCACAGATATTTGATTTGATTGAAATAAAATATAAAGTTTACCAGTGTTTGAGCAGTATTCCCGCCTTTTTAAACCAGGAAGTGAGACAGGGGTCATTAGGGTATAGCTGACCCTTTTTGTGCCTGATTAAATCAGCTGGGACACAACTTTAAAGGACTCACATTTTCATTAAAAATATATTTTAAAACAAAGATGATTATAACAGCACATTTTTACACCTCTGTTATCAGCAGGTATCGTTAGTTTGAGATTTTGAAGGATTTTAAGACATTTTTTAATTGTTTGAAGTTGTGAATTCTTTGTGGTTTGCTGAGTGACCTGATGAGTTGATTCTCCCAGACTGCTCCAGTTACCTGCTCAGGTGTGTTCAGGTGAAGGAGGTCAAAGCTCGTTCAGCAGCAGAGTGAATGTGGTCGAGCAGGATGTTTGAGTGACAGCCTGAACACACCTGAAACACCTGAACACACCTGCAGCTCCTGTTCCACCTCATGGCAATCAGACTGAATCACAGACTCAGTGAAACACAGAGAGAACCTTTAAAGGTTCACCCTGCTGCTGTTTGCGGTCAGTGGTCATTTGACTGACAGTCCCTGAACGTCTCATAGTGAAAAGCTGCTGTTTCAGAGGAGGAGAAATAATTCAGCAGAATATTCATCAAAACAACAAAAACATCAAAAACGACCGAAACAACCAGCTCATCTTCATAGTTCAGTTTAGTTTTGCACAATTAAAAAAAAATCTGTCAGCAGTTGGTCTGTGTACCTAATTTTAACAGTTGCTCTGCATGACTAACTTAAGCAGTTGTTCTGTGTGGCTAATGTTAGCTGTTAGTCTGTGTAGCTAACCTTAGCAGTTGTTCTGTGAAGCTAACTTTAGCAGTTGTTCTGTGTGGCTAACTTTAGCAGTTGGTCTGTGTAGCTAACTTTAGCAGTGTTCTGTGTAGCTGATGTTAGCTGTTGGTCTGTGTAGCTAACGTTAGCTGTTGGTCTGTGTAGCTAACGTTTAGCCGTTGGTCTGTGTAGCTAGTTTTAGTTGTGGGTCTGTGCAGCTAATGTTAGCCGTTGGTCTGTATAGCTAATGTTAGCTGTTGTCTTGTAGCTAACGTTAGCTGTTGTCTGTGTAGCTAGGTTTAGCTGTTGGTCTGTGTAGCTAATTTTAGCCGTTGATCTGTGTAGCTAGTTTTAGCTGTTGGTCTGTGTAGTTAATGTTAGCTGTTGGTCTGTGTAGCTAATGTTAGCCGTTGGTCTGTGTAGCTAACATTAGCTGTTGTCTGTGTAGCTAACATTAGCTGTTGGTCTGTGTAGCTAATGTTAGCTTTGGTCTGTGTAGCTAGTTTTAGCTGTTGGTCTGTGTAGCTAATGTTAGCTGTTGGTCTGTGTAGCTAACTTTAGCAGTTGTTCTGTGTAGCTGATGTTAGCTGTTGGTCTGTGTAGCTAACGTTAGCTGTTGGTCTGTGTAGCTAACGTTAGCCGTTGGTCTGTGTAGCTAGTTTTAGTTGTTGGTCTGTGCAGCTAATGTTAGCCGTTGGTCTGTATAGCTAATGTTAGCTGTTGGTCTGTGTAGCTAACGTTAGCTGTTGGTCTGTGTAGCTAGTTTAGCTGTTGGTCTGTGTAGCTAATTTTAGCCGTTGATCTGTGTAGCTAGTTTAGCTGTTGGTCTGTGTAGTTAATGTTAGCTGTTGGTCTGTGTAGCTAATGTTAGCCGTTGGTCTGTGTAGCTAACATTTAGCTGTTGTCTGTGTAGCTAACATAGCTGTTGGTCTGTGTAGCTAATGTTAGCTTTGGTCTGTGTAGCTAGTTTTAGCTGTTGGTCTGTGTAGCTATGTTAGCTGTTGGTCTGTGTAGCTAATGTTAGCCGTTGGTCTGTGTAGCTAGTTTTAGCTGTTGGCCTGTGTAGCTAACGTTAGCCATTGGTCTGTGTAGCTAATGTTAGCCGTTGGTCTGTATAGCTAACATTAGCCGTTGGTCTGTGTACTAGTTTTAGCTGTTGGTCTGTGTAGCTAACGTTAGTTGTTGGTCTGTGTATCTAACGTTAGCCGTTGGTCGGTGTACCTAACATTAGCCGTTGGTCTGTGTAGCTAATGTCAGCCATTGGTCTGTGTAGTTAATGTTAGCAGTTGGTCTGTGTAGCTAGTTTTAGCTGTTGGTCTGTGTAGGTAATGTTAGCCATTGGTCTGTGTAGCTAGTTTAAGCTGTTGGTCTGTGTAGCTAATGTTAGCCGTTGGTCTGTGTAGCTAATGTTAGCGTTGGTCTGTGTAGCTAACATTAGTTGTTGGTCTGTATAGCTAATGTTAGCCTTTGGTCTGTGTAGCTAGTTTTAGCTTTTGGTCTGTGTAGCTAACGTTAGCTGTTGGTCTGTGTAGCTAATGTTAGCCGTTGGTCTGTGTAGCTAGTTTTGGCCTTTGGTCTGTGTAGCTAGTTTTAGCTGTTGGTCTGTGTAGCTAACGTTAGCGTTGGTCTGTGTATCTAATCGTTAG
The DNA here is from genome assembly GCA_034769285.1 of Lutjanus argentimaculatus. Lineage (NCBI taxonomy): Eukaryota > Metazoa > Chordata > Actinopteri > Lutjaniformes > Lutjanidae > Lutjanus > Lutjanus argentimaculatus. The sequence continues at coordinate 1,934,070 of JAWZSL010000063.1, forward strand.
CCGTTGGTCTGTGTATCTAATGTTAGCCGTTGGTCTGTGTAGCTAATGTTAGCGTTGGTCTGTGTAGCTAACGTTGGCCGTTGTCTGTGTATCTAATGTTAGCTGTTGGTCTGTGTAGCTAATGTTAGCGTTGTCTGTAGTGTTTTAGCTGTTGGTCTGTGTAGCTAATGTTAGCTGTTATGTGCACAACTCCCAGTGAAAATCCTCTTCAGTCATTGGTTCCGCAGGTAAAATGGTTGACGTACGCGACGTTGTGTTGTTCATTATCATTCACTCTCTGACCTGTGATGCCCCGCCCCCTTCTCTTTGATTGGCTTACACCAGTTAGTTACAGGCAGAACCTGTGCACGGCGTGAAATCTGAATGCTGAGGTCTAAACCACTTCCCCTCATCGACCTGACGGGCGGTGGCGAGTTGGCGTGTGGGGCGGTGTGAAAAGGCTTGAATGTTAGCTGTGTTTTAGCTCGGTTGCTAAAGTTCAGGACTTCTTCTGCTGATCTGATCTGATACAGACAAGTGGAGGACCGGTCATGTGACTCAGATGATGACTATGATCAGTCTGTCCTCCACCTGTTGCCATGGTGACCTGCTGCAGTGAATCAAAGCTGGAGCTCAGTGAGGAGTGAGACATCGTCTCTTTGTTAACGGCGTGACTCACTGATGGTTAGTTACCAGTTGTCATGGTAACCGTGGACCAGGCTGAAGGACAGGCAGGCGCGACACACACAGCCACTCTGATTGGCCGCTAAACATTAGCTTTAGCCACCGTGCTAACATGAGTTAAAGGAAGGTTGCACTCTAAACTGCTGATTTGTGTCCCCCTGCAGTGAAGCATCATGGGAGGAGGCAGACGGACGAGCTGGCCACGGGCCGAGCAGAGCCTGTGACACACACACACACACACAAACACGATGGAGCAAGGCTTCAGCTTAAATACGCTGGTGAGTGAACTCTGTGTGCGTGTGTGTGTGAGTGAGAGAGATGTGAGACCTTCAAATTAAAACCCCTGATCATGTCTGTTTCTGGACCTCAGTAACATATTTTATATTTTGTAAACATGTTTTTTATTGTATTTTATTTTTAGCTCATTTATTTTTGATGCTCTTACTTATTTTATTTCTTACTGTGTTTCCCAACAGGGGATCAATAAAGATACATCTGGTCTTAGCTTAGCTTGAATGAAAGTACTTAGTTACATCCTGCTTCATGTTGACATGTGACAGCTGAGCTGAGGTGTTTTCAGGCAGGAAGCTGAGATTTACGGTCCTCACTGGACGCCTGAATGCACCGTTTGTTTGACAATCAGCTGATGGACAAAAAGTCTTCTGTCCACTGAACGCTCGCTATTCAGGACGGGACGCCAGGGACACGATGGAGAGGACAAAGACAGGAAGACACGAAGACATGAATGGATGAGTGAAGGAAACCAGGAAGGAAAGAAGGAGAAACAGAAGGAAAGAAAAAGGAAAGGAAGGAAGGAAAGGATGAAAAGAGGAGGAGAGGAAGGAAGGAAAGAGGGAAAAGGGGAGAAGGGTGTTATTAATATTTCAGTGATTACAGCTAAACGTCAGTTTGATTTATTTCACTCTTTTTTTTTTAACTTTAATTACTACCAATAAAAGAGTTTGACTATTAAAGGAACAGTTCAACATTTAGTGAAATCTTTCCCCTCTCTCATGTCTTTACACTAAATATGAAGCAACAGCCAGCAGCTGCTAGCTTAGCATAAAGACTGGAGACAGAGGGAAACTGCTAATGTGGCTCTGTCCAAAGGGAAAATATTTGGGTTTTTTTTTGTTAGCAGCTCTGTTAGCATCGTCACTTTCTGAACTGTTCTTGTATCGTGCAGAAGAAGCTGGCGGCGGAGCCAGACTACACAGACGTGTCGCTGACAGCGGCTGAGCGTGTGCGAGCGCTGGGGAAGATGGGATGTAGCGTGGAGATCAATGAGGACATCGCACCACGACGCTACTTCCGCTCTGGAGTGGAGATGGAGCGCATGGCATCGGTTTACCTGGAGGAGGGCAGCCTGGAGAACGCCTACGTCCTCTACACCAAGTTCATCACGTGAGACATAAAACATTCAGACACACAACACACTGACTTCTTTTTGTTGTTGTCACACATGCTGACATGTTGTAGTTTGTGTTTGTTTGTATTCAGTTTGTTTGTAGAGAAGCTGCCGAGTCACAGAGACTACCAGCAGTGCAGCATCCCTGAGAAACAGCTCATCATGAAGGTATCACTGCACCGCTGTTAGCTAAATGTTAACAATAGCATACTAACAATGACATCATTAGGGTAACAGAGCGCTGCTCCCAGCTAAATGCTAACATTAGCATGCTAACAGTGATAACACAGCAGTACTTCATGTCTAGTAACAGCAGTAGTTCTGCTGTAGGATTTATATCAGCAGTAATATTGTTTGTTTCCATAGAAACTTCAGGAGGTGGCGTTTCCTCGTAAAGACGAGCTGAAGAAGCGTCTGGAGGAGAAATACAGCAGGGAACACAGCGAGTACCTCAGAGCACAGGTAACCCAGGTAACCCTGTCAGTCTGTCGCCCAATCAGATGGCAGAGTGTGTGAGTTCACCTGATAATCAGATTAGACCAGCAGATTGATTGACAGGCTTATTTATTATCACAGAGCTCACTCACACACACACACACACACACCTGTTCAACTAGAACTGATCACTGATCATTGATTGATGTATCGATGAGATTTTCTTTAAGAACAGAACAACAGTTGAATGCTGTGCTACAAGGAGGTCTGGTGCATTATGGGTATTGTCCGTGAATGTTCTCATTCGTCCAGGTCATTGTAATCTCAAGAAAAGATTAAATCGAAAGCAACTGGACTTGTTTAAAAGTCTTATTGAAGACGTTTCGCTTCTCATCCAAGAAGCTTCATCAGTTCATGCCTGTCAGACTAGTCAGAGCTAGTCTAACTAAATGGTGGGAACCCCAGGTATTTAACCTCTGTGGATGTGTTCAAATTCATGAGTGCTCCAATCAGATTGACAACAGTCGTTTGGAGTCGTTGATCACTGGGTGTGACCCGAAACCAGGTATGAGTGACAGTCGTTAGAGTTACATGAATGTTGAAAAATTGTTGTTTTTGGAGGTCAAGTTGTTGAATTTCCTGGGCAAAGATGAAATAACAGCATTGTAAATAGGAGAGAGGTTGTGTCTTAGGCTCTCCTCCTCTGTTTAGAGTGGGTTTCTCCATTTTGACGTAGATGGCTTCCTTAACTCCTCTCTCAAACCATCTGTCCTCTCTGTCTAGAATGTGGACGTTGCTGTCTTCAAAGGAGTGTGCCTTCTCCTTAAGGTGTAGATAGACAGCTGAGTCTAGACCTGAAGAGTTAGGTCTCCTGTGTTGAGCCATGCATCTGTTTAGTGGTTGTTTGGTTTCACCAATGTATAAATCCTTGCAATCCTCGTTGCATTGCACATTGGTGAAACCAAACAACCACTAAACAGACGCATGGCTCAACACAGGAGACCTAACTCTTCAGGTCTAGACTCAGCTGTCTGTCTACACCTTAAGGAGAAGGCACACTCCTTTGAAGACAGCAACGTCTTCAATAAGACTTTTAAACAAGTCCAGTTGCTTTCGATTTAATCTTTTCCTGAGATCATTATGGGTATTAATATAGTGAGTGGATCTGTTTGAGCCTTTCTACAGTAGGTTTAGACATGGACACTTAACCAAGCTAAGCTAAGCTAAAAACTGATGTTTGATGTGGAAACTGGGCGTAAACATTTGGTTAGCTTTATGCTACAAAATCGTAGCCACCTTGACATACCAGTTTACTGTGACCAGAAGCAGCATAGCTAGTTCACGAGAGAGCTCACCACCTCACTGACTGAAACCAGATCACACTGACCAACACAACTGACCTGTCCTAAGCCCCACCCCTTTTTGCTCTGTGCTCCAATAACAGCGGAGCCAGTTTGTTAGCTCAGTTTTGTCCTTTACTGTAGTCAGGTCTGCTCTGTGCTCAGCTGGTCTGTGTTTGAAAGACAACCACAGTTCGAAGATTTGGTTTAAAGACGCTGCTGGAGGAAAGATGTTTTTAAAAAGGTGGCAGTCAGTCAGAGACCTGATCATGTGACCTGGTGTTTCCTCAGAGCCAGTCGGCAGTGGTGGTGGTGGATGGGTGTGGCCAGCAGCTGCAGGGTCTCTCCCTATTGGATGAGGACAGGAGGCGGTTCCTCCTGCTGGAGGAGGAGCGTCAGCGTGTGGCAGCGCTGCGACGGATGCAGATTGAATCGGAACAGTTCCGCTACTTCGAGGACCAGCTGAGGCGTCAGGAGCTGGCCAATAGGAGAGGAGTGGAGGCGGAGCCAAAAGTCACATCAGGAAACACTGTACTACTGCTACTACAACTTAGTTACTACAGCTGTTACTACAGCTGTTACTGCTTCACAGCTGTTATTATATCACTGTTACTTATATCACTACAACTACTTACTAAAAGTACTACTGTTACTACAAGTACTAATCATACCGCTACTGCGTAACTGATTGTGATGTTGTTTAGTATCAGTAGCGTTGCTAGTAATCATGTGTTTCTCTTCCAGGTGGCGACCAAAGTGCCTGAGGTGACAGACGGCTCCTGTCTGTCTCAGCAGCCAATCAGAGACAGCGTACGATCCCAGGGTGCGGATCCTAACAGGAACAGACCACCAGATCCCGTCAGCCAACCGCCGCCACACTGGCTGGAGTACACAGTGAGTACAAATACACACACGTGAAAGTGCCTGACAGCAGTAATGTGTACTGTGTGTGTATCACAGGTATGTTTGGTTTGCGTGTCTGTATGTGCAGCTCAGAGGGTGGAGGGTCTGAGGCGGGTGGTGATTCCCAGAGACCTGACGTATCGTTTCCTCCTGCTGGCCGACGCCAACACCACCAGAGGAATTGAGACCTGTGGAGTCCTCTGTGGACGACTGGTGAGACTGGTTACTGACTGGTGAGACTGGTTACTGACTGGTGAGTACTGGTTACTGACTGGTGAGACTGGTTACTGACTGGATACTGACTGGTATACTGACTGGATACTGACTGGTTACTGACTGGTTACTGACTGGTGAGACTGGTTACTGACTGGTGAGACTGGTTACTGACTGGTTACTGACTGGTGAGACTGGATACTGACTGGTTACTGACTGGTTACTGACTGGTGAGACTGGTTACTGACTGGTGATACTGGTTTACGGACTGGATACTGACTGGTGAATGACTGGTTACTGACTGGATATTACTGACTGGTTACTGACTGGTGAGACTATGTTAACTGTACTGGTTTAACTGGACTAGGTGAGGAGACTGGTTTCACTGACTGGTATGAACTGGATACTGACTGGTGAGACTGGTTACTGACTGGTTACTAACTGGTTACTGACTGGTGAGACTGGTTACTGACTGGTTACTGACTAGTTACTGACTGGTGAGAGACTGGTTACTGACTGTTACGTGACTGGTGAGACTGGTATTACTGACTGGAGATATACTGACTGGTGAGACTGGAGTACTGACTGGGTACTGTACTGATGGTGAGACTGGATACTGACTGTTACTGACTGGTGAGACTGGATTACTAACTGGTTTACCTGACTGAGTGAGAGACTGGGATACTGAGCTGGTTATGTACTGACTGGTGAGACTGGATACTGACTGGTTACTGACTGGTGAGGACTGGTTAACTAATCTGGTTACTGACTGGTGAGACTGGATATACTGGACTGGTTACTGACTGACTGATATTGACTGGTTACTGACTGGTGAGACTGGTTACTGACTGGTTACTGGAGCTGGTGAGACTGGTTACTGACTGGTGAGACTGGATACTGACTGGTTACTGAACTGGTTGAGACTGGTTACTGACTGGTGAGACTGGATACTGACTGGTTACTGACTGGTTACTGACTGGTGAGACTGGATACTGACTGGTTACTGACTGGATATTGACTGGTTACTGACTGGTGAGACTGGTTACTGACTGGTGAGACTGGATACTGACTGGATACTGACTGGTTACTGACTGGTGAGACTGGTTACTGACTGGTTACTGACTGGTGAGACTGGATGCTGACTGGTTACTGACTGGTGAGACTGGATACTGACTGGCTACTGACTGGTGTCACACATCATGTGAACCTCTCTCTCTCTGCTCCTCTCCTGTCTGTGTGAATGTCTCTCACCCTCAGACACACAACGAGTTTGTGCTGACTCACATCGTGATCCCGAAACAGTCGGCTGGTCCAGATTTCTGCGACATGGAGAACGTGGAGGAACTGTTCAGTTTCCAGGACCAACAGAACCTGCTGACGCTTGGCTGGATCCATGTACGACCACACACTAAACACACAGACTAAATACACACAGCACACATGCTAAATACATGCTAACAACATGCTAAACAAATATATTTACCTGCTCAGCATATGCTAAACACTTGCTTACTACTTACTACAGATATTACAAATACTACAGGTACTCACAAATATACAGTACATAGATACTACATCTACAGATACTACAGATACTACAAATCTTACAGGTACTACAGGTACAACAGGTACTACAGATTCTACAAATACTACAGGTACCACAGATACTACAGATACTATAAATACTACAGGTAATACAGGTACCACAGATACTACAGATACTACAAGGTACTACAGGTACTACATATCGCAGTATAAGTGCTACAGTACTACAGATACTACAGGTTACAGATACTACAATATACAGTGCTACAGGTACTACAGGTGCTACAGGTACTACAATACTACAGTACTACAGATACTACAGTACTACAGGTACTACAGATACTACAAATACTACAGGTGCTACAGGTACTACAGGTGCTACAGGTACTACAGGATATTGTAAGGTGCTACAGGTCTACAGATACTACAGGTACTACAGGTACTACAATACTACAGATGCTACAGGTACTACAGGTACTACAGGTACTACAGTACTGCAGGTAGCTACAGGTACTAGCAGGTACTACAGATACTACAGATCTACAGGTACTACAGGTCTACAGGTGCTACAGGTACTACAGGTGCTACAGGTACTACAGGTACTACAGTACTACAGATGCTACAGATGCTACAGGTACTACAGGATACTACAAGGTACTACAGATGCTACAGGTACTACAGGTGCTACAGATACTACAGATACTACAGATGCTACAGGTACTACAGGTGCTACAGGTACTACAGATACTACAATACTACAAATACTACAGGTACTACACTACTACAGAATACTACAGGTGCTACAGATACTACAAATACTATAGGTACTACAGATACTACAGGTACTACAGATACTACAAATACTATAGGTACTACAGGTACTACAGATACTACAGATACTACAGGTACTACAGGTACTCAGGTACTATAGATACTACAGGTACTACAGATACTACAGGTACTACAGGTGCTACAGGTGCTACAATACAGGTGCTACAGTGCTACAGGTACTACAGGTACTACAGGTACTACAGATACTACAGATACTACAGTGCTACAGGTGCTACAGATACTACAGGTACTACAGGTGCTACAGTGCTACAGATACTACAGATACTACAGGTACTACAGGTGCTACAGATACTACAAATATTATAGGTACTACAGATACTACAGATACTACAGGTACTACAGGTACTACAGATACTACAGTACTATAGATACTACAGGTACTACAGATACTACAGGTGCTACAGGTCTACAGGTACTACAGGTGCCACAAGGTGCTACAGGTACTACAGTACTACAGAATACTACAGGTGCTACAGATACTACAGATACTAAGGTACTACAGATACTACAGTGCTACAGGTGCTACAGATACTACAGATACTACAGATACTACAGATTACTACAGGTGCTACAGATACTACAGATACTACAGGTACTACAGATAATACAGATATACAGGTACTACAGGATACTACAGGTACTACAGGTACTACAGGTACTACAGATACTACAGTACTACAGATACTACAGGTACTACAGATACTACAGATACTACAGTACTTCAGTGACTACGGTACTACAGATGCTACGGTGCTACAGGTACTACAGTATTACTACAGGTGCTACAGATACTACAGGTGCTACAGATACTACAGATAGCTACACATACTACAGATACTACAGGTACTACAGATACTATAGATACTACAGGTACTACAGGTACTACAGATGCTACAGATGCTACAGATACTACAAATACTACAGATGCTACAGATGTTACAGGTGCTAAGATACTATAGATACTACAGATGCTACAGATGCTACAGGTGCTACAGATGCTACAGATGCTACAGATACTACAGGTACTACAGATACTACAGGTGCTACAGATACTACAGATACTACAGGTACTACAGATACTACAGTACTACAGGTACTACAGGTACTACAGATGACTACAGGTGCTACAGGTACTACAAATACTACAGATACTACAGGTACTACAAATACTACAGATACTACAGGTGCTACAGGTACTACAGGTGCTACAGGTATTCAGGTACACAGGTGCTACAGGTACTACAAATACTACAAGATACTACAGGTACTAAAGATACTACAGGTACTACAAATACTACAGGTACTACAGATACTACAGGTACTACAGATACTGTAGGTGCACAGTACTACAGATACTGCAGGTACTACAGGTCTACAGATACTACAGATGCTACAGGTACTACAGGTACTACAGATACTGCAGGTGCTACAGGTACTGCAGGTACTACAGATACTACAGATGCTACAGTACTACAGGTATACAGGTGCTACAGGTGCTACAGGTGCTACAGATGCTACAGGTACTACAGGTCTACAGATACTACAGATACTACAGATCTACAGGTACTACAGGTGCTACAGTACTACAGATGCTACAGGTACTACAGGTGCTACAGGTACTACAGATACTACAAATACTACAGGTACTACACTACTACATAATACTACAGGTGCTACAGATACTACAAATACTAAGGTACTAACAGATACTACAGGTATCTAACAGATACTACAAATACTATAGGTACTACAGATACTACAGGTACTACAGTACATAAAGGTTCTACAGATACTACAGGTAGTACAGATGCATAACAGGTGTACAGTGTCACAAATAACTACAGATACCTACAGGTGCTAAGGTGCTAGGGTTGCTACAGGTCTACACAGGTCCTACAGATACTACAATACACAGTGCACAGATACTACAAGTACTACAGGTACTACAGGTGTCAGGTTCTACAGTCACTACAGATACTAACATCGTACTAACAGTGTGCTCACAGATACTAGAAAGTTTATAGGATATACAGATACTACAGATCTAGCAGTGTCTACAGGTTACTACAGATACTACAGTATATAGATACATGATACTACACGATGATCAGGTATAACAGATATAAGATATATCAGGTTTACAGTACTACAGATACTACAGATACCTACAGATACTCAGGTACTAGATACTACATATGCTATCAGGTGCTACAGGTGCTACTGAGCTACTACATGGTACTACAGTACTACAGATGCTACAGTGGCCATCCCACAGGTCATCTTTACAGGTATCATGAACAGAGTGGGACTACCTGTACTAACAGATACTACAGATACTACATGGCTCACACGGTTATCAGGGACACTACAGGTGCTACAGATCATAAGGATTACTACAGATACTCCAGTACTACAGATATACAGATACTTACAGTATTCAGGATATTACAGGTACTACAGGTCACTACAGTTATACAGGTACTACGTACACCAGATATACAGGATACTACAGGTACTTCAGGTACTCACTGGTATCTACAAAGCTACGGTGCTACAGGTACTAACAGATGACTACAGGTGCTACGATGATACTACTAGGTGCTAACAGAACTACAGATGCCAACACAACCCTTACAGATACTCACAAGGTACTAACAGATACTCTACAGGACTACAGGTAATACAGATGTAACTAATGCTACAGATACTACAAAGACTTAGATGTGCACGATAGAGCTACAGGTCTAAGATACTATAGATTACCTATAGATTAAGATGCTGAAAGACTTCAGATACATACAGATACTAAGATATACAGAAATACAGGGTGCTAACAGTAATGTACATGAAAACTACAGATACTACAGTACAACAGATACACAATGTACTACAGGTACTACAGATGTTACAGGTGCAGCCGGTATTACAAATACTACAAGATACATACAGGTTCTACAAATTACTACAGATACTTAACATGGCGTGACTTACAGAGTACTTACAGGTATCTTACAGGTGCTACAGTGATACGCAGGTACTGACCCAGTTACTACAGTTGCTACAGGTTACTTACAAATACACGATACTACAGTGTACTGAAAGATACTACAGGTACTACAAATACTACAGGTACTACAGATACTACAGGTACTACAAATACTACAGGTACTACAGATACTACAGGTACTACAGATACTATAAAATATCTCTCACAAAGTCACTTAAGGTTCAGGTTCATGTCATGACAATATGAATCAGGGAAATGTGTCCACAAAAACAGCTACAGCTGTGAAGTCCCCACAGTGTGGGTGGGAAGTCAGGTTCACATTTTGGTCTCCACACATGCGCACACACAAATACACAAACACATGCACCCACTACTCACACACGTAGAAAAAACTACCTCCGTTGTACTTTTTCTTCCCCTTCATTTGCATGATCAAAAATCGCTATGGCAACAGTGCCTGTGGTCGTGCAGCAGATGAGAGGAGGAAGGGTTGGACAGAGATAGGAACAGAGCGACAGAGGTCTCACTCTGCAGCGCTGTGCTGGAACAGTTCAAACACAATTTACTGTTATAATACAGTTGAACACACATGATGTCAGGTAAACATGATGATGATGGTGATGATGTGTGTTTTCAGACTCATCCCACTCAGACGGCCTTCCTCTCCAGTGTCGATCTCCACACTCACTGTTCCTATCAGCTGATGCTGCCGGAGGCCATCGCCATTGTCTGCGCTCCCAAACACAATGAGTACGTCCAACACAGACACACACTCACACAGTGGACCACATCTCCCACAAGGCCTTTCAGTAATCCAGTTTTATCCAGTTTCCAGATGAACACAGATGTTGGGGGACTTTACCTGTAATTTTAACCCCCTCCCCCCTTCTCTCTCTGGCTCAGCACTGGTGTGTTCAGGTTGACCGGTCCGGGGATGTCGGAGGTTTCTGGCTGCAGACTCAAAGGTTTCCATCCTCACTCCAAGGACCCTCCTCTCTTCACTGTGAGAAACTCTTTCTGTTTTATGGCACTTATTTAGTCCCAGGTACCCTGAACGCACCGAGCTTATTTAGTCCCCAGGTACCCTGAACGCACCGAGCTTATTTAGTCCCCAGGTACCCTGAACGCATGAATGACTCGTGCTCATTTAGTCCTGAACACCTTGAATGCCCTACACCTGTTTAGTCCCCGATTGCCACATGCTTAGTCGCAAAATGCCCCCTGAACTTATTTAGTTCCCAAACACCCCTTTCTTCAGTCTTCATGCTAAGCTAGGCTAATCATGGGTCGAACTCTCTACTGAACACAGAGATAAAAATGTAAAACATAAACTGTGACAGAGAGCAAGAGGATCGATTAAATGTGCAGCTGTTCCTTTAGAGCGATATTCCACTCCTAGATATCATCCACTCAGTATGTACTCACCCCTATGCCAATGTGAAGATGGGTGAAGATCTTCAGTTCACAAAACAATCCTGGAGTTTCAGCAGAAAACAGGGTTGCAGCTAATGGCAGTGAATGGTGACCATGGATAAAACGTAAAAGAAAGAACACAAAACAAACACAAAATGTCTCCATCCTGCTTGTGTGGTGTAATCCAAGTGTCCGCGAGCCGCGACATTAAAATTTAACCACAAAAGATGCCATTTACGCCATGTTTTTAGCTGAAATGTCAACTGTAGCATGTAGCATGTAAACATGGCGTAGATGTATCACGAGACTTCATATATCTCTTAATGGACGCACATGTGAAAATATCGCGAGATCGACGCCATGTTTACATGCTACATGCTACAGTTGACATTTAGGCTAAAAACATGGCGTAAATGACGTCTTTTGTGGTTAAATTTTAATGTCGCGGCTCACGGACACTTGGATTACACCACACGAGCAGGATGGAGACGTTTTGTGTTTGTTTTGTGTTCTTTTTTTAACATTTTATCCGTGGTCCTCCATTCACTGCCATTGTACTGGATTTGGCTGCAACCCTGTTTCTGCTGAAACTCCAGGATTGTTTTGTGAACTGAAGATCTTCACCATCATCACATCAGCATAGAGGTGAGGACATACTGAGTGGATGATCATCTAGGAGTGGAATATCCTTTTAAATATGTAAACTGAGATGATTTGTGCAGGTCGAGTCACATAACCCCCCCCCCCTTCTCTCTCTGTGTGTCTCTTGCCCAGGTGTGTAAACACGTGGTGGTGAGAGAGTCAAAGATCAGCCTGTTGGACCTCAGGTGACAGACAGGAGGTGTTGTTTGTCTCTTTACTGCCAGGCTGTGAACACTGTGTGTGTGTGTGTGTGTGTGTGTGTGTGTGTGTGTGTGTGTGTGTTACGTGTATTACTATCGTTGGTGGGGACACAAACCTGTTTACACACTCACATTGTGGGGTCTCGCCTGCTTTATGGGGACAAATTGCAGGTCCCATTATGTAAATCATTAAATTTTAGGGTTAAGACTTGAGTCAGGGTTAGGGTAAGGTTAGGCAGGGACTTGTGATGGGTAGGGTCAGGATAAGTCTGCAGGAAATGAATGTAGGTCAATGCAATGTCCCCAGAAGTGATGAAAACACTACATGTGTGTGTGTGTGTGTGTGTGTGTGTGTGTGAGAGGATTTATTCAATGTTCAGTTCTCTGGAAGTTTTTTGTGAACTTTGTTCTAAACTGTTTTGTTGTTGACTTGGCTGCTGTACAGACACACAAACATATTTACAAAGATGTGAATGTGTATTTTCTGCTGTGTTTTGATTGGATCAGAGTTCCTCCTGCAGTGTAACCTGGTGTGTTGGTAGGTTTTAATGAACAGATCTGAAGTGTGTGTGTGTGTGTGTGTGTGTGTGTGTGTGACAGTGCCTTCTGACGAGTGTGTGTATCTGTAGATGACCTGTCCCGCGTTCACCTGTGGTTTCATCATGGCGCCTCCTGACATCACTCACAGCTACATCATAGCTTCACCTCTATCGGTCTGCGTAGGTGGAGACCTTATTTTGATACAGCCAATCAAATCTTTGTATAAAGTAGTGATGTCAGAGAGCAGACGGTCACACTGAGCCAATCAACAGTTTACTTTTCAAACAGTATAATTTGATATCAAATTTCAGTTTTTCACTTGTTTTAACTTTCTTCTTCTCATCACGACGTGAACTTTGTAAAGAATCAAACTCTGCTGCTGTCTGTCTGTGTCCCTGCAGCTGGACCAGGTCTCAGTGTGTCTCTGTGTCCCTGCAGCTGGACCAGGTCTCAGTGTGTCTCTGTGTCCTGCAGGTGGACCAGGTCTCAGTCTGTGTGTATGTTTTCTGCTGTTTTTAAACTGGCTGACAGTTTTTGGTAATAAAACTCCTCGTGCTGCTCAGAGTTGTCACAGTTTCATTCTTCAGTCTTCAGTTTGGGACATTTAAACATTTAACTTTGTTTAAATAATTACAACAGATCAAGTTTAGATTTTAGAGTTTTTACAGTGAATGTCTGGTTCTTTTCTATATTTTCTTTATATATTTGTGAATTTTTTTTGTGAATTGTCAGCTGCTGTCACACCATCTCTTTCCCTGTTTGTAATCTAATATTATTTGGTCATACTGATCCTTTAATTCAGCCACAAGTTTTATCAAAGGTCGAGAAATGAAAGCTTCATGAGGAGGCTAACTGACTCTTTAGCTAACAGTGTGTCCCAGAGATCAGAGGCTTTGACAAAATATTAATAATATGTGGAAATGAACAATAATATAATAAACATTTTATTTTTCATAGTGATTCTTAGATTCTCCAACCATAAAAATGTGCAGTTTATACACTGAATTAAAAAGAATAACTGTCAGCTAAAGTGTGCATCTTATTGTACGCTGGCTTGTCGTCTCTTCCTTTAAACTTTGTTGCCAAAAGTGTCCTTGAGCTGTGAACGCTCCAAACAAGACAAGTCTCCGAGGAAAATAGAGTTTAATTGGTGAAAAATGGCTAAAAAATGTCTTTTGAGAGAAACGGTTCAGGACCACCGATGAAATCTTATGTTTTGTTAATGTTTTAGTTAATCAGCAAAAAATGTCGCCTGATGCTTTGTTGACTTTTTTAACCAGACAGAATGCAACATTATCTTAAACTTTTTAGCTCGCTAGCAAACTGTCGACAGTTTTGTTAAACTGTTAGCTTGCTAGCCAGCAGAGTATTTAAAGATAGCTGAAATGTCAGAAGAACTGTGTACTGGTCTGATAACCACTGAAAAACACGTTCTGTGTTCTACTGAAGAACTTAGAACACTGAGTGATGAACACATGAACACGTTTTATCTTGTATGAGAGCTCTTTATTGTCTTTCTGGGCCAATCATCTGTCACTTCCATCACATCACTTCACACACCTTCTTTACATGTTTCTAATGCAGACAGCACCATGAGGCCACGCCTCCAGCTCAACTGTGACATCATCAACAGTGTGACATCAAACACGAAACTGAATAACGATGGAAGATAACACCAGCGGGGAACGTTCAAGCTTTATTCATCAAAAATAAAAACACACTTTCTGACAACAAACAACCAACACGGAGGACGGAGGGCGGGGCACAGGTGGGCGGGGGGACAGGTGGAGGGGGGCACAGGTGGAGCGGGGGAGGAGGAGGATAAAGATGGAGGGCAAGCAGCACATTCACAGTTTTAGGGTGAGCAGAGGGAGGACGTTTGATTGTCTGAACAATTAAAGGTTCAGTTCACCAAAAACATCTGATGTTACAGAGGACGACATCACTTTGTGTTTACCAGCTGTCAGAATAAAGAGTTAAAGCATCGTGTCGTCCCTGTGTGATGTTTGTGGGAGCTGTTAGCTGGTGCTCAGTAAGGCTACAACAAGACGGTGCTGGAGGAAGACGAGGGGGCGGGATCTTGGGTCAGGAGGCGGGGCTGTAAGAAGATGGCGACCCACGTGGATCTGTCTCTGATCTGTCTAGAAGCACTTGCGGTGGACGATGGAGGGTCCGGCCTCGTCATACTCCTGCTTACTGATCCACATCTGCTGGAAGGTGGAGAGGGAGGCGAGGATGGAGCCGCCGATCCACACCGAGTACTTCCTCTCTGGGGGGGCGATGATCTGCGGGGGGGGGGGGGGGGGTTGAAACTCTTTTTAATTGGACACCAATAAGTTTTAGTTTTTCTTTCTAATTATGAAATAAAAGCAGCAGCTGAGACATTAAAGTGTAAAAATGTTGATAAATGGTTGTCAGTTTTTTTAATGATATCCAATAAATTATTACATCACAACTTGATATTAAATCTGTCCTCTGATTATGAAGTTTATTTGTTATTTATGACGTTGTTATAACATATCCTTTCTTTTTTATTTTACCTTAAAATAACATTGATTTGCTGATTAATAAAAACCTCTAATTAATATTTTTAATGTGACTGTAAAATGATCAAATGGTCTAATAAGTTGTAAACTATTTTAATGGCTGTTCTGTGTGGTTTTAAGAAGATTTTGAATCATTTCTCACTATCAGCTAATATATAAAGTTCAGGTATCAGAATCAGGAAGGAAAAAAGGAATCAGAACATCTTGATAATTACATGTTAAAATATTTCAGCTTTTTTTTTTTTACGTCTACTTAAATGACTAAATGTGTTGAGTAAAATGGTTTAAATGAGGCATTTCAATGGGGCTTTTGTTTCAATAAAACACTTTGACCTTGTACAACTGTTGGTCAGGATTTTGTCTAAACAGCTGAGCAGGTCAACAAAAACGGTGAGCTAAGTGTGCCTGATGCTAGCAAAGCTAGCTAGCTAATGCTATGTTTTTACTTGCGATAAACAAAGATGAGATGGGTAACATGAAGCTATGTAGCTAATGGACATAGTTATGTACAACGTTAGCTAACATCAGCTCCAACAACATCACACACTGCGGAAACACTTAGACTCAGGTCTTTTTCTTGACTCGGTTCTTGTAAACCTTTAAATTAAGGATTTTCAAATCAAGGCATTTTTTCAGCATGTTGTTGTCTCCATGTTAGCATGTTAAGTTAGCATTCATGCTAAAGTACAGCAGGGGGATGTTGGAGAAGAAGACAGAGGACAGAATTCGAGGATCAATTAAGTTATTAAGATCATCTTCTGGAGACCTTTAATCCAGTATTTTCTGTTTACTTCCTGTTAACTCCACCGTAGCATTAACTTTGCCTCCAACCTCAGTGATTTATTTTTAAATCAGTTACTTCACTTTTTTAGCATCATACATTTTGTTAAAAGTATTTACAGCTTGCCTTTTATGGTGTTTTTGATCATTTTGATAATCACCTCGGTGTCTTAGATAACCGTTAGCATCGTTAGCTGGTCACTTAGTGTAGCACCAATGTTTGCCTGATTTTCACAGCTTAGCTAAACTTAAATATTCTCTAACATTGTTCCATTAACATTAGTTCCCACTTTGAATCCAAACGAATCTTTGAAAACACTAAAGTCACAGAAACAAAAAAAAACAAACTCCTGTGTTCTGTGAGCTAAAATCACTGATTTTATCAGTGGAGTTTGGTTGGTTTGTAGAGAGTGATATTTGTCTGATATAACTGTGGTTTACTGTCGGAAAAGTCTGTCTGACAGAAAGGTAAGAGGAGAATATATTCTAAATTAATGATGTAGATTTTCTCAGTGTCTGAAATCGTGCTGCGGCCTCATTGATCTTCATGTGCTCGGGGCCAGAGCCGTGATCTCCTTCTGCATGCGGTCTGCGATACCCGGGTACATGGTGGTTCCTCCGGACAGAACGTTGTTGGCGTACAGGTCCTTACGGATGTCGATGTCACACTTCATGATGCTGTTGTAGGTCGTCTCATGGATACCTGCCGACTCCATACCTGCAGGACACGCAGGTGAGTCAACAGGTGGGTCAACAGGTGAACAGGTAAACAGACAGGAAGACAGGTGGACAGACAGGTGAGTCAACAGGTTAACAGACAGGTGGACAGACAGGTGTCTGACCAATGAAGGAGGGCTGGAAGAGCGTCTCGGGGCAGCGGAACCTCTCGTTGCCGATGGTGATGACCTGTCCATCAGGGAGCTCGTAGCTCTTCTCCAGAGAGGACGAGGTCGCCGCTGTCCCCATCTCGTTCTCAAAGTCCAGAGCGACGTAACACAGCTTCTCTTTGATGTCTCGCACGATCTCTCTCTCCGCTGCACACACACAACACACACACAATTAGACTCACGGTCACATTACCGTGTGACCCAAATGTGGTGGTGATGATGTCATACCCGTGGTGACGAAGCTGTAGCCGCGCTCCGTCAGGATCTTCATGAGGTAGTCTGTGAGGTCGCGACCCGCCAGGTCCAACCTCATGATGGCGTGAGGCAGAGCGTAACCCTCGTAGATCGGCACATTGTGGGTGACGCCATCGCCAGAGTCCAGAACGATACCTGAGACAGACAGAACGGGTTAGAGAGACAGACGGGTTAGAGAGATAGGTTGACAGAAGGGATTACATAACAGGACAAAGAGGAGTGTGGTCCAACCTGTGGTGCGTCCGGAGGCGTACAGCGACAGGACAGCCTGGATGGCCACGTACATGGCAGGAACATTAAAGGTCTCGAACATGATCTGCACACACAAACAGTCACGTTATTTTAATATTTCACTCAGTCTGGAGATTTAGAACAAAATCATATTTTGACTGTTTTGATTTTTACTCTTCAATTCTGCTGAAAAATATATTTTAAAGATCAAACTCATCTGTTAAACCCTGAAACGTTCCAACGTCCTTCTGATTAAATGTTTTATTAAATGTTGACGTCGACTCTGTCTGATGGAAAATCATGAAGTACTGCAGTGATTCTGCAGTATTCTGTACCTTTCAATTGTTGGGTGCAAATATAATTAATTACTGAGTGTGGTCTAGACCTACTCTATATGTAAAGTGTCTTCAGACAACTTGTTTAATAAAATAAATTGACTTGACTTGACTGTGTGTACCTGTGTGTAGTCGTGTGTACCTGTGTGTACCTGTGTGTAGTCGTGTGTACCTGTGTGTAGTTGTGTGTAGTCGTGTGTGTATGTGTGTAGTCGTGTGTACCTGTGTGTAGTTGTGTGTAGTCGTGTGTAGTTGTGTGTAGTCGTGTGTACCTGTGTGTAGTTGTGTGTACCTGTGTGTACCTGTGTGTAGTCGTGTGTACCTGTGTGTAGTTGTGTGTAGTCATGTGTAGTTGTGTGTAGTTGTGTGTACCTGTGTGTAGTCGTGTGTAGTCGTGTGTAGTCCTGTGTACCTGTGTGTATCGTGTGTAGTCCGTGGTGTACCTTGGTAGTCCAGTGTGTAGTCGTGTGTCCTGTGTGTACCTGGAGTAGTTATGTACCTGTTTACCTGTGTGTAGTCGTGTGACCGTGTGAAAGTATGTGTGTAGTCATGTGTAGTTGTGTGTAGTTGTGTGTACCTGTGTGTAGTCGTGTGTAGTCGTGTGTAGTCATGTGTACCTGTGTGTAGTCCTGTGTAGTCGTGTGTAGTCGTGTGTACCTGTGTGTACCTGTGTGTAGTCGTGTGTACCTGTGTGTACCTGTGTGTAGTCGTGTGTAGTCGTGTGTACCTGTGTGTACCTGTGTGTAGTCGTGTGTACCTGTGTGTACCTGTGTGTACCTGTGTGTAGTCGTGTGTACCTGTGTGTACCTGTGTGTAGTTGTGTGTAGTCGTGTGTAGTTGTGTATAGTCGTGTGTACCTGTGTGTACCTGTGTGTAGTCGTGTGTACCTGTGTGTAGTCGTGTGTACCTGTGTGTAGTTGTGTGTAGTCGTGTGTAGTCGTGTGTACCTGTGTGTACCTGTGTGTACCTGTGTGTAGTCGTGTGTACCTGTGTGTACCTGTGTGTAGTCGTGTGTAGTTGTGTGTAGTCATGTGTACCTGTGTGTACCTGTGTGTACCTGTGTGTAGTCGTGTGTACCTGTGTGTACCTGTGTGTAGTCGTGTGTACCTGTGTCATCTTCTCCCTGTTGGCTTTGGGGTTGAGCGGAGCTTCAGTCAGCAGGGTGGGATGTTCCTCTGGAGCCACTCGCAGCTCGTTGTAGAACGAATGATGCCAGATCTGACCAATCACAGAGCACGTCATCATCATCAACATTATCATCATCATCATCAGAGTAATAAGACAGCAGAGGAAGATGAAGATATGCAGACCTTCTCCATGTCGTCCCAGTTGGTGATGATTCCGTGTTCGATGGGATATTTCAGGGTGAGGATTCCTCTTTTACTCTGAGCCTCGTCTCCAACATAACTGTCCTTCTGCCCCATACCCACCATCACTCCCTGAGAGGGACACACAGAGACACAGACGGGTCAGAGACACAGCCACAGACAGAGACAGGTCAGAAACAGAGACAGGTCAGTGCTGAGGTCCAGTTCAGCATCATGAAGACATGTAACAGAGCTGAGACACTCGGTCCACACACACTCATGTGTCTGGGTAAATCGCCCTGCCTTGTTTGAATTTCTTCAAACAATCACAAACATCTTGCGAGCTAAGTCGGATGCAGCGACGGTGCTGTGTAAAATAGTGTCGAGGAACTTCTGGAGAACGTTTGCAGGTTGGGAGTTGAGTTCTGGTATTAAAATGACTACATCACTGTAAAAGAAAAGCTAACAGCTGTTAGAGCTTAGTTTGCTCTGATTTGCTGTTTTCCACGTGCAGGTTGCAGCTCTGAGGTTGTTCTTGTTTCCTGTGGACTCTGAAAACACAGACACTGCAATGATGCTTTAAACAAGCGACCAATGGCAGGACTGATACCTGCAGTGAGTCGGACTAATCACTGCTCCACCTGTGTGCAGAGGGGCTCACCTGTAACCTGTAACGTTACTGTAATTATCATCAGGCCGACGCCCATCACACTGATCATCATCTTTATAAAACTTAAAAACAACAAACATGTAAGTTTTTCTTTACTGTTGTGAAGGTGCACAGGTGACAGGAGGCGTCACATCTGTCTCACACTGAGTCAGATACATTTATATAAAGTATAAAGGAGTCATATTGTGGACTGAAGTAAATCAGCTCCAGTTAGTGTTTAAAAAACATCTGAAAACACTTTTTTAGAAAATCCTCTAAAGAAACCTAAATAAAACCTAAATAAACGCTATAGTGACTGCTGACTCCTCTGTGATGCTACAAACAAAGTTTACCTCAGAGAGACACACTCTGCTGTTAGCTCACCGCTCATCAGCTTATTATCAGTGTTAGCATTAGCATTAGCATGTGTGTGTGTCACCTGGTGCCTGGGCCGGCCCACGATGGAGGGGAAAACGGCTCTGGGGGCGTCGTCTCCGGCGAACCCGGCTTTACACAGACCGGATCCATTATCACAGACCAGAGCGGTGCTCTCCTCATCATCACACATGACTGCAGGGGGCGCTGTGGGCGGGCGACGACACTACGACACCGACGAGTCACACTGTCACAGACAGACGGGACAGACAGGGTGATTATTGGTTATTGATAAAGACAAACATGGTGACACAGTTGATATTAATTAAGTTGTACTGCAGAAAAATGTTCAACAAACCAACAGCTGTCCAGTCACACTGACGAACACGTTTAATTAGTGTGAAAACAAACAAACAGACTGAAACTTTACATCATTCATGTTTTCACTCTCACACAATGCATGCTGGGAATTATTGATTGACGTCTGCACAGTTCGTTATTAAAGTTATTATAGAACTCATGTTTTTAAGTTCTGAAGTGTAATAAGTTTAATTAATGTCAGTAACTAAAACTTGTGTATTTATGTATTTATGAGTTGATTCCACTAAATTAATTTATGAATGAAATTATTTTAAAAATTAAAACACGAAGAAAAAAAAGTAACAAGCTGATGAAATGATCCTGTCAGGTTGATTCAGGAGACTCCATTACCCAGAAGCCCCTGGGGGTCAGAACTCACTGATTCTCATGAACTTCAGTTTGTTTTATTGTGCGTTCAAGTGCTGTCAGAATAATCAGAGAAATGAGTTCCCGACTGGGAAAATTCACATGAACGCCTCCTCGAGTCCCCAGAAATGTTGAGATGTGACTTGTCATCATCAGAGTAATAAGACAGCAGAGGAAGATGAAGATGTGCAGACCTTCTCCATGTCGTTCCCAGTTTACACACAAACACGTGACCAGGATCAATTAGAGAAGTGATTGATTATCATGAACACTGACAACAAGTCAGATAAAGACATATCTGAGAGGTTCTGAGTGAACTGATGCAGTGTTCACTGACTTAAAGTTCAGGAACAACTCAGGAAACGAGACCATCAGAGGAGCACCTGAATGCAACATGCAAACATTAACAGTTTATTCATCAATGAAATCATTAATTTTAAGTAAAAATGTTGAACGTTGGTTCAGGCTGGTTTCTGTTTTCTCCCGTTCTGAAGAGATGTGTCCTCAGGACAGGAGAACAGAGACAAAGGAGAACTTTTCTAAAAATCACATTAAAAGACATTTAAACAGGATGTAAAGAGAGTACAATAATAAAGTACAGTTAAATAAAATAAGAGAATAAAAGCTGCATGTTGGTGTGAGAAAAGAATAAAAACTTCTCTGATGTAAAATAAATGAGAACACAGGGGTCCACACACTTTTGACCACATCTGTCTGAAACTGTCCTAAAATCAATAATCTATAAGTGATCAGAGATGTGAGGTTTCTCACAGTCTGAATCACATCACCAAACATGGAGCTGTGAGGTTTCTGTCTCACTCAGCCAACAACAAAGCACTCTGGGAAAACTTCCTAATATGGTCATGAAGCAGCAGCGTCGTCCTGCCTGTGTTTGGTATGATCGCTCGCCCTCTCTCTCCCTGTGTCCACTCTGCCTCTCTCGCCCTCTCTCTCTCTCTCCAGTCCATATTTAGTCAATAAATTTGGGATCAAACATCAATCAGATGTGATCAGATCAGCCTGTGGGCTCAGTGTGCCCTGAGCGTCGTCTGCTGCGGTAAAGGAACAGTCTGCTGTTTTTATGGTCAATAAATCCTATGATGGTACGATGGGGGATTATTTTAATATTTACATCAGTTTAAAATTTATTTTATCAGAGAGGAAGAAGATTTATTTTGCATGTTCACAATAAAGCTGAAAATGTGTTTCAACATCTTCCTCATGTATGGTCAAATACAGAACCTGATCCTGCTGAAAACAAAAATATTAAAAACTACTCACAAATAAAAAGTTTTATGTTTCAAACTTTTATCAGATGAACTGGAGGACGCCTGTGCTTCTGTTGGGACGATCTGCAGCAGCCGACTGATTCACATTTGGTGCTTTAGTGAGAATCTGTGACAGCAAACACAGGACTGCAGAATACTGCAGAATAATACAATATACTGCAGTTTACGACACTATACTGCACAGTACTACACTGTACTACAGTATACTGCAGTGCACAGTATGTTCACGGTACTAAAGGAACATTTACATGTTTTTAATGGACTCAAACGTCTGCTTTTAAGTTTGCTGAATGGAAGAAACTGAGTGTTCTGCAGATTTAAAGATTCTTCATCATTAAAAACATCAATCTGAAGTTTTAAAAATTAACTTAAAATAAAACACAGGATTTAAGAAGGTCCAGTTCTGCCAAGAAAAATGATAAAAAGTCACAAAATGACCAAAATTTAAATGTCATAATAAGTAAAAACATCCTGTCTTTTTTTAATTGTTTAATGTGATTTTTAGATAAATTCTCCTCCAGGAAGACATCTGCACAGGTTTTTATGTGACTGTAATGATTTATGGATTTTGAATTCATTAAATTAAATTTTAGATTTTTTATTCAAATCTCACTGCAACTTAAGTTTTGATCTGTTTATTTATTAATTTTCTCTCTTCATATTTATTTACAGCTCCTACAGTGAGTTTATAACAGGTTATAAACAGTCTGCTATATGAGCATCATAAAAGATCATCTGTTTCTATGTTTGTTTATTTTGAACATCTGTGTTTACATTTTCACAGTCAAATCCATCATTTATTCAAGCTAATGCTGTGTTTCCTGTTAGCTGCTTCAGCCATGAAGACCACAACTCCCATGATGCAACATGTTTCACAGCATCATCAAACTATGTCTTTTGTTGTTATTGTTTTGATGAGAGAGACCCCTGGTGGCAGAACTGATGTATTTCACATTTAAAGGCTAAAATTTCAGGAATATTTCTTCTAACAGGAAATAATCAGTTCAGGTTTGTGGCTGTTTACAAGATTTTTATTTTACATGCAGAAATAATCCTTCATTTAAAATAATTTCTGTGTGTTTTTACTGGTTTTCATTATTTGTAGCAGTATTTTATTATGTTTGCTGCCCCCTGCTTGGATGTTTAACATCGGTCTGACAGCAGCTGGTCTCTGATGATATTTTCAGGCAAATTATCCGTAAATTAAAAACGTTGATCATATTTTTATTCTCAGTCCTGATGGAATCGATCAGGTTGATCAGTTCAGTGCTGATCGGGATCAAATGTGTATTTATGTCGTGATAAAAATCTTTTTGTTGTTTCAACAGAGGCTGAGAGATGCTGCTATCAATAACAGATCAATAAGTCCTGATCAAAACAAAACATCTTAATACGACTCATATTCTGGCTTTTTCATCAGTGATGAATACCATGAGATGTGGTCGAAAGCCTCTGAGAAGGTTAATCAGTGGACCTCATGTTAATATTTAAATTTACTTGTCAAACTTTTATTTAACTTCAACATTAAAATCATAAAATCATCAAAATACAGATAATAGAGATAATTGACCTTTAAAAAAGTCAAACTGCTCCTCTGGGCTTCCGTAGTTTGGTGTTTAAATGTCGGCTGAACAGAGGAAACGAGATCTGATGACAAATGTGTTCAGGCAGCTCCTAGTGTTTGCCTGCCAGTCAGCACACAGGGCTAAGAAAGCTTCAACTCAGCAATGAGACAGTGACACCAAACACACCTCAACACCTGCCAGACTCAACTCAACCAAACTCCAGTCAAAAAACACACAGACTTTTAACGTCCACTCGTGAGAACACCAACAGTCTGTGAACCAGCAGCAGCTCCCATAGAGACGCCGTCTGTCTGTGAACGTCAGTGATTCTGTTTCCTCGAATGTCTTTCAACAGAATCTGAAGCTGAAACAAACTGTGACTCTGCACGCTGACAAGAAAACTTCAACACTAAAATCAGCCAAAATATGAATGGAGTCTGGTGTGACTCTGTTTGACTCTACGAGTTCAGCAGATATAACAGGAGGGAGAGGAAAAGACTTCAGCAGGAGCAGAGGAGGGGAGGTGAAGGAGATGGAGGAAGAACAGATGTGAGGAGGAGAGGAGTGATGGAGGAGGAGAGGACGGAGAGAGGAGCAGAGAGGAGGAGAAATAAGACCAAAGACACAAAGCTGAGGAGGTGATGGAGGAGGTGATATGCTTTAGGAGAGGACAAAAAGGCGATGGACAGAAGGTGATAAGGAGGTTCAGGAGCAGATAAGATTAACAAAGAGGAGGTGAAGGACTAGAAACAAGGAGCAGAAAGGAGAGGAGGTGAATGAGAAGAGGGGTGATTTAGGAGCAGAAAAGAAGTGCTGATAGGAGGTTTTTCAACATTTTTACACCAAGAGGAGGTGAAGAGGACGAGGAGATGAAAGGAGAATTCAACTGAGAGAAGAGGAGCAGAGAAGAAAGGAGGTGGGAGGAGGTGAAACAGGAGGTGAGATGCTTGAGGAGAGGATGGAAAAGGAGACATTTGTGGACAGTTACAGTTAGAGAAGAGGAGGTGATGGAGAGGAGGTGAAGAGAAGGTTCAGGAGCAGATAAGATGAACAAAGAAGAGCTTTAAGGAGCAGGAGGAGGTGAAAAAAGGAGAGACAGATACATGAAAACAAGGAGCAGAGAGGAGAGGAGGTGAAAGAGGAGGTGATGACAGAGGAAAGGAGCAGGTGGAGGAGAAATAAGACTAAAGACACAAAGATGAGGAGGTGAAAGAGGAGACACAAGGAGACATTCTGTCACATGTATTGTGAGAGGACCAGAGAGGAGGTGATAACTTTTCCACAGTTTAGAGAGAATGAGAGAGGAGGAGAAATAGGAGGTGAGAGTTACAGTCAGAGGAAAGGAGGTGATGAAGAGGAGGTGAGGCAAAATAAGACATTTTTCAGTTTTTGACAGTTTTGTCTCAGTGACAGTGAGGAGCAGAGAGGAGGTGATGTGATGAGGAGGAGGTGATGAAGAGGAGGTCTTACCGTGCAGTGCAGGGCCTGCTGGGACGTGAGGGGGGGACAGGACAGAAGTGAGAGTGTGAGGAGCTGCGACGGAGTTTATCAACCTTCCACCTCCTCCATCCATCCCTCCATCCCAAACAAGGACGGGGCCTCCTCCTCCCTCCTCCTCCTCCTCCTCCTCCTCTTCCTCTTCCTCCTGCCTCCTGCTCCTCTGCTCCCTCTCGATTCCTTATAGGCAGACCTGAGGGAAGCGCCAATCAGACGGCTCACGCGCCCAGACTTTCTCCATCATTCACCATTCACAGAGAGACAGACGACAAGAGAGAGACGAACAGAGAGCAGACGACAGAACAGACAGGGCAAGAGGAGCAGGACGTGAACGACAGACAGAGAGAGAGACCAGACAGAGAGACAGACTGACAAGAGACAGACAGGACAAGAGACAGACAGAGAGACAGACAGGACAGAGAGACAGACAGAGAGACAGACAGACAGAGAGACAGACAGACAGAGAGACAGACAGGACAGAGAGACAGAGAGACAGACAGGACAGGAGAGAGACAGGGCAAGAGAAAGACAGGACAGTGAGACATACGGACAGAGAGAGATACAGGACAGAGAGACAGACGGACAGAGAAACAGACAGGATGAGAGACAGACAGGACAGAGAGAGAGAGACAGACAGACAGAGAGACAGACAGACAGACAGAGAGACAGACAGGGCAAAGAGAGAGACAGGACAGAGAGACAGCAGACAGGACAGAGAGAGACAGGACAGAGAGACAGATGGACAGAGAGACGGACAGGACAGAGAGAGAGAGAGACAGGACAGAGAGACAGACAGGACAGAGAGACAGACAGAGAGAGAAACAGGACAGAGAGACAGACGGACAGAGAGACAGACAGGACAGAGAGACAGACAGAGAGAGAAAGACAGGACAGAGAGACAGACGGACAGAGAGACAGACAGGACAGGGAGACAGACGGACAGATTAAACACTACCATTTCCTATGCTAACTGTCTGTGGCTACATTAGCTAGTAGTTTCTCTCTCTGCTTCCATTTTTGTGCTAAGCTATGCTAAACTGATATCTACTGATCATCTGTTTGTAGTTACCATAACATGAGCTCACCAACATCGAAATTAAACCCAAGATTTAAATTAAAAAAATGTCTTTTTTAACCCTTTTAGATCACATCATCAGTCATTCACGTTGGCCATTTTCCTCTGACGTTGTCCTGCTGTCCTCCTGGTTGTTTAAACGTTGAGAATCTGACAGATGGTTTTCATTTCATCATTTCCTGATTGATCAGCAACTGAAAACACAATGAGAGAGAAAATCTGGAGGGACATCAGGACATATTTCAAGATAAAATTACAGATTTCATAACACATTAGCTACTGTAGCTAAGGTTAGCATTCAACCACTTCCTAGCTAACGTTACTGCTTGATAGAGTCACAGGATACGACAGGAAAGATGTAAATTTATTCTGAAATATCAACACACATCTTGGACATTTTTTTAAAACTTGTAAGTAAAACTCACTGGATGCAATGAAGCTAATGTAGGCTAACATTAGCGTCAGCTGTCCTGCTGTCTCTGGTTCCATCACTAACGTTCTGTGACATTCTGCTCACTGGAACACATTTTTCTATGTCATGTTCATGCAGATTACAGCAACACTAACAACTTAAAATCAGACGTTATTTTGTTCTAAGCTAACATGCCTCTAACTCTGTTTTCACTGATTAGCTTATGAACTTGGACAGAAGGACAGTTGACAGTATTTACATCCCCTCAGTTTTACTTCCAGGCTTAAATAATGTGTCCAAGCTGTATGTTGATATTTCAGAAAAAAATGTACATCTTTCGGTCGTTTCATGTAACACTATGACATGGTACTGTGGCTGAATGCTAATGTTAGCTAAAGTAGCTAATGCGTTATCTTGAAATATGTCCCAATGTCCCACCAGATTTTCTCTGTCATTGTGTTTTCAGTTGCTGATCAATCAGGAAACAGTGAAATGAAAACGATTGGTCAGATTCTCAACGTTTAAACAACCTGGAACACAACAGGATGACATCACAGGAAAATGGCCACCATGTGAACATGGTGAATGAGACCTGACTTCAGTATGAACTGTTGTCAACAGTGAGAGACAAATAATAATCCTGTTGGATTGTGTCATCAATTGACCCTTTTACGTTTGTAAACAATGAGAAAGCCGTGTGATTGGCATCTATGGCGGACCACAACAGCTTGTCAATGGGCCGCTGCAAACACGAGCAGTTTTAATCGTGTTCTCAGTCTAATCAACACGTTTAATAACTTGCAGCCATAGACCCACACCAATTGCTCTGAAACAGTCACAATTTTTCGGAAGTTTAAGCAACTTATATCGACCACTGGAATATCAATTCTGAAGTATCATATACTCAATAAACAAATGTTTTGGTGATTTTGGTGCTGGTAAAATGTTTAATTCAACCTTTGCAGCTTGATAACTGGTCTGGATGACTGGAGGAGACCATACTTCTGCTGCTGAAACGCACGCAGCTCTTCAATGACGTCGGCTGTAAAACGGTCTATTACACAATAAAGTCTCAGTAAACTACATCTCTCGTCTCTCACAATATACATCATCAAAACCAACATCAGAGTCTCCTGCTCCTTTTATCAGGCGGGAAGAGACAGAACAAGACAGACCTGCTGGTCATATGACTACATCCCGGTACCAAAACACACACAAGACATCGTAGCTTCAGTGGCTAATGTGGAGGGAGAAAGTAATGATGTCACTAACATGATTGCTGGGGACTGACTTTATAATTCTGTCTCTTCATCTTCGTCTTGTCTGTTCATATTGTTTCGTCCACCAGCGTCTCTGTCGGACAGACCGTCCTCTGACTCAGTGTGTGTTCTCAGTTGACTCACAGACGTGTTTGGATCCTCTGGTGTTTCATTCTCAGCTGTGTCTCCGTCTGTTCCCTCTGTCTCTGTCTGTCCATCACTGACTGGTTAACACTCATTAACCAACACACTCTGAGCAGGACAGAGCTCGTCTCCACCGCCTCCTGAGGGACGTCCCTGTCCCATGTCTGTCTCTGACGTCTCTGTCCTCCCTACTCACCAACCTCGAGTTCTCAAAAAAAAAGAAAATTATAAATCAAAGTGGACGTTCAGATAGAAACGACATTCATCGACTTTGTTTCCTGCAGTCTGGTGACTTTTAAAGAATGAGACAGATTAAAGACATAACAAGACAATAAAGACATAACAAGATTTTGAAAAGACATAAAAGATGTAAAAGACATAAAAGACAAAAAAGACAAAAGATGTAATAAGACAACAAAAAGACTTAAAGACGCAACAAGACAAAAAGAAATAAAAGACGTAATAAGAAAAATGTACATAAGACTCACAAAAGATAAAAAAGACATAAAAGACTAGTAAGACAACAAAGACTAAAAAGACGTACTCGAAAAAAGACGTCCAGACAAATGTCATTACCAAGACATGAATAGGTTAACAGACAATAAAACAAACACTAAGGACAAAGCTCGTCCACCGCTAGGGAGCCAGACACATGTTGTTCTGAGTACTGCTACCCTAACACAACCTCGATCAAAAAAAAAAGAAAATTAAAATTAAAAGACGTTCAATAGAACGAAAATGACGTACAGACGACTTAAAGAATAACAGATGTACAAGACATAAAAAGACATAAAGACAGATTAAAGACAAAAAGATGTAACAAGACTAAAAGACATAAAAGATTAAAAGACAAAAAAGACTTAAAAGACGTAACAAGACAAAAAAGACATAAAAGACGTAATAAGACAAAAAAAGACAAACACAAAAGACAAAAAGACATAAAAGACGTAACAAGACAAAAAAGACATAAAAGACAAGATAAAAGACAAAAAGCATAACAAGACAAAAAAGACATAAAAGATGTAAAAGACAAAAAAGACGTAACAAGACAAAAAAGACATAAAAGACTAACAAGACAAAAAGACGTAACAAGACAAAAAAGACATAAAAGACATAACAAGACAAAAAGGCTAACAAGACAAAAAAGACAATAAAAGAGTAAAATACAGAAAAAGACATAAAAGACTGTAACAAGACAAAAGAAGACAAAAAGACTAAAAGACAAAAAAGACAAAAAGACATAACAAGACATAAACAGACATAAACAAGACAAAAAAGACATAACAGATGTAACAAGACAAAAAAGACTTACAAGACAAAAGAAACAAAAAGACATAAAAGACGTAATAAGACAAAAAGACATAACAAGACAAAAAAGACGTAACAAGACAAAAGAGACATAAAAGACATTAAAAGACAAAAAGAATGTAAAAGATGACAAAGACTTAAAAGACAAAAAGATAAAAAAGATGTAACAAGATTAAAAAAGATGTAAAAGATGTAAAAGACGTAACAGAGACATTAATGAGGTGATGATATCAAACATTTAAAACAGTGAAGTTTTAATGAGTTCATTATCATAATTAATGAGTCCATATTAATCACCTGTGGTCATCACTTCCTGTCTGTGTCTCTCTCACCTCCTCATATGGCCGTGTAGCACATTCATGTCACACACACTCACACACACCACAGCAACACACCACACACCACACCACCAGCCACCAACCACACACACACACCACACACACAACACACACACACCTCAGCGGCATGCCAAAACAATGACATCATCAGTTTACATGATGTACACTACGATCCCCTTGTGAGGACACGTCCCAGACCGTCCTGAACACACACCACACCACACACACACACCACCACACACACACACACACCAACACACAACACACAGTGATGAGACTCATCCCCATGTTAGGACGACAGGACTGAGACTCTGCTGGACATTAAAGGACTAATCTGTCTTTTTTTAAAACCCCTCAGTATCTGCAGACCTGTACGTGTACACACGTTTATAAAGACTAAACTTCTGTCGTGTTTGAGTTTGACTTTTTGTTTTTGGACGCCTTTTTGCAGCCTGTGGTGTCCATCCATCGCAGGACTGTTTTCTGTCTGTTTCACAGACATCCTGACTGTCCAGTCTGGGACTGCTGCAGCCTGAACTGTCTCTGTACACAAAACCGATGCATGTGGCGACGTTTCAGGAACAAATGAAAACTGCATATAAAGTTTTTTTTCTTTCTTTTTTTTTTTTTTTTTGGTTTTCTTTTGGCATAATTCATTAAAAATCAAAGGCAGCTTGTTCCAGGACAATAAAACTGTTCTGTGTTCTGAGTTTTCTCAGGACCCACAAAGGCTCTGCATGACAAAACTTCTAATAAAACCTGCTTCAGTTGTGAATGAAGACGTGCAGCTGGGACAAGAAAAATATAAAATCAATCAAATATAAATACGAAATATAAAATCAATGTAAAAGTGCTCAGAGCGTCGATAAACAACAGTAACAACAACAACCGGTTCTCTTCACAATGTGTGACAAAATAAAAACAAATTAAAATAAAATAATAAAACTTGGAGTCGCTTCATTGAGTCGTACCTGTGTGTCTTCACTGGACTCCTCGAGTGAAGAAAATCAACCTCAGGAGAACCGCGTCAGACACAAAGATAACGAGACAAACAAGACGTAAAAGATGTAACAAGATGTGACATAACAAGAGAAAAAAAAAAGATGTAACGAAAAAAAGTAATGTGAAATGATTTGTGAAACTGTGTCTGATGACGACACTTTATATATTTTGAACATGCAAACACCACAGCAACATGTCCACCAACAGATGTTGGACAATCCCGTGTCTACCACTGGTCCACTGAGACAGACGTGCTAATAAACAGCTGTACTGTTGATGAACACAGCAGCCATCTTGGATGGACTCTTTGGATGGACACCGTCAGATATTTAATCAGCAGGAGGTCAGAACATTTCAAGGTTAATTATAGCTGCTGTGCAGCAATGGTCGGGGCCGGGCAATTTTAGGCAAAATTAGGCAATTCTGAGCAACAAGCAGAGTGTAGGAAGATGAAAAAAGGTGGCATTCTAATGTGCATTTTACATCAGTTGAGGCTTGAACTCACAATTTCTGGCACAAGAGACTCTGCATATTGACTGATAGCTAAGCCAAATAAACAGGGAAAAGAGACAAGGGATAACAGGGAAACGTGTTGATAAAGAGTATTTGTCTCTTCCCAAAACTCCCTGAATCATAATTATTTTAACCTTAGTAGTCTCTAATCCAATAGCATGATACCTGAACATAAGGCTTTCACATTTGAAAGTCCATCCTACCTTAGCTGAGGCTCGAAACTCACAACTTCTGACACTGAAGTCGTCTTTTATCGCACTGAGCTAATTGGCAAGTGACAGTTCATGTGTGGCTTCACAAATTGACTAAGCCAAGGATCAGGGTGCCAGGCAGCAGCCATCCATGCCATGGAAAAGCAAATTTCAAAGTGAAAGTTCCAAAGCTGTAGCACATATGGTTGATTTGTTGTGAATTTTCAAAGTTTTGAAATTTAGAGGCTTGCTGTAGCGCCACCATCAGGACTATTGTCTTGTGTTTCCAGTTGAGGACATCTGGCATGGGACTGGACCTTTGTGAAAAGTTTGGGTAGATTTCTCATATGGAAATGTTGTACAAGCTGAGGCTTGAACTCACAACCTTCAACACCAAGAACCATCCTCTATCTCACTGAGCTAATTGGCAAATGGAAACACCACTTGTAGCTTCACAAATTGACTAAGTCAGTCACCTGTGTGCAAGACAGCAGCTGTTAGCATGTAAAGGCAGATTTCAAATGGCTGTCAAAAATTCAGTTATTGAGACAAAAATCCCAAAATACACAAATTGCATCTAGACAGCATGGAGATGTTGGTCATTAGTTTTTAACAATGATTTATTGGCTCCAAAAGTGAAAAACTGATGTTTAAAAATTGACATTTTTGCATTGACTCCAATTGTTGCAATGAGAGTGAAATTCAAAATGCTGTAAAAAATTCAGTTTTTGAGATAAAATTCTGATATTTGGCAAACATCATCTACCATGACTCCAAAATGTTGTCATTTTTTTTTTCATGAACATTGAAAATGTATTTAGCAAGAATTTGCAAGTATATGTTTATAATTACGTTTACAGTCAAACATTTTGATGCACTGTAGGCTCAATTTTTGATAAATCAAAAATCTGTGTGGATTGTTTGTGTAGGACATCTGAAGATGCTCTGTAGCAAGTTTGGTGCCAATTGAGCAAAAATTGTGGGAGGAGATAGGTTTAATAAGTTTTACAGTTTTTGAAAAAAACAGAGTGATGGACTTCATAATTTGCAATAGGTTTAAATGTACAAAAGTTTCTTCAGTATTGGGGCTACATTTTGGTGAAAGTTGTAAATCTGTAGCACATATGGTTGATTTGTTGTGAATTTTCAAATTTTGAACTTTAGAGGCTTGCTGTAGCGCCACCATCAGGACTATTGGCCTGTTTTTGCAGCTGAGGCAATCTGACATGGGACTGGACCTTTGTGCAAAGTTTGGTCATTTTTTGTGCATGGGAAGTAGGATTTCCTCGGAAGAAGAAGAAAGAAAGAAGAACATGCAGGATTACAATAGGGTCCTGGCAGTTTAGGCTGCCCGGCCCCTAATAACCAGGAGTTTGATCTTTAAAATATATTTTGCAGTAAAAATCAAAATACAGTTTTGTCCCAATTCTGATGAATGAGTGAGATAATTGTGAGTAAACACAGAGAGCCGCTGAGGATGATGGGAATGTTTGTAGTTCTGCAGGTTATTTGAATGTATCAGAAATATTTATTTGATGTGTCAGCTGTTGTTTTTCTTCGTCTTCTGGTGAACATGAAGACATCTACAGTCCAACCTGAGCTGCTGTCAGACACACACACACACTCACTCACGCACACACACTCATTCTCTAGTTTTCTGTCACACACTTTGGAGTGTGTGTGTGTGCAGTCCATCTCCTTAAAAAGACAAACACAGCATGGGGAGGGAGGAAGACAAGACAAGGCAGCAGCAGCAGCAGCAGCAGCAGCAGAAGAAGAAGAAGAAGAAGAAGAAGACTGTGTCTGAACATCAACATCTATCACAAATCTTCTTCTTCTTCTTCTTCTTCTTCTTCTTCTTTAAAACTGTAATCCTGCTAATAATCCACATTTTCAATAAATGTAACTGTAAATGTAAATGTAATCTGATTACATTTAGCATGTTTTAGTGTGTAATAATGCAGCATGATGTGTCTTTAGTCCACGTTACTGGTGACATCTTTTATGTTTTTTTTTTTTGTAGCATCTTTACGTCCTCTCTGTCTCGTCCCGTCTGTCCTGTGTGATAAACTCTGATGGATCCACCAGTGAATCGTCTTTTCTATGTCTTATTGTTTCGTCCATTTAGGTTGAAATCAGTCTTGATGTTGGAAGGCGGTGCACAATGATGCAAAATAACAATAATCAATAATTCACCTCAAAGTCATTAAAACTAAAGTAACGAGTCTGTTTATAAAATGTGAGGAGGAGAAAGTTCAGTATTTGTGTTCAGATGTCAGAAAAATAAAAACTCAAGTAAAGTACAGATACCTGAGAACTCTACTGAAGTACAGTAACTAAATATTTGTACTTAGTTACTCTCCACCTCTGGAGATGATCTTCCTTTTGTTTGTTGGGGTAGTCTTATAGAAACTAGTCATATTAGTTAAAAATGTAAATAGTCTTATTTTTCATTTTGACCCACTGATGCAGGAGACGGATCAGAAGTCCAAGTTCACTGTCCTGTGTCCAGCTGCTCGTCTCCTGTTTGTGACAGTTTATGACAGTTAATGACAGTTTCTCTGTGGTCATATTGTTTAACTCTTGGACAATAAGTTATCATCAATCGATCTGTTGTGTCCTTTAGATCCGAGGACATGTTGGACACTCTGAGACATGGACATGAAACAAGAGATGTCAATTACAACTCCCAGGGTGCATTTCACCACAAAGAGCCAATCACAGGTTAGCAGCAAGCTGAAGCTGATCAAGCAGTTTGATTGACTGTGTCCATCTCTGTAGGTAGCTGCTGAGGCTCATGGGTATCGTAGTGTTCTGAGGAGGAATGTGTGAGGACGGAGGAGACGATGGAGACTCACTCAGGTTCTCCTTAAAAGGAAACTTTACTATGAGGAAAACAAAACATCCTCCATCAGAGACACTCCCACTGTCCTTCTCTGTCCTCCTCCGTCCTCCTTGTTGCAGGAGGAACCCTCTGAGGAACTAGAACCAGAACATGAAGAAGCAGAGGAGGAACAGATGAAACAGCATAAAACATGAAACAACAGACAGCAGAAAGACGTGTCTGTGTCTCCAACTCCAAAAAAGGAAGACGGTCAGTAAATAAGAGGAGCTGCTGCCTCGTCGTCCTCCTCCTCCTCTCATGTAAGGAGAGGAAACATGGTGGGTGTGGTCAGTCTGTGTACTGTAGTATATCGTGTGTGTGGTTGTGTGTGTGTTGGTGTGTGTGTGTGTGGTGTGTGGCGTGTGTGTGTGTGTGTGTGTGTGTGCTGTCCTTCATGTCCTTGTTTAGTTGTAGTTGATCTGAGCTCCTCCTTCATACCTTCACTCACTGATTCACATCATTATTCACACTCAGTGTAACTCAGCGCACATTAATGTACACACACACACACACACACACACACACACACACACACACACACACACACAACACAGCTAGCTGTTAGCTTAGTTTGTGCTAAAGGTTTGGTCTGTTTCAAGCTCAGAGCTAAATAACTGCTAACATGTCACAGAGACACTAATACTGGACACCTCTTGTCCTGTTAGCATTACAAGCTAACATCAAAATTAGCTTTGTAGTGTGTGTAGCTAACTCATGCTGCAGACAGGTAGCATTTCTGACTAATTAATGTTAGCAACAACCTGCTAGCTTATCAAACCTGATGCTACCTGTCTGTAGCTACAGACGGTGTTATTACACTGAATGAGTATTTTACACATACTTTAAACTATGAAAGACAAAACAGAATAAAAATATTGAACATGACATGATTTTAACAACATAAGATTGTCATTACACTGTCATAGCCATGTCACAACACACATTCATTGTGATAAAACTGTCTGTAGCTATAAACAAGTAGCATCAGGTATGATAAGCTAGCAGTTTGTTGCTAGCTTTGATTAGACGATATGCTAGCTGTCTGCAGCAGTCAGTTAGCTAAAAACAGCTCCTATAGCATTAGTAGCATGAGGGTCCAGTTACACCTGACTGTGACACTAGAAAGTTCATTTTCACATTAGCTTCTTATGCTAACAGGTCTATAAGTCTCCAGTATTAGCAGTATTAGCATGATGTTTCCCTGATGGCCCATTTTTACAATACCCCAGTAGTCTGAAAAATGTCCCACTGGACTGAAAGTCTCTTTGTTCCAGCTGTTCTTCACTTGTGTTTCATGCTAAATTATATCTGAAGTATCTGTGAGCAGTAGCTAGCCTGTAGCTAATGTAACATAACAACAGTATTGACGGCATTAATAAATTAAATGAAAATGAATTTCTTTTAATCTGAAGTGACCACCAGCTGCTATACCACATCAGACATGCTAGTTTTCTGCTAGTCTAATCTAACATCTGTTAGCCACAGACTGCTACCATAGCATCAAATGCTAGCTGCCTGTAGCCTTGCTGCTAACAGCTACTGAAATATCAGAAATGCTAGCTGTCTTTAGCTAAAATCTTTTGCTAAAACTGCTTCCTAACAGTGTGCGGCTAATGTGGTTAGCAGCTAACAGCTGCCTTCAGGCAAGCTAGCTGTGTGTAGCTGCATATTTACTCTTAATCAAAATACAGATTACTGGTGATTTGTAGCAGCTGTAGCATGAGACAGCTAACAGCATCACAGTTTCCCCCTGCAGCCAGTCTGTGTGCTAAGCTAGGCTAAACTCTGCATCATTTGAATACTGAGAAGCATCTCTGTGTTTTCTTTAATGTTTCACACACTTTTTGTTTATATGATCAATCGATCGATTGATCAATTATTATGTGTATCTTTTATGTTTTGTTGTCACAGAAGCATCAACATGTTTCAGTCGACTCCACCTGCTGCACACATACCACATACCCACACACACACACACACACACACACACACACACACACACACACACACACACACACACACACACACACACACACACACACACACACACACACAACACACACACACACTGCCTGGACTTTGACCGAAAATGGGAAAACAGCTGGACTCCTTACAGGGACGTCTGAAACTGTTTCTGATTGGCCGACTAACGTCAACACACAGCGAGCCGCTCACAACCAGCTCAGGAATGTGTGTGTGGTGTGTGTGTGTGTGTGTGTGTGTGTGTGTGTGTGTGTGTGTGTGTGTGTGTATTGTGTTCGTCCTGTCTTTCTGTTTATGGCAGCAGGACACCAGAGGAGGGAGTACTCAGATCAAGTAGTACTACCACTTCTACTACTTAAAGTAAAAGTACTCATTATGCAGAGTAATCTATTTGATATTATTAGAGTTTAATTCTTGTTGCATTCATGTGTTCATCACTTTAATGTTGCAGCTGGTAGAGATGGAGCTCAGTTTAATGATTTTATTTTAGTTTATTAGAAAATACTCAAGTATTCACTTGTATCTTTGACCTGTACTTTTATTTAGTTACTGTACTTAATCAGTACTGTAGTAGTTTTCAGGTATCTCTACTTGAGTATTTCTTTTTCACACAGCACAGATATCTGTACTTTGTACTGGAGTAAAAAATGTGTGTATGTATGACACCTCAGAATTATACTCAACTACAGTACTTGAGTAAATGTACTTTATTACTTCCACCACCACATCAAGTATGAAAATATTTTGCATTACATCATGATTTAATGCTGTTATTGAGTATGTGAAAACTATAAATACAGTCACTGAAGTACAGCAGGATAATGACTGATCATTAAACAGGATGGTGTAGCAGGACTGTAGAAACTGCGGGGAGGGGTGAACATTAGAG
This sequence comes from Lutjanus argentimaculatus, assembly GCA_034769285.1. Lineage (NCBI taxonomy): Eukaryota > Metazoa > Chordata > Actinopteri > Lutjaniformes > Lutjanidae > Lutjanus > Lutjanus argentimaculatus. The sequence continues at coordinate 1,971,671 of JAWZSL010000063.1, forward strand.
TACTGCAGATACTATGATGTATGTTATTGAATGTGAAGTACTAAGTACTGAGTACTGCGGAAGTACTGGAGTACTGCAGGAGGTACTAGAGTACTGAGTATGCAGGAGTACTAGAGTACTGAGTACTGCAGGAGGTACTAGAGTACTGGCAGGAGGTACTAGAGTACTGAGTACTGCAGAGTACTGAGAGTACTGCAGGAGGTACTAGAGTACTGGAAGAGAGGTACTAGAGTACTGCAGGAGTACTAGAGGTACTAGAGTACTGCAGGAGGTACTAGAGTACTGAGAGTACTGAGTACTGAGGAAGTAAAGTACTGGAGTACTGCAGGAGGTACTAGAGTACTGAGTACTGCAGGGAAGGTACTGAGTACTGCAGGAGGTACTAGAGTACTGCAGGAGGTACTAGAGTACTGGAGTACTGCAGGAGGTACTAGAGTACTGAGTACTGCAGGAGGTACTAGAGTACTGAGTAATGCAGGAGGTACTAGAGTACTGCATACTACGACTGTAACAAATGTGTTATGACTGTTATGACTCTGTTACGACTCTGTTACAACACAGTTATGACTCTGTTAAGACACTGTTATGACTCTGTTATGACTCTGTTAAGACTCTGTTAGACTCTGTTATGACACTGTTAAGACTCTGTTACGACTCTGTTATGACTCTGTTACGACCTCTGTTGAGATCAGGTCAGAACTTGTTTATTGAATGTGTAAGTAACTTCTCGTACTGAGTACGCAGGAAGTACTGGGAGATACCACAGATTGTACTAGAGTATGAGTACTGCAGGAGTACTGAGTACTGCAGGAAGTACTGGGAGTACAAGTAGAGTACTAGCGGAAGTACTGGAGTACAGCAGGAGGTATAGAGTACTGCAGGAGGTACTAGAGTACTGAGTACTGAGAGTACTAGGTCTGGGAGTACTGTACTGAGTACTGCAGGTCAGGCAGGAGGTACTAGAGTACTGCAGGAGGTACTAAGTACTGAGTACTGCAGGAGGTACTAGAGTACTGCAGGAGGTACTAAAGTACTGAGTACTGCAGGAGGTACTAGAGTACTGCAGGAGGTACTAGAGGCAAAGGCAAGGCAAGGCATTTTATTTGTATAGCACCATTCATACACAAGGCAATTCAAGGTGCTTTACAAGAACTTACATTAAAATAAAACATAAAACATTTCAGATCATTAAAGACATAGGCTAAAAGCAAGACAATAAATACAAAAATGCATTTAGAAAGCAAACATAAAGCAAAAGCAACAGCAGACAAATATAAAAAACAATAGCTACAGATTATTCTAATAAGTCACATATCTACTTCACTGGTAAGCTGCAGTAAACAGTAGTGTTTTTAGCCCTGATTTTAATGAGCTGACAGTTTCAGCTGACCTCAGATATTCTGGAAGTTTGTTCCACTGATGAGGAGCAGAGAAACTAAAGGCTGCTTCATCTTGTTTGGTTTTGATCCTGGGAACACTGAGTAAACCTGTTCCAGATGATCTGAGGGGTCTGGGTGCTTCATAACGTACAAGTAAATCAGAGATGTATTTAGGCCCGAGACCAGTTAGTGCTTATAGACAAGTAACAAGATTTTAAAGTCTATCCTTTGACACACAGGAAGCAGTGCAGTGACTTAAGCACTGGTGTAATGTGCTCCACTCTCTTGGTGTTGGTGAGGACTCTGGCAGACTCTCTAGAGTACTAGAGTACTGAGTACAGCAGGAAGTACTGGAGTACAGCAGGAGGTACTAGAGTACTGCAGGAGGTACTAGAGTACTGAGTACTGCAGGAGGTACTAGAGTACTGCAGGAGGTACTAGAGTACTGAGTACTGCAGGAGGTACTAGAGTACTGCAGGAGGTACTAGAGTACTCTGTTCGACTGTAACAAATGTGTTATGACTCTGTTATGAGCTGTTATGACTCTGTTACGACTCTGTTACGACACTGTTATGACTCTGTTACGACTCTGTTATGACTCTGTTAAGACACTGTTATGCCTCTGTTACGACTCTGTTATGACTCTGTTAGACTCTGTTACGACTCTGTTAGCTCTGTTAGACTACTGTTATGCCTCTGTTACGACTCTGTTAGACTCTGTTTACGACTCTGTTCTGACTGGACGTGTCTGTCTTAAATGTGTCCATCCTGGACGTGTCTGTCTTGGACGTGTCTGTCCTGGACGTGTCTGTCTTAAATGTGTCCATCCTGGACGTGTCTGTCGGGACATGTCTGTCTTAACGTGTCTATCCTGGAACGTTCAGACAGGTACCTGGTTTTAGACATTTGTGTTTTTAATTAAAATATTTTTTTTGTTTTTGTTTGTAAATCATGAATCTTTATGTATTTTGAATGTCACTATGGAAACAATGTAAGTTTGAGTCAGTGGGCGGGGCCTGATTTTAGCCACACCCCACACATCTGTGTCCCTCTGTCTCATGTTTGTGTGGTGAGGAGACACGTTCTTCATTCTGAAGTTTATCAGGGTGGAACTTTGAGTATTTCATGTGAACTGAGCCTCTGCTGACAAACATCTTTATGATGTTTTGTCAATAATAAAAAATGTATTAAATTATCACCTATCAAATATGATCAATTTTATGGTTTTTACAAAGAAAAACTGGATTCAAAATATAATAAATCTTAAAGATTATGCTTAAAATGTGTTAAAACTGTTATTCATTAACCTGTGAAAACTTTTCTAAATAAGTTTTAAAATATGTTTACAGTGCAAATATAAACAAACATATTTTGAAAATACAAACTGAAAGACGTGAATGTTAAACAGTGTTTTACAGAGTTCCTCGATGTTTCTGACTGGTTCTGCAGAACGTCTCAGATTCAGGAGGTGTGGAAAACTAAAGGTTCCACTCAGTTTCTGTTTGTGAGGAACACAAACTCACTGACGTTCTCGTGTCAGCCTGCGGCTCCCCCTGCAGGACAGACTGTGTCCACACAGGATTTTAATTTTTAATCTGTTTTTTGTTTTGTTTGGAGTTTTGTTTAGTTTGTATTTTATTGGGCAGGAAAAACTCAGATGTCATTTGTAACTAAATACTTTCAGAGTTTGTAATTGTGATGTAGAAATACTGAAAATACTAATAATAATATGTAGTCTTTATTCTGAAATAAGACACATTATTTATCTCCAATTTAAATTGTAGGAATAAAAAACTGTCCAATCACTGAGCAGGCCTCAGCAGTAATGGATTACATTTAACAGGACTACGTAATCAGGATACAAACTGGTAACTGTATTCCTTTACAGTTAGAGATAAAAAAGATGTAATCAGATTACAGTAGGATTATTATTAGGATTACAGTTTTAAAATAAAGGACGATATCCCACCATGCACAGTGAGCGCACAGCTGACAATTTATTATCATGTCTTTAAATCAATCAATCAATCAATCAATCAATCAATCAGTCAAGCTCAACAAAGGAAGGAACAGCTGGACAAACTAATAAACCAACAACCAACATAAAACACTGAGAGCTGCAATCTGTAGTAATCTATTATTAATTAATCATTAAATTAATCTGCAGATATTTTTATAATCAATTAATCGTTTCGACTCATTTTTTATTTTTTTTTATTATTTAACTTCTTTATTGACTTTTCATTACAAATGTAAATGCACAGCCAGTGTGTAAATATACACATTGCAAACAAGATTAAGTCAACATTTTAGAAAAATAAAACAAACCTCACAGTAACAAGCAAAGGAAGAAGTAAAAGCAACTTAAAGAAACTTAAATAATAATAACATAATATAATATAACAAAATAATAATAATAATGATAGATAATAAGGTGCACATCCTACTCATTTTTTTATTTTAAAAAGATGATTAAGGTTAAACAGGATCATCTCAAAACAGATTCATATATCACAAATTTATAAATATTACATAAAATTTACAAATATTACACAATTATATTTGAATATACACTCATCGGCCACTTCATTAGGTACACCTGTTCAACTGCTTATTAACACAATCGGCTAATCACATGGCAGCAACTCAACACATTATACAGAAGTATATTCCACTCTCTTCTTAGGGGTAATTGTTGATGAAAAATGCTCCTGGAAAGAACATATTGATTTTGTGTCAAAAAAAAATGTCTAAATCTGTGGGAATTATCAGAAAGGTTCATAAATACCTCAATAGATCCGGTATATTAATTTTATATTATAGTCTTGTATATCCTTACCTAAGTTATTGTAACATTGTATGGGCCAGCATTTATCCAACATACCTACATAAACTTCACTTAATTCAGAAATGTTTTGTTAGAATAGCCACTAGTTCCAAGTCCTTAGTCACATCTGCCCCCTCATTTTCTAAATTGAAAATACTGTCGATATATAACATAAATATCGTGCAATCATGTACTTTTCTTTTCAAGGTTCAGTATCAGGGTCACACACTTATGGAACAAATATATTCACTTGATAGACAGCTCACCCTCCCTACCCATCTACAAAAGGAAATTAAAAGAACATCTGTGCTTAATGGAATTGTGCTAATTTCTGCTGCCATTGTAATTTGACTCCTTTGATGAATTGCTTAATTATTAAACTCGTTCACTGTTGTTTTTAATTTTGTACTATGTATGTATTATTATTTGTACTATCTTCATTGGTTTAATTAAGATATTTTCATTTTTACTTATTTTATTTTATTTTTATTATTTATTTATCTTTTCTTTTTTTATGGTGAGGTTCTCGATAAGCCCTCCCAGGGTTTCTTACCTCTCCAGCACTAATATTTATTTATCAATCAATCAATCAATCAATCAATCAATCAATCAACTGCTTATTAACACAATCGGCTAATCACATGGCAGCAACTCAACACATTTAGTCATGTAGACATGGTGAAGTCGACCTGCTGAAGTTCAAACTGAGCATCAGAATGAGGAAGAAAGGTGATTTAAGTGACTTTGAACGTGACATGGTTGTTGGTGTCAGACAGGCTGGTCTGAGTATTTCAGAAACTGTTGATCTACTGGGATTCTCACACATGACCATCTGTAGGGTTCACAGAGGACGGTCTGAAGAAGAGAAAATATCCGTGAGCAGCAGTTCTTTAGGTGAAAATGTCTTGTTGATGCCAGAGGTCAGAGGAGAACAGCCAGACTGGTTCTGGATGATAGAAAGGCAACAGTAACTCAAATAACCACTCGTTACAGCCAAGGTCTGCAGGAGACCATCTCTGAACACACAACAAGTCGAACCTTGAAGCAGATGAGCTACAACAGCAGAAGATCACACCGGGTGCTGCTCCTGTCAGCTAAGAACAGGAAACTGAGGCTAAAGTTCACGTGGTCTCACCAAACTGGGCAATAGAAGGTTGGAAAAACGTTGCCTGGTCTGATGAGTCTCGATTTCTGTTGCGGCGTTCAGATGGTCGGGTCAGAATTTGGTCTAAACAACATGAAAGCATGGATCCATCCTGCCTTGTATCAATGGTTCAGGCTGCTGGTGGTGGTGTTATGGTGTGGGGGATATTTTCTTGACACACTTTGGGCTCCTTAGTACCAACTGAGCATCGTTTAAACACCACAGCCTACCTGAGTATTGTTGCTGACGTGTCCATCCCTTTATGACCACAGTGTCCCCATCTTCTGATGGATACTTCCAGCAGGATAACACACCATGTCACAAAGCTCAAATCATCTCAATCTGGTTTCTTGAACATGACAGTGAGTTCACTGCACTCCAACGGCCTCCACAGTCACCAGATCTCAATCCAACAGAGAACCTTTGGGATGTGGTGGAACGGGAGATTCACATCATGGATGTGCAGCCAACAAATCTGCAGCAACTGTGTGATGTTATCACGTCAATATGGACCAAAATCTCTGAGGAGTGTTTCCAGCATCTTGTTGAATGCCATGCCATGAAGAGTTAAGGCAGTTCTGAAGCCAAAAGGAGGTCCAACCCAGTATTAACAAGGTGTACCTAATAAAATGGCTGGTGAGTGTATGTATATAATAAGAAGAACCTTGTAAAAACACACAAATTCAACAGGTTTTCAGAGCTGAAGATGAAAAGCCAAACATGAATAAAAATAATACATCCGAAACTTTCCATAATATTAAAAACATGAAATATATATAAAAGAGATTCAGATATGTAGAAATAAACCTGCAGGTCACATCTCATTAATCAACCCGATCATTTATTTATTGAACAGTTCAGTTGTTTTGTTTGTTGCTCTGAGACACGTGTCCATCAAACAGACATCTGCTCTTTATGTTCTTTATGTTCTTTTGTTCTCTGAATTTGATCATGATAAGAATGTGTTTATAATGTGGAACCAGAACCGTGTTGGAGTATCTGAGGTCTCAGGTCTCTTCCTGTAGTAACTGTCAGCGGCCTGCAGGTGGAGCTGCTTGACTGATTTTTCAGTCTGAGTGGACATCCCATATGGACAGACAGGAGACACTGAGACCTCAAGAGTTTTAAATACATGTTTCTATGTTATGGTCCTTTTATTCTTTTATTTTTAATTCTTTTTATTTCTATTTATTGTCAAGATGATGTTTTTTTGTTTGTTTATTTATATTGGCAGTTTTTTTCTTGTTTTTCTTGTTTGTATCTCTTATCAGTCTGCATTCCTCTACTGTGCTCTGTGTGTTTATTTTTACCCAAATTTGACCTGAACTTTGTCTTTATTTTGTCTTTACTTTGTCCTTATTTTGTCTTGTCCTCACTGTTTGACTTTCTGTTGCCTCCTGTGTGTCCTGATCTTTCTTTTTCTGTCAAAGCACTTTAAACTCTGTTTTAGGTTCTATTTAAATAAAGTCATTTATTATTATTATTATTATTATTATATATATATTATATTATCATATTATATTATATAATTATATCTGATGTATTTAATAATGAACACATGATAAAAACTCTTCTGGAGTTCCCCAGAAATCATCTCAGCTGGACGGATGGTCGCTGCAGGAACACCACACACAGAGAGAGAGAGAGAGAGAGAGAGAGAGAGAGAGAGAGAGAGAGAGAGAGAGAAGAGAGAGAGAGAGAGAGAGAGGAATGTCCTGCCTTTCTAATCGTGTCTTTGTCTCTACTCTGGACACAAACAGTGGACTTTCCCTCTGATTTCCCAGAAGTCATCAGTGCTCTGACTGATATCAGACTGACTGACGTTTCTCCTGTTGGACTTTCTGTTGAAAATCTGGATTCTGTTTTTAAACGTTTTTATCATCACTTGGACACTAAAATTAAAAATAACTCACAGTTGGTAAAACCCGACACTGGAGGAGTGAAATCTGACCTCAGATCAGCACAAACATCAACACATTCTATCAGACTCACAGATTAAAGACTAAACGCTGAACGTTCTTCTCTACATCAGAGACACAGATCTAACATGGTGTCACTTCTTTTGACCTGCACAGAACCTTTGAACAGACTGATGGAACGTGACCGTCAGGTGTTCTCACCTGGAGACTCAACAAAACCCTCAGACACTGAGACGAAAACACAGACGGAAGACAACTTTTCACTAAAATCTGTGAAATTTCATTTGATTTCTTCTCATGTTTGAATCAATGTTCTCCACGCTGCCGTGTGACATGTTCTGTGTGTTCTGATTGGTCTACGTGTGGATAAAGTCCTCTGCTCAGTGAGAAGATGATGATTGTAGTTTTTAAATTCATGATTTCTTTTTGTTTCAACAAATACTTTTTGCTGTGTTTATGTAGCTGAATACGTTTTTACATATGATTTTACAGTTTTGAATTATGTGTATCTGCTCTACAAAGGAAAAGGGCAGGAACTTCTCAGAGAGCACAACTGAGAACTTTAAAGTTTTCTTGTTGAGTCAGATAATTGTATATGCGTCAGTTTTATATCTTTATATCAGGTTATTGTTTCTACATGTTAATCCTGACCTCTGATTTGACCTTTGACCTTATTTGGAAGTTCCTGTATTCTGCCTTTGAAGAGCGAAAACCAAAAAATACTGGGTCATACCAAAAAATCTTGGGTATTGGGTCACACCAAAAAACATTGGGTCATACCAAAGCAAAAGGCAGAAACTTCCATTTGATCTGATCAATTTAGCTTTAAAAAGCAGAATAATGATGTCAAATGAAATGACACCTTTTACTTTTATTATTTACATTATTGTTATTATCATTATTTATTTACTACATTTATTATTATATTACTGTACACCTGTGATGTTCCAACTAACTTTTAAAATCAAATTATTTCAATGGTTTTGGGATGTTTCTGAGCATTTGGAGCTGCTAATATTTATATTTTCATAACAGGTGGAGCACAAAGACATACGTCCGTGTACTCCACCTGTTTTCACGTTTAAATCTATTTTTCAACTCGTGATCAATCTGGTAATAATTTTTCCACTAATCGATCAGTTGTTTGGTTCATAAAATGTTGCTACCTTTTCCCTGTGTAGGTCAGAGTTGTTACCTGTTGGCACCTGCTGCAGGTTTCTGTTCATATTGAACTAAAGTTCACTCATGTGAAAATATTGAGCAACAACTCAGTGTTACAACAGGCCCGAGTGTGTATGTGTGTGTGTGTGTGTGAGTGTGTGTGTGTGTGTGTGTGTGTGTGTGTGTGTGTGTGTGTGAGTGAGTGTGTATGAGTGTGTGTGTGTTGTCTCATCATTCATTCACTCAGTCGGAAACTTAATGTCTCACACGCTGTCAAACTGATGTGACTGATGAATGAATGAAGACATGTTGGACACAAATGTCCTCACTGAGATTATTAATGATCAGGTTGAATTATTGCAGCTCAGGTCCAGTTTACTAACAAGTCAGGACACTGATCAATACAGATGATCAGAAAATTATCAATAACTTCAACACTGGAAGAGCCAGAATGCTCACTTTAACTCACTTTCATATTTATATGATCAATAACTTTGTTGAATGAAAACTACAACACTGCTGGTACCTGACTTTTCCTACAAGTGTCTGTATTTTCATTTAAAATGTTTGTTTTTTTTTTTAAATAAAGGACACTTGATCATTTTGACATGTTTCAGTCACAGGCGGTCAAACTGACCCCACAGGAACTGCTGCTCTTATGTTGTTACTTTTTTGCACAGCTGGAGATGCATCTTGGTTGCTTAGCAATGTCTCTGTCAATAAAACTTCTCAAGTCGACTCAATTTACAATTTTCTGATATTTAAATACAAATAATAAATTAATTGGACTCAATTGAAAATGAAATGGGGGAGACCAGGGACAGTTGTAACACTTTTTGTCACAGGACCCATGTCAAATTTAATTGATCTACTATCAAATAAACATCTAAAATATGTAGCCCCTTATAGAAATAAGGGTTCCAAAAGGGTTCTTCCTGAGGGGCTATGGTTCTACCCAGAACAATCTGCTTCTGAAGAACCCTTTTTGGAAGAAACAGTTTGTCAAGGGTTCTTTGTAAGACTAAAGGTTTCCATTAAGAACCCTTTTCATCCAAATAACCTATTTTAGAAGAAAAAGTTCTTTGAGGATTGTTGAAATACTTGAAGAACTCTTTCATCGAGGGTTCTTTGTACTATAGCATAAAATAATTCTCAGTAAAAATCCCTGGGTTGATTCTAGATAAAATCCTTGGAATATAAAAAGGTTCTCAGTAAAACCTCTTGAATGTGCTCCGGATAAAAAGATAAAAGGTTCTCTCAATGCTCTCTGCAGGTTCTCTCAGTTTTTTCTGCAGGTTCTCTCAATGCTTTCTGCAGGTTCCCTAAATCCTTTCTGCAGGTTCTCCCAGTTTTGTCTGTAGATTCTCTCACTCCTTTCTGCAGGTTCTCTCAGCACTGTCTGCAGGTTGTCCCAGCATTGTCTGTGGGTCCTCCCAGCATTCTCTGCAGGTTCTCCCAGTGTTGTCTGCAGGTTCTCTCAATTCTTTCTGCAGGTTCTCTCAGTGTTTTCTGCAGGTTCTGTCAATCCTTTCTGCAGGTTCTCTCATTGCTTTCTGCGGGTTTTCTCAATACTTTCTGCGGGTTCTTTCAATGCTTTCTGTAGCTTCTCTCAGTGTTTTCTGCAGGTTCTCTCAATGCTTTCTGTAGGTTCTCCCAGCATTGTCTGCAGGTTCTCTCAGCATTGTCTGTGGGTTCTCCTAGTGTTGTCTGCGGGTTCTCCCAGTGTTGTCTGCAGGTTCTCGCAGTATTGTCTGCAGGTTCTCCCAGTGTTTTCTGCAGGTTCTGTCAGTGTTTTCTGCAGGTTCTCTCAGTGTTTTCTGCAGGTCTTCTCAGCGTTGTCTGCAGGTTCTCCCAGCGTTGTGTCCAGGTTCTCTCAATCCTTTCTGCAGGTTCTCTAAATCCTTTCTGCAGGTTCTCTCAATACATTCTGCAGGTTCTCTCAATGCTTTCTGCAGGTTCTCTCAGCATTGTCTGTGGGTTCTCCCAGTGTTGTCTGCAGGCTCTCCCAGTGTTTTCTGCAGGTTCTCTCTGTGTTTTCTGCAGGCTCTCTCAGTGTTTTCTGCAGGTTCTCTGCAGGCTTAAATAAAGGTTGAATGAAGCTGTCGTGCCTGAACGTGTGACTCACGTCACCCAGTTAAATTATTTGTTCTGAGGGCAGCAGCAGGTTAAAACAACCCTGTGTGTGTGGTGTGTGTGTGTGTGTGTGTGTGTGTGTGTGTGGTGTGTGTGTGGTGTGTGTGTGTGTGTGTGTATGTGTGTGTGTGGTGTGTGTGTGTGTGGTGTGTGTGTGTGTGTGTGGTGTGTGTGTGTGTGTGTGTGGGTGCGTGTGTGTGGGTGGAGGCGTGTCTCTGCAGGTCCAACATCATAGCCAGGAGACACTCAATGTGGACGTGAGGAGGAACACACATACAGTGAGTGTTGTGAATTATTATTGTTTATTTGAAATGAAGTTCATGATAATTAAATGACATGATTTATGTTGTTTAGTTTTAAAGGCAGTTAAAAGGGTATTATGCACTATTTACATTATTTATGGTAAATAAGTGTAGATCGGTTACTTATTGATAGCAATTTGAGCCTAGCCAACAGAAGATGCTTTTATTTTGAAATACAGGAAGTAACATGTTGAGCGTTTGACGCTAGCATAGTGATGTTATTAGCTCGAGTTGGCAGCCGCAACGGCCTGTTCTGTTTACCCATTTTTTCCTAAAAATTCTCCTTTGTAAACTGCAGCATATGGAGAGTAAACGTTCCGTTGATAAAGACATGCCTTGGTCATTATTCGAAGCTACCACTACACAACATTTTGGTGCCGAAACCCGGGAAGTCAAGATTTAAGACTGAACTGTTTTGAAGTTGGAAGCTAATGCTGGCTAACGCTAGCAGCAGACATGACCGAGCACTTCGAGCGGATGAAACGGAAGCGAGGGACGATACACACCTCTACAACAAAGCTGTTAACTCGTATTGAAGAGGAGGTGAGCAACGATGTGCCCGACTGTGATAAACTCCGTGAAATGCTGTCAGTATTGTCGACCAAAGAAGAAAGTTTACTGGACTTAGACAAAGGAATTGAGGATGAAACGCCGACCGACGAATTGGAGACGGAGATTGCTACCACTCAGGACTATCAGGACCGCATTCTCACACTGAGAGCCCGGGCCACCAGGCTCATTCAGACGGTACGGGACTCTGTGAGTCGGCGGGTGAGCGATGCAAGTTCGAACCCAGTTTCATCAACAAGTAAACAGACTGTTAAACTGCCTAAGCTGGTGATACAGAAATACAGTGGAGAAATAAGCCAGTGGCAAGAATTCTGGTCCCAGTATGAAACAGCTATTCATGACAATGATGCAGTGTGCAAGAGAAAAAAATTCACTTACCTGAGATCTTATCTGACTGGAGCAGCAGCGAGAGCTGTAGCAGACTTAGCATGACTGATAGTAATTATGATGCAGCAATGGAACTGCTTCAGAACCGTTTTGGGAGAAAAGACATTGTAATCAGTGCACATATGTCCAAACTACTGAACTTGACTCCTGTGAAAAAATCATCGGATGTTGCAGCTCTCAGGCATTTGTATGATGAATGTGAAATTCAAATTCGCAGTCTAGAATCCATGGGGGTTCACAGTGACACCTATGGTTGCCTGCTATGCCCAGTACTACTCCAGCTCATACCAGAAGACATAGCACTGGCCTACACACGCAAGTCAGACCCCAGTGGTGAATGGAAGGTGCCTGAGCTCATACAGTTCCTGCAAAATGAGGTCCAAAGCAGAGAGCGAGCACTTCAGCTTACCAGACCCTGTAACACACAAAGGGACATTCCGCCAAATAATAGATCATTTAGCAAGCCAGCACCTCTTTATGAAAACAAACCTAAAAAATGGAATGTGCCCTCAACAACTGCACTGCACACAGCGAGTAATGCACCTCAGACCTGCATATATTGTGACAGTGATAACCACAAACCAGAACATTGCCCTGAACACTCTGTGCCTGCTCGCAAAGAAAAATTAAGAAAACTAGGAGGATGCTATGTGTGCCTAGGCCCAAAACACATAGCGAAATTCTGTAGAGTTAAAGGTGTTTCATGTCCCATGTGTGGTCGCAGACATCACCAGTCAGTTTGTGAGCAAGCTGAAGTTAAGTCAAGTGTGGACAATGGCAGCACAGAGGCTGTTGTGTCATCTGTGTCCAGCACAGCAGAACTGAAAGTTAACGTTCAAAACACAGTGCTGCTCCAGACAGTGAAAGCGTGGACAGAGGGCCCAGCAGGGAGAAAAATCATACGCTGTCTATTAGATGGAGGCAGCCAGAGAAGCTTCATTCATGAAGGTGTTGTGAAAGCCTTAAGACTACCCGTGGTAAAGCAAGAGACGCTGCATCTACACACCTTTGGATCCACAACTCCTGTGACAGCACAGCGCAACATTGTCAAAGTACCACTGGAGAATGTGTGGAATACACAGCAGAAACTTGAGATTGAAGCAGTGGAAACTCCCCAAGTGTGCACCGCTGTGATAAAGGTTCCTGGCAAACCCATCCAAGAAGAGCTAAAGAGAAAGGGTCTGCAGCTTGCTGACTTTCCACTAGAAGGTGCTGATGATCCAGAACTGTCGGTGCTAATAGGAGCCGACTTTTACTGGAGAGTGGTGTCTGGCAAGGTCCAATGAATAACAGAATCACTAGTAACTGTAGAAAGCAGCTTCGGTTGGGCTTTGCAGGGGCCAGTTTCAACTTCTAGTGTAACCGATGCTACTTGTATGCATATTAGTCTAGAAGAAGACACCCAGATCTCAAAACAGTTACATACCTTTTGGGAGGTGGAGTCATTGGGCATTGTTAATGAGAAAACCCAGAACCCAGCAGAAACCGAGGCTCTTCAGAACTTTGAACAGACTGTGACATACCAAGATGGCCGCTACCAAGTTGAGTTGCCATGGCGACCTGACAAACCAACACTCCCAGACAACTTCAGAGTCGCTAAAGGGCGATTTGAAGGCCTCAAGAGGAGACTAAAAATGGATGCAACCTTGTATGCAAGGTACAGTGATGTCATACAGGATTACCTGCAGCAAGGCATCTGTGAGGATGCACCTGAGAATGCTTCAGCAGCTGAACAACCAGAGACTGTGAAGTACTACATGCCACATCATGCTGTTCTGCGATAAGATAAAGTAACAACAAAACTGATGAGGATGAGTAGAGTGGTATTTGGAGTGTCACCCAGCCCGTTCCTCCTAGCTGCCACCATAAAGAAAACACATCAAGCAGTATGAAAGTGAACATCCAAGGATCGTGGAGGCGCTGAGAGAGTCCCTCTATGTGGATGATTTCATCTCCAGCTCAAGTAATGTGAATGAAGCTCTTGCTGTTTCCACAACAGCAAAGGAGATCCTGTCTCACGCCGGCATGAACCTGTGTAAATGGGTGACAAATTCACCAGACCTGAGAGCCAAGTGGACAGAAAATGGAGTGGAACACACAATGGAGACAGACAGTTGTGGAAATGTACTGAAAGTATTAGGGTTAGTTTGGAGATCAGAGAAAGACGAGTTTGTGTTTGATTTAAAGGGACTACTGGACATTTTAAAGACAAAGGAAAACACGAAGAGAAACGTGCTACAGACATCCGCTCGTATCTTTGACCCTATTGGTTTCCTCACTCCATTTACTATAAGGGTAAAGGGCCTGTTTCAAGAACTGTGGGAGAGGGGGGTCAGTTGGGATGAGCCGTTACCACCAGATTTGGCTGAAAAATGGGATTAATCGTGTGTAGAGCTCCCAAAGCTCCACCTCGTGGCCATTCCAAGATGGTACCAAATTGAGATCCAACCAAACTCGCAGACACTCAGACTGCACATCTTCTGCGATGCCAGTGAGAAGGCATACAGTGCTGTTGCCTATCTACAAGAACAAAACAAGGAAGGAGAAATTATAACAAGTTTTGTGGCGTCCAAGGCAAGGGTAGCTCCATTGAAGAAAATGACTTTACCACGCTTGGAGCTTATGGGCGCACTGATTGGAGCCAGGTTAGGAAATAACCTCCTCAAGTCACTGAACATGGAGAAAAATCAGCTTAAGATGTGGACAGATTCAATGATTGTTTTCCATTGGATACGCAGTGCAGCAGGTCCCCTGTATGTTAAATCTAGTGGACAACCCAAGAAGGCATACATTGCACTTTTCACATGTGCTGTCACAAGGGCAGTACATTTGGAGTTAGTCTCAGATCAGACTACTGAAAATTTTCTCTTAGCTTTAAGGAGATTTATTGCAAGGCGAGGGCTGTGTAAAGTTATTTACTCAGACAATGCCAAAACATTCAAAAGAGCAGATCAAGATCTAAAGGAACTGTGGAAGTCATTCAGAGGATCAGAGCTCACAGAGTTTTTCACAGACGAGGGGATCACCTGGAAGTTTATTGCCGAGAGAGCTGCTTGGTGGGGCGGCTTCTGGGAGAGACTTGTTAGATCTGTAAAAACATGCTTAAAGAGGATCCTAGGGAAGGCTTCGTTAAAGTTTGAGGAACTGACAACCATGCTTGCAGAGGTAGAGGCTGTGTTAAACTCCAGGCCTCTTTCCTATGTACATGAGGGTGCGTTGGAGCCCCAGCCACTCACGCCCTCTCACTTCCTGGTTGGTAAAAGACTCACATCCCTACCACCAAAGACTATGCTCCCACCATCTCAGGCTACGAATGTCAGCAGAGAGGACATGGGCAGGAGATGGAGGTACCGGCAAAGACTCTTAACCAGCTTTTGGAACAGCTGGCGAAAGGACTACTTGATGGACTTGAAATCAGCTCACAAGTGTGAGACACCCACGCCCACTGTGCTGAAGGTGGGAGATGTCATCCTGGTCGGAGAGGACACCATGCCCAGGCAGACCTGGAAACTAGGCAGGATAACTGAACTGTTTCCAGGGAGAGATGGACTCATTCATTCCTGTGCTGTTCGTACTTCCACGGGCAGTCTGTTAAAGAGACCTGTTCAGTTAATATATCCTTTGGAAATTAATTAAGTAATTAATTGATTAATGGTCTAAATGTTGATGAACAGTTGTTCATCGGGCGGGAGGATGTTGTGAATTATTATTATTTGAAATGAAGTTCATGATAATTAAATGACATGATTTATGTTGTTTAGTTTAAAGGCAGTTAAAAGGGTATTATGCACTATTTACATTATTTACGGTAAATACGTGTAGATCGGTTACTTATTGATAGCAATTTGAGCCTAGCCAACAGAAGATGCTTTTATTTTGAAATACAGGAAGTAACATGTTGAGCGTTTGACGCTAGCGTAGTGATGTTATTAGCTTGAGTCGGCAGCCGCAACGGCCTGTTCTGTTTACCCTTTTTTTCCTAAAAATTCTCCTTTGTAAACTGCAGCATATGGAGAGTAAACATTCCGTTGATAAAGACACGCCTTGGTCATTATTCGAAGCTACCACTACACAACAGTGAGCACAGCTTCACCTGCAGAGGAACCAACACAGACAAGCAGAGAACCAGAGACAGTTCTGAGCAGAGTTGTGCAGCGGGTCGAGGTCCCACCAAAAACCGATGGGAAACCCGCAAAAACTTTGTGTAACAGCTACAAAATATGTTTGTATAAATCCACAGCAGATGAGAACATTAATGTCACACAAACTAAATAATAAAACATTCTTCTCCTGTAGAATCAGAAATGATTCTGACATATTTTTATCATTTCTGAAACATTATTCATTTACAGCTGTGAGAGGAAGCTGTGTACGATGGACAGCGTGTTGCTATGAGAACAGCGTGTTGCTATGAGGAACAGCCATTGCTTGAGGAACAGCGTGTTGCTATGAGGAACAGACCGTTGCTATGAGGAACAGCGTTTGCTATGAGGAACAGTCCAGGGTCCTGCTTGCCAACAGCTGGTAGGCAGCACCTGTTGCTACGGATGCGGTTAACAGTGTGTTGCTATGAGGAACAGACCGTTGCTATGAGGAACAGCGTGTTGCTATGAGGAACAGACTGTTGCTATGAGGAACAGCGTGTTGCTATGAAGAACAGCATGTTGCTATGACAACAGACTGTTGCTATGAGGAACAGACTGTTGCTATGAGGAACAGCGTGTTGCTATGAGGAACAGACCATTGCTATGAGGAACAGACCGTTGCTATGAGGAACAGACCATTGCTATGAGGAACAGACCGTTGCTATGAGGAACAGCGTGTTGCTATGAAGAACAGACTACTGCTATGAGGAACAGACTGTTGCTATGAGGAACAAGTCAAGTCAAGTCAATTTTATTTATATAGCGCCAATTCACAACAAAGCAATTCCCCCATGAGCAAGCACTTTGGCGACAGCGGTGAGGAAAAACTTCCTTTTAACAGGCAGAAACCTCGGACAGATCCATGACTCATGGTGGGCGGTGATCTGACGGCACTGGTCGGGTTGAGAGGGAAAGAGGAGAAGGGGAAGAAAGAGGAGGGGTGGAAGAGAGAGAGAAAAGAAGAGGGGCAGAGAGAACGGTAGTAACAGAACATCAATAGTAAAACTATGTGCAGGGAATAGTAGTAAATATAAATATGTAAGCTGTATGTAAGTAATAATGCTAATACTAGTTATTACAATGATAATAATAATAATGATAATAATAATAACAACAATGTGATAAATGTTTGATTGATTAGGTGAGTTATAATAATCCACAGTAGAAGGTTCAGCAGTGATCAGCGATCCATGCGCGGCCACAGTCCATGGGAATCTGCAGGATGACAAAGCAGAAAGACTCCGGGGAAGGAATCAAGTCAGTAACAGGCATTAATGGAACATAAACATAAACATCTGGGGAGAGAGATGAAGAAAGAGAGGAGCTCAGTGTGTCTTGGAGTCCCCCAGCAGCCTAAACCTATAGCAGCATAACTAGGGGCTGGTCAGGGCAAACCTGAGCCAGCCCTAACTATAAGCTTTATCAAAGAGGAAGGTTTTAAGTCTACTCTTAAATGTGGAGATGGTGTCTGCCT
Source organism: Lutjanus argentimaculatus (assembly GCA_034769285.1). NCBI lineage: Eukaryota > Metazoa > Chordata > Actinopteri > Lutjaniformes > Lutjanidae > Lutjanus > Lutjanus argentimaculatus. Next base: position 1,989,112 of record JAWZSL010000063.1, read on the forward strand.
CCCGAACAGAAACTGGAAGATGGTTCCACAGGAGAGGAGCTTGATAACTGAAAGCTCTGGCTCCCAATCTACTTTTGGAGATCTTTGGGACCACCAGTAACTCTGCATCTTGAGACCTAAGTGTTCTAGTGGGATGGTAGGGTACTATAAGCTCTTTAAGATAAGATGGTGCCTGATCATTAAGCGCTTTGTATGTAAGGAGAAGGATTTTGAATTCTATTCTAGATTTTACAGGTAGCCAGTGCAGTGAAGCTAATACAGGAGTAATATGCTCTCTTATCCTAGTTCCTGTTAGTATACGTGCCGCAGCATTTTGAATCAACTGCAGACTCTTTAAAGACTTATTGCTGCAGCCCGATAATAACGCGTTGCAGTAGTGTAGCCTAGAAGTAACAAATGCATGGACTAGTTTTTCTGCATCTGCTTGAGACAGGATGTGCCTGATTTTTTTGATATTGTGGAGGTGAAAAAAAAGCAGTCCTTGAGACCATTGCTATGAGGAGCAGCGTGTTGCAATGAGGAACAGACTGTTTGCTATGAGGAACAGTGTGTTGCTATGAGGAACAGACTGTTGCTAGAGGAAAGACTGTTGCTATGAGGAACAGACCGTTGCTATGGACACAGTTCTGGTTGTGGACTGTGATGGCCAAGGCCATACTAAGGGGCCGTTAAAGGGTAAAACTGTGCACACACTCACCTCACTAATTTAATTTGCAGTCAACCACACCCCAAACAGTTCATGTCCACACTACACAGTTTATTTGATTTATAATTTCTTTATTTTCCTTTAGCTTTACACTGTTTAAACGGAGTGCAAACATTTTCACATTTTAAGGTTAAAAAGAGTAATTTTCTGTTATATTAATTATTTTTGTTTATCTTCTTTTGAGTTCCCATGCTGGTGGGAGGTATCATCCTGGAGAGGCAAAAGGCACAGCCAAGGGGTGGAACCTATTAAATCCTGTGGCCAGCTCATCAGGCCGTACCATCTCCAGCCATGTCAGAGGAGGATTTGGATTTAGTTAGTTTTTCCTTTAGTTTTAGTAGATGTCCATTTTGTTTCCTCTTTTGCGTTAGTTGTTTTTGGCCAAGCGAGTACATATGTTCCCTCATGTTTCATTTTGTTAGGTCAGTTTGTTCAGTTAACACCCTGTTTTGTTGCTGTTATTTTGAGTAGAGTTATATTTTGTTGACCTCTTTTATAGGCCCAGATATTGAGTTCTTGGATTATATTGTTTTGCATTTTTTTGGGTCAATAAAAACCCTATCTTTTTCAACAAACTCCTGTTCTCCTCATTGGCTCACTGCTTGGTCCCTGACATGGACTCTGGAGGAAAAATAAAATTCATATTTTGTCAAATTCTGAATGTCTGTGGTCAGTAACGATGTAACTGACAGGTTGTTGTTGTGAAATAAATCAGATAATTGTCAGAATAAAATTTGTAATAATCAATCTGTTGTATTGATTATTTGTAACAGTTGTCAGTCTTCGTGCAGTGTGAGGACATAGTGTCTCTCTGTCTGTGTCCTGTCCGGAGACTGTCTTTGTTTTCAGAGATTTTCTCTGGAAGTTTGTCTCATGTTTTTGGACAGTTTTTGTCTCTGTGATGTTGGACTGTGTTACAGTAAATCTCACTGCCTGCAGCCTGACTCACTTCCTTCCTCCTTTCCTTCCTTCCTTCCTTCCTTAGGGTGTCTCCTATCATGTGTCTTCTTGTCTCACTGTTTTACTTTGATCTTGTCTCAGGCTCTTATTCTAAAAGAAGTTTCCCATTTTCTTGGAATTTCCTCCATTTTCCCTTTTTTAATCCAAACAGAGAGAATTCCCCTCAGAGGGTCACTCCATGATGAGTCACATGATGTTGAAACAGTGGCTGCTGGGAGCTGAATTCTTCTGCTGTGACTCACCGTGTGAACAGTGTGTGTGGGCTTTATGGTTCTACAGGGGTGTAAATGTCAAGAACACAAAGTTCAGAACAGTAAATGTGTCAGATCTGTAATGAAGTGTGACCGTCAGTCATCAGGTTGGTGTTTTTCTCACCTGCTGTCACACCGATGACACCGATGACACCTCATACATTCACCTGATTTCATCACAGAACCTTTGATGTTCTCAGGCCCCAACATCGATGGAAAAAACTCTCAAGTTACAACATCAAAGAAAAGGTTTTACAGTTTAATGTCTGAGCAAGCAGGAACGTACACACAAAGTAACTGAGTACATTTACTCTGAGTACTTAAATACAGTGTTACTGCTACTTAACTTAAAGGAACAGTTCACATTATTTAGGTGCTTAAACATGCACTCTTAGAAATAAAGGTGCTAACTAGAAATATATAGGGTTCTGTGGCTTGTCTCCGCAGGAGAACCCTTTTTGGTTCCTGTTACAGCCTTTTACAAAGGTTCCATTTAGAACACTTTCAGGGGAGTTCTACGTAGAGTCCAATGCAAAGGGTTATACCTGGAACCATTTGTGAAAGGTTCCACCTAGAACCCTCTGGAGGTTCTATTGAGAACCTTTCCACCTTCCAACAGTAACAACAAGAACACACTCAAGAGGTTCTACTGAGAATTTTTTTTATATTCCAATGATTTTATCTAGAACACACCCTGGTGGTTCTGCAGAGAACCCTTGATCTTCTTCTTTTGGAATCTTTATTCCTGTTTTAGATTAAAGTTATAACTGTTTGATGTGACTTAAAGTGAAACGATGAGACCACAGAGGGAACCGTTAACTGTTTGTCCATTCAGAGGAATGTAGAGAACAAATCATTTTCTAACCTGTGGGGCAGAATGACGATCCGCTGGGGGCAGTTCATCATGTTGATCTGCCACAGGGGACGTCTGAGGGCTGATTTTCCCCCCGGAGTGTTTAAGAGTCACATGTGAGTCTGATGTTCTGTTTTCGTTCTGATCTGATGTTTGGAGCAGTGAGAGTGACATGTGAGATCACATTAGATCAGATTATTTTCTATTTGTGGAGAACATCAGCCTCAGCATCAGTAAACACTGGAGACCCTGAACGCATCACGCTGAGAACAGACTTCCTGAGAAACTGACCTCAGTTCAGTAGAAAGTTGTTGATAAGCAGCAGCTGAGGTCTCTGACGTTCTCTGTCATTCTGACCTGCTGCTGAAGGTTCCATGTGTGACACGGTTTTAATAAAAGTCATCAACACTTCATGGAGCTCGAAGGAACAATGTGTCTGCGTGAAATCATGCTTTCTAAAGAAAGTGCAGCTTGAACAATGTGAGTGTGGCTCAGACTAACTCAGAAAAATGTCAAAGATCCCGTAATGATTTAAAGAACATGTGGAACCTCATTAAATAATTACTGAACAAGAACCACAACTTTTCCATCTCAGTTATCTGATGATGCGAGACATTTCACTCATCTTACTGACAGAACAAATGTCTTTAATGATTTCTTTGTAAATGTTGGTTCTTCTTTAACTGAAAATACAGAAAGTACAGATGAATCCACGTCTGAAGAAGGACAGAACACCACAGGGGACATAAAAGATTCTGCTGCAGGACATGATGAGATAAGATCTGGTCTTGTAAAGAAGGTAGTTTTGTTTTTTGTTGAGCTCCTCACACGTTTTAACTTTATCCTTAAAAACACGTTTTTACAACGTGACCTTAAATTAGTTAAAGTCATTCTGTTATTTAAATCAGGTGATTCTGACATATTTACTGATTCTTGTCCCATGGATCTGTTTTACACAGTTTTACTAAAGTTTTAGACAAACAGAAAAGTTTCTCCTGCAGCTTTAGACAAGAAATAAAATCTCTCTGAATATTCTCAGACTTGTCAAAAGCCTTTGAAACCGTCGATCACAACATCTTTACGGCTAAACTACAAAAATATGGTTTTGATGATGTTGATGATTATTTAAAGAACAGGGAACAGGGTGGACGTTTAGCTCAGTGGGTAGAGCGTCCGACCCATGTATGGAGGCTGTTAGTCCTCTGCAGCGGCTGCTGGTTCGACTCCCGCCTTCGGCCCTTTGCTGCGTGTCATCCCCCCTTTCTCTGCCCCCTTTCCTGTCTCCACTTCAGCTGTACTATCAAATAAAGGCAAAAATGGCCAAAAAAATAACTTTAAAAAGAAAAAAAAAGAACAGGGAACAATATGAATCTATAAATACACAACATTCAAACAGAGCTGAGCTGCTTTGTGGGGTTCCTCGGGGTTCCATCCTTGGACTTCTCTTGTTTTTGACATATATGAATGATTTACCTGCTGGAGGTTCTGTAATGATGCCTGCCTCTGTTATTTACTGATGACACGTGTCTTATTGCTTCACACGAACATTTTCTCACTGATTCAAGAAGCAAATGAAGACGATCGTCAGTCTCTGATGAACAAACTCTCTCTCAATATAAATAAATCTAAGTTTATAATATTCTGTAACAAAAATAGAAAGTATAGAAAAGAACAAGGCAAATTATTCATAGACAATATTGGAATGTCTGCTATCCAATGCTGCTGGAATCTTCATTTCCCTGAGGGAGTCTTCCCAGAGGATTAATAAAGTTCTATCAATCAATCAATCAATCTATCAATCTATCAATCTATCTATCTATCTAATAACACCTCAGATTATTCCTCATATTAAATTCCTCAGGAGTCACAGTAGATGAAAATTAACGTGGAAATAACAGATTGACTTTGTAAAAAGTCTATGAAGTCAGTTGGAATATTGAGTTTGTTCATTGAAAAATCATTTTATTACAGTTTAATTTATCCTTATATTATCGACTGTAACACTGTGTGAACGACACGTTCCATTTTTCTCAATAAGATTTTGTCAATTTGAAAGAAATTCTTGATAATGATGAGCTTTGTTCAAAAATCTGATTCATCAGCTCCTCTTGTCAGAAAATACAAACTGCTTTAAATTTTTAATGTGAACACAAACCAGACTTGTGTGTTCATGTAGAAATATGTGCATCTAACACAACAACAGCCAAACACTTTCCAGAATCAGACGTTCATTCTTTTTATACAAGAAACTCAAAAGACTTTCATCGTCTGTCAGACGTCTCTGAATCAACACACGCTGAAGAATCTACCAACATCTGTACAATCAACATTATCACTATTCAAAACACATCTGGAAAAGTCTTTAATGAGAAAAACTTTGTAAAGCATCACAACTTGTATACATTCACTTCTGTATATATTTATATTATATCACTACCTAAAGTCGGTCCATTGTTATACCTTCATAACCTCTAATTTACACCAGGCACGGCTGCGCCGCGTCATGGCTGCACCGCGGTTTTGTTCCGTCATACTCGCAACTTAAATTCACACCAGCAGCGTTTCAGAAGCAGAGCAGTTGTTGACTTGCTTACTTTGTCGTTTTAGCTAATTTTTCCTTAATTTTTGTGCTTCTTCCATGGGTAAGTAGTCTATGTAGTTATGTGGTTTCTTTTTTGTATGTTTTAATTGTGTTTAATGTTGTTATTTCCTTCTTTATTGTGCTGTAGTCTTCAAAGTCATGGATCAAAGTTTTGGAGCTTTGTTTAATTAAAAAATACATCTCTATAATCATCTCAATATTATGAAACATACCTGTTGTCGCCAGGTATGACGTAATGTTGAATGAATGAAGTGAAATACGATCCATCGTCGACACGAGATGTTTTATTTTGAAAATTGACCAGATTCACTATGCTTTTCGTGTCGGGACTTCCTGTCTGGTTCGATCTCATCTGCGCAGCTTGACGCGCCATCCATCAAAAATAGACTTGCTGCGTATTCTCTGCGGAACGCAGCGCAGAGCCGCTTCGGGGACGCTGCTGACACGCGCCGCGGCGCAGCCGTAACGCAGCACAGCCGCCTGGTGTAAACACGAGCATTGACTAGAAGGGCTGCGTATCACTCTGAGTGCCGCGGCACAGCTGTAACACGACCAAACCAAACCAAACCAAACTAAACTAAAGTCCAGCCTGATCTCTGCAGTCTGGATGAAATAAATCAGTTTGAGTCAATGTGATTCTGTCAGTCTGCTGAAGTTTATTATTGGAAAGTTTCATTATCACATTTAATCTGTAATAATATAATATTTATTATTCACAGTGACAGTGATCATTCTGATGGTTATTGTAAATGATCCTATATTATGTATTTATTTTCTTTTATATTTGGATCCCATTTTATTCTGAATTTCGTGAATTTTCTGTATATATGTTGTTTTTAATGTTAGCAGTTTGTTAGTGGTTTGAAATATTATTATCCTCCAAACAATGTAACATTTGTTTTTCTCTTTTTTCTCAAAGTATTTTGACTTTAATTGTGAAACGTCAGATTTAGTAGATTATTAACCTCCATCAGATTCAGTGACATCATTTCATCTCACAGAGAGAATTTAAACCTGAATGAAGTCGAGATTTATTTGAGTTTTAATGAAAATAAAGGATTTGGTTTGGTTCCAGAAGAAGACTCTGCTGCTGCTTCATCGTCAGATCATCAGTAGAACTCTGATCTTCATCACTGGTTCTATTATCTATTGGTTCTATCTATCAGATGGACTTTGTGTGGACGCCTGCAGACTTCAGGACGTCTGACTGTTCTCCAAAACAGACAACAAGAATATTTCAGAAAAACTCGACTTTAGTGAGAATCGAGGTCACGTCTGTTCTCAGGAGGTTCTGTGGAAAAAAGGATGTTCCTCCAAGAAAGACAAAGAATTTCACTCATGATTGTGTTACAGCTGCAGCCTCTGATGGTCACATGACTTCCAGTAAATGGGCTCTAAATGTGTGTGTGGTGTGGTGTGGGGTGTGTGTGTGTGTGTGTGTGTGTGTGTGGGTGGGTGGGGTGGTGTGTGGTGGTTGTGTGTGTGTGGTGTGTCTGTGTGTGTCTGTGTGCTGTGTGTGTCTGTGTGTGTGTGTGTGTGTGTGTGTGTGTGGGTGTGGGTGTGTGGTGGGTGGGTGTGGGTGTGTGGGTGTGTCTGTGTGTGTGTGTGTGTGGTGTGTGTGTGTGTGTGTCAACATTCCACAGAGAGTCTGTTGGTTTCTGGTAAACTGTCAAACTGTTTCCTGCTTGATGTTCTGCTGTTGGTTCCACATTAATAAACAATAAATGAATATTAATATTATATCAATATCGTCAATAAACAAATTTTCTGTTGAACAGACAGATGATCAGATTACAGCTGTCTGATGATGATGATGTCATATTAGGGCTATGACTGGTAACAATTAATCAATGATTGATTAATTGGTCATTAAGAATTTGATTGATCATCTGAAATATGTATCTGTTTATATGTTTCATACAATCTTAGAAATAAGAGTTCTAAAAAGGTTCTTCCTGAAGGGCTGCAGTTTTACCCAGAACAATTTGCTTCTGAAGAACCCTTTTTGGAAGAAAGGATTTGTCAAGGGTTCTTTATAAGACTAAGGGTTCCATTAAGAACCCTTTTCATCCAAAAAAACTTTTTTTTCGAAGAAAAAGTTCTTCAAGGATTGTTGAATCCTTGAAGAACTCTTTTGAGGGTTCTTCCTATCATATTATAAAAAGGTTCTCATTAGAACCCGCTGGTTGGATTCATGTTAGCACCCAAGGTATAAAGGTTCTATATAGAATATCCAGAGAGGGTTCTAGGTGGAGCCATTGCACAATAAAAGGGTTCACTGTAGAGGCTCTCACAGGGGGTTCTAGGTGAAACCTTTCACAGATGGTTCTAGGTAGAACTCTTTATGTTGGGTTCTTGGTAGAACTCTTTGAAAGGGTTCCAAGTGAACTTTTATAAAAAGCTCTAACAAGAACCAAAAATAGGGACAAGCTGAAGAACCCCATATGGTTCTAGTTAGCAGCTTTATTTCTAAGGGTGTATGTAATGCTGTCAGAGAACGTGGAACATGTTGCTGTGGAAATAGAACTTTGATTGAAGGTTTTTTGTGAACCTTTATCATCAAATGTGACATTTTTGACCAAACAAATGTGTCTAGAACCTCAACTAGAACCTCGACTGTTCGGTTCTCTGTTTATCTCTGAGACTTTTCATTTTCTTTTTGATTTGATGTTGACGGCCTGCTGAGGGAAACTTTCTGTTTGAACAGTAATCTGTAATATTGTCTCAGATACAAGTTCTGATTTAAATATATTTTCAGCCAACAGTAATAGATTACTTACAGCACTGATGAAACATGAAAATTAAAAACTGTACATAAAAACAAAGTTATCATTTTGGGCCTTCCCTCATGTTGTTTTTATTTATTTATTTGTTACTGTAAGTAATTTATTACTGTAAGTAATTTAATGTTGACTTTGTTGTGTGAAGGTCAGGGGTGGAAGTAACTAATTACAAATACTCAAACTACTCTAATTATTTTTTGGGTTCTTGTACTTCTATGGATATTTTCAAGTCTGTGATTTTACTTGTACTTAAGTATTCATCACACTATGTAATCTACTTAGTTACTTCAAAAACCATGGTTGAGTACAATTTGAATTAATATTCAAACCTTTGATCTGTATTTCAGTAACCAATCAGGTGATGTGATCACAAACGGACCAGTGAAAACCAGGACAGATGAAAAATAAAACACGGTGCAGGTTTGGAGTCAGGATGTTAATCATTAATCAATTAATCACTGTTAAGAATTTTACCAATTCAAAATGTATTGATAGATATTTAATCAATAGTTGTGTCAATAACTTCTCCTCGACTGACTTTGTTCTGTATGACTGAGCTGTTGGTTGAATAAAGAAAATTAAACTTTAAATGAGAAAGAGAAATGAAAATGAGAATTTTAAAATATTTTTAAATGAATACTTTGTACTTTTACTTCAGTGTGTTTTAACAGCAGTACTTTAACATGTAATTGAGTAATATTTTAGTGCTGTAACAGTACTTGTACTTGAGTACAGATACTCAGTTACTCCTCTGTTCCTCCTCTGGTGAAGGTTTTGTGTGTCAGATATCAAGTAACACACCTGCTCCTGAGCAGATTATTAAATATGAAGAAATCAAAGCATAAAGTCATTTCTCTTGTTTGTTTTTGTCCGGTGGGCAGTGAAGGTAACACACACACACACACACACACACACACACACACACACACACACACACATCAGATCAGACAGAACAGAATAAAGAACACAACATCAGCGTCATGTTCTAGATAAAGAGAACCCAGTTCAGATTTACAGACTCAGTCAGTATGACTCTGTGATGTTGGACCTGACATAAAAGTAATCTGATTACTTCCTGTCTCTGCTGTGTGTTACAGACTTACTTTAAAAAGCTCCTGGAGGCACATGGTCTGATTGGTTCCCCTTTAGAACTTTTGTTGTCCAGCCTGGAACCTCACAGACTTTATGTGAATTAAATCCATCATGATATTCAGCATCTTTTGTGAATATTGATCCATTTTTCCGTGATGAAAACACTCCGCTTGTTGTCGTTAGCTCTGCCATTAGCTATTAGCTCTGCCGTTAGCTGTTAGCTCCGCCATTAGCTGTTAGCTCTGCCATCAACTGTTAGCTCAGTTGTTAGCTGTTAGCGCCGCTATTATCTCCTCACCCTCGTGTTGACTGAAGTTTTTTTGGTCAACGAAATTCTGCTGGAGTTTCACAGGAGAACAGAATCTCCTGAAGTCCTGACATGTTGAGTCAACTAATCAAATGTTATTTCCTTCATGTTTTTAAGCTGAATCTTCACTGTAGATCTTTAGCTCGGAGCCAACTTCACATCCACGTGCACACTGTCTGAATGGTGTGTGTGGTGTACGTGTGTGATGTGTGTGACGGTGTGTGACGTGTGTGTGGTGTGAGGTGTGTGACGTGTGTGTGTGATGTGTGTTGGTGTGACGGTTGTGACGTGTGTATGGTGTGACGTGTGTGTGGTGTGACGGTGTGTGACGTGTGGGTGAGTGTGTATGGTGTACGTGGTATGGTGTGACGGTGTGTGACGTGTGTATGGTGTGACGTGTGTGAGTGTGTATGGTGTGACGGTGTGACGTGTGTATGGTGTGACCGTGTGTATGGTGTGCGTGTGTGACTTGTGTATGGTGTGACGTGTGTATGGTGTGACCGTGTGTATGGTGTGACGGTTGTGCGTGTGTGTGTGACGTGTGTTGGTGTGACGTGTGTATGGTGTGACGGTGTGTGACATGTGTATGGTGTGACGTGTGTATGGTGTGATGGTTGTGACGTGTGTATGGTGTGACCGTGTGTATGGTGTGACGTGTGTGACGTGTGTATGTGTGACCGTGTGTTGGTGTGACGGTGTGTGATGTGTATGGTGTGACGGTGTGTGACGTGTGTATGGTGTGACCGTGTGAATGGAGTGAGGTGTGTGACATGTGTGTGACGTGTGTATGGTGTGACGTGTGTATGTTGTGACCATGTGAATGGTGTGACGGTGTGTGACGTGTGTGACGTGTGTGTGAGTGACGTGTGTATGTTGTGACCGTGTGAATGGTGTGACGGTGTGTGACGTGTGTGTGACGTGTGTATGGTGTGACGTGTGTATGTTGTGACCATGTGAATGGTGTGACGGTGTGTGACGTGTGTGTGACGTGTGTATGGTGTGACGTGTGTTGTTGTGACCTGTGAATGGTGTGACGTGTGTGACGTGGTGTGACGTGTGTATGGTGTGACATGTGTATGTTGTGACCATGTGAATGGTGTGACGGTGTGTGACGTGTGTGTGACGTGTGTATGGTGTGACGTGTGTATGTTGTGACCATGTGAATGGTGTGACGTGTGTGACGTGTGTGTGACGTGTGTGTGAGTGACGTGTGTATGTGTGACCATGTGAATGGTGTGACGGTGTGTGACATGTGTGTGACGTGTGTGTGAGTGACGTGTGTGTGTGTGTGACGTGTGTGAGTTGTGACGGTTGTGTGACGTGTGTGTGGTGTGACGCTGTGAATGGTGTGACCGTGTGTGACGGCGTGTGACGTGTGTATGGTGTGACGTGTGTGTGGTGTGACGTGTGAATGGTGTGACGTGTGTGTTGGTGTGACGTGTGTGTGGTGTGACGTGTGTGTGGTGTGACGTGTGAATGGTGTGACGGTGTGTGGTGTGACGTGTGTATGGTGTGACGTGTGTGTGGTGTGACGTGTGATGGTGTGTGACGGTGTGTGACGTGTGTTGTGACGTGTGTATGTTGTGACCGTGTGAATGGTGTGACCGTGTGTGACGTGTGTGTGGTGTGACGGCGTGTGATGTGTGTATGGTGTGACGTGTTGTGTGTGTGTGTGCGGTGTGGTGTGACGTGTGTATGGTGTGACGTGTGTGTGGTGTGACGGCGTGTGATGTGTGTATGGTGTGACGTGTGTTTTGGTGTTACGGTTTGGTGAGTGTGTATGGTGTGACGGTGTGTGTGTGACGTGTGGTGGTGTGACGTGTGTGTGGTGTGACGTGTGAATGGTGTGACGGTGTGTGGTTGTGACGTGTGTATGGTGTGACGTGTGTGGTGTGGTGTGACGTGTGAATGGTGTGACGGTGTGTGACGTGTGTGTGACGTGTGTATGTTGTGACCGTGTGAATGGTGTGACCGTGTGTGACGTGGTGTGTGGTGTGACGGCGTGTGATGTGTGTATGGTGTGACGTGTGTGTGGTGTGACGGTGTGTGACGTGTGTATGGTGTGACGTGTGTGTGGTGTGACCGTGTGTGACGTGTGTGTGGTGTGACGGCGTGTGACGTGTGTATGGTGTGACGTGTGTGTGGTGTGACGGTGTGTGACGTGTGTGTGTTGTGTGACGGTGTGTGTGACGTGTGTGTGGTGTGACGGTGTGTGACGTGTGTGTGGTGTGACGGTGTGTGACGTGTGTGTGGCGTGACGGTGTGTGACACATGTGGTGTGACCAGGGTTCGAATTATACAATGGCTTTCGGGGGAGCCCTATTGCCCCCCCCCCTTGTAATCTGATCTTTGTGATGTAAACTAATGTGGAGAGATCTTAAATCAAAATGAACTCACATTTGTTTTTACATGGGACAACTTTATGAAATGTCATAGACAGAGAAACAGCTGTTCTGCTGTGTGCATCTCTCTCTCACACACTCTCTCCTTACTGACTGTCCTTTCAGCTCACTGTCGTTTCCCTTCTGACTGTGGATTGTTAGAATTGGGAGAAAGTGGAATTGCAGACCAAAAGTTCAATTTGCAACAACGAAAAGCAAACAGGAACCGAGTAACATGTTAAATCTATCAGTCACCTCTGCTCCGTGTCAGAACCACAGACAGCGCAGCGGTCACGGTGGCGCACACAACAGTGCACACAGTATCGTGTTAATTAGTGACAACACATAAAATGTGCGAATAAAAACAAAACTTTGCCATATTATCACTGTTAGGCTATTATTATTTCAGGACCATCATATATTAGAGCTCCCCCAAATGTCCCAAATGAGGCTTTCAGGGGAGCTCATGTCCTTTTAAGGTGAGCCCAGCTCCCCCTAGCTCCCCCGTAATTCGAACCATGGGTGTGACGTGTGTGAGTGTGTGTTGTCATGTGTTGTGTGACGGTGTGTGACGTGGTGTGTGGTGTGTGACGTGTGTGCGTGTGACGTGTGTGACGTGTGTGTGGTGTGACGGTGTGTGTGGTGTGACGGTGTGTGACGTGTGTATCGTGTGACGGTGTGTGACAGTGTGTGTGGTGTGATGGTGTGTGACGTGTGTGTGACGTGTGTGTGGTGTGACATGTGTATGGTGTGACGTGTGTGACAGTGTGTGTGGGTGTGATGTGTGTATGGTGTGACGGTGTGTGACGTGGTGTGGTGTGACGGTGTGTGACAGTGTGTGTGGTGTGACGGTGTGTGGTGTGGCATGTGTATGGTGTGACGGGTGTGTGACGATGTGTGTGTGGTGTGACGGTGTGTGTGGTTGTGTGACGGTGTGTGACAGTGTGTGTGATGTGACGGGTGTGTGACAGGTGTGTGTGATGTGACAGTGTGTATGGTGTGACGGTGTGTGACAGTGTGTGTGTGGTGTGACGTGTGCTGTGGTGTGACAGTGTGTGACAGTGTGTGTGGTGTGACGTGTGTATGGTGTGATGGTGTGTGACGGTGGTGTGGTGTGACGTGCGGTGCCGTCAGATCACCGCCTAACATGAGTCATGGATTGTCCGAGGTTTCTGCCTGTTAAAAGGAAGTTTTTCCTCACCGCTGTCGCCAAAGTGCTTGCTCATGGGGGAATTGTTTCAATTGTTGGATGGTAATATAATTAATTATTGAGTGTGGTCTAGACTACTCTATATGTAAAGTGTCTTGAGACAACTTTGTTGTGAATTGGTGCTGATATAAATAAAATTTGACTGACTTGAGTTGACGTGTGTATGGTGCAAAGGTGTGTGACAGTGTGTGTCGTGTGACATGTATGGTGTGTGACGGTGTGTGTGATGTGACGGTGTGTGACAGTGTGTGTGGTGTGACATGTATGGTGTGTGACGGTGTGTGTGATGTGACGGTGTGTGACAGTGTGTGTGGTGTGACGGTGTGTGACAGTGTGTGTGGTGTGACGGCGTGTGACAGTGTGTGTGGTGTGACGGCGTGTGACAGTGTGTGTGGTGTGACAGTGTGCAGTCAGCATGTCGGGTCTTTAGCAGACTCGTATCACAGCAGACGAGCAGGATGGAGGAAGTTTATGTTTTTATTCTGTAGTTTTTTTATGTTTGAAAATTGGTCACTGTTCACTTCCTGTTTGTGAGATTCTGTTTCTGTTAAGTTTGCTGCACTCTGCTTCACATCATAAATGGTATTATGGGATGTTGTGTCTGCAGGTGGGAATAATCATGACAGTTTTAAAAAAAATTTTTTTTTTTAACTTTAACTTTAACTAAATCTTTATTAAAAGATACGATGCAACATAGTGTAATATAATACAGTAAAATGACAACCACCAGGGGGTTACAAACATTCAGAGGCAGTATTTCAGAATATCATATTAGACAAAAACATTTAAGAGAGCACATAAATCAAAAGTCTTAATGGCTTCATATTAGTGGAATGTCTAATAGTTTTAATATATTGTTTGACCTCATTATCAAAGACAGAAAGGAGTGGTTTTTGATTAGTGTATTGACATTTGTGGATATGCCATTTGGCTAAATATATAATAAGATTAATGATATAGAATTGTTTTTTTTCACAGATGGATAGTCAGTGAAGCCAAACAATATATGTTCAAAGCAAAAGGAAAAATGTGGTTCAATACAAGTAGAAATCAAATTGCAAATATCTTCCCATAATTTGGTGGAGAAGGGGCCAGACCAAAATAAATGAAATAAATCTTCAGGGTGTCCTTCACAGAAAAATAGTCATGACAGTTAAACATGTATGTGATTTCCTGGTTTGATATATGTGATCTCAGATTTGAATTGATTGTTTTTGTTTTACATGTGTGAAGAACACAGAGGCGCCAGGTTCCCTGCATGAGCTGGACTGTCATCCAGCTGTGTGCTGTTACAGCTGTGGTCCCTTCTGCCATTTAAAATTTGACTAAAATGTCCTGCACTGTAAAAAAAAAAAAAAAAAAAGAAAAGATAAGAAAAGAAAAGAAAAAAAGGAGGGAAAATTCAAATTTCAAGGCAACAGTTTTTTTTGAGTTTTGAGCCCAACTCAAACTTTGAGTTTTAAAAAAAAGTTTGATTGAGTAAACTTGTCAGAATGAAAGTAATCTTCAATTTTTAATTTTCGTTACGTCCGTGTGCTCCACCTGTTTTCACATTTTATTTCATTAGACTTGACAGAACAATATTAAAAACCTTGTTGCAGTAGTTTCTGTGTTTTGAATAAAATTAAGTGAGATTCAAGTGTTTTTTTGTTTTGATTTTTTGTCTTCAAATAAGTGTTAATACATTCATGTGATGTCACTGCAGCTGACAGCTCAGGTTGTCCTGAAAAATAAAATATGTTTAGATCTTTATTGTGCATTACAGGGTCGAGGTTTTACAAACATTTTTCCACTAAGACTAATCATGTGTGTGAAAACCGTCCCAGTGTCCTGATGAAGAGTCAAACTGACTCCATCCTGCAGGATTCCTGGAAAAAAGGCCACCTGGCTCAGAGACCCGAGACACTTCAGATCAGTTCAGAAACTCCTGTTGACATGAGTTCAGAATCTTTTGCATCAAATCTGAACATCAGTTCAGAAACTTTTTGAACAGTTTAGAAACTTTTCTTTAATCTCTTGAGCACTTTGGAGATCTCAGACACTTTTAGATATGTCCATAAATCTGTCCATCAGGACAGAACCTGTGGTGGACTCAGACCGTCTGAGGAGCAGCGCTCTCTGGAGGAGATTTCATCATGTTGTCTTGGACTTTGAGCCTCTGCAGAACACATTTATCACATTTTATCAACCATGGGGCACTTTTGCCACATTTCTGAAACCAGCAGTTTCAGATGCATCAGTTCAGATCCCTGTTCCTGTCCTTCTGATTGGCTCAGCTTATCCCACTGCAGGAGAAAACTAGAAGGACAGAGACCACCAAGGCTGAATGTCCAAACTCAGAGTATCTGACAGTTTGTCAACCTTGTGATTCTTAATTAGACACTTTTCTACCTGTCGAGTTGTTTAAAAGTTTCATGACGTGATGCATTTAATGACCTGCAGGAGTGGCTTCAGTTTAATGTTGCTGTTCAAACTTTAAAGAACAATAAGTGAGCGTGTTTGTGCAGTGGAATGTGTCACTACACACACACACACACACACACAGAGAGAGAGGTTGTGTGAGTTTATCAGTGTCAGTGGGAGTTTTTTTTTTTTTAATCTTGATTCAACAAGGAAGCAGTTTGAGGTCAGTTGGTTTTGGTGAATGTTTATCTGAAGTTGATCTGGTGTTTAAATATTTACTGACCTTTAAAATCTGAATGGACTTATTTTCCCTGTTTTACTGTCAATTTGTTTGTTTTTCCACAAACAAGTTCAGACAGAAACGTTTTGGACCAGGAAAGATCTAACAAACCTACCTACCTACCTACATGTCTGTATCTGTAATCTGTATCTGTAATCTGTGTCTGTATCTGTGAGTTTCGTCAGGTGAGACACAAACATGCAGGTTTTCCATCCTGGAAAAATGAATATTGATACAATCATCACAGTTGATGTGTTGATTAAAAACGTGTTTTTGCAGCAGAGGCTGCAGAGAACAGCTGAGTTTGTTCTCAGTGTGAGAAGAACTGAAATATTGTGTTGAAGTATTTTTATTTTAACGCCTGACAAACCCTGAAACCACCTTCAACGCTCTGAAACACACTCTGAGATGTTTCCTGAAACATGCTGTCGGCCTGTTGGACGGTTGTATCACACTGGAGGGAAATATCAGAATCAGACTGAATGAACATTTCTGCTGATGATGCTTCTGATCACATGACACCGGTATGTCTGCGATGGTTTTTGTATTTAAATATCAAAGTGTCTGTTTGCTCTGATTACCTTCAACATTAGTTTGCCTAGTAGATGTATCCATTAAAAATACATTGTATTTAATTTTGAAAAGCACTGTATTTTTTTTTTTTTTTTTTGGAATAACATTGGATTTTATTTTGAAAAGCACTGTATTTTATTTTGAAAAGTATTGTATTTCATTTCGAAAAATATTGTATTTTATTTTGATCGTTGACGTTACAGGTGCGTCTGTTCAAATATAGAAAATATATATAAACATAGAGAATTATAGGAATAGAAAATAAGAGTCTGTAAAAATATATACATTCATCATCATCATGTTGCTGCTGTTTACGTTCAGCCTGATACAGAATCATGTATACGAGAAAATAACTGAATATATTGTTTTATTTTGTGTTGTTTCATATTTTATCTTATTCTATTTGGGGTTTGATTATCTGTCTTTATGTTTTATGTTATAAGTGTAACATAAAGAAAGTAAAACTTGTATGATGATAAATCACACTGATATCTTAAAAATGAGTTAGAAAATATACAACATGTTGTACATCAGTGAAAATCTGTTATTGTCCATCGTTGTCTGACGTGTTCAAAAAGTTCTAAATACATTTTTAAAATGATGAAGTTTTCAGGTTTTATCAGCTGAACAGTGACAGTGAAATATGAGAAAACACAAAATAAGAATCAACAGTTTTAATTTTGTTTATAAGTTTATTATCAGATCAGTTTTCATGTTTCATTCAGTCATCATTCACATTTTCAGTCTCATTTAATTAAAAATTCATCCACAAACACTAAACAACTTCCTGATTTACATTTCAGCACCTTCACAGGTCACTTCATTTCCTCTGACATCACTTCCTCTGACCCACCTTACATCACTTCCTCTGACATCACTTCCTCCTCCTCTGATCAAATGTCTTGGTGTCTGTTCATAACACTGTTATAAATACAGATATTAAAGAGATATTTTACAAAAAACCAGCTGGTCAACAGATTTCTTCATTCAATATGAACATTTTCCTGATCGTCAAAGATGATTCAGTAATTCATCTTTAACAACGCAGTTGCACGTGAGAAATCATTAATTCCCGACGTTACACTGTAAAAAAAAAGAAAATCATGTTTAACAAGTCGTTCTGTCTCTTGTTGATATTTTCATCAGTGTAACACAATGATGTCATCACAACATTGAAATCATCTTTCTCCACTGTGAACAGATTACACTCACACAGGCCTCGTTAATTTAATCAGTCCTGCTTCAGATTAATAAATAAACAAATCAATCAATAAATATTTGTATTTATATAAATATAGACAGTAAATGTAAATAATGTCTAACGCTTTCATCTTTTAATGTAAAAGACAACCGGGGATGAAGTTTTCTGAAATCTGTTCATCTGTGCTTCAGAGCAGCTGAACTGAAAATCACAAACTTATTGATCGATTTATAAACGTCTTGATGTTTTCAAACACTTCAGAAACTTCGTCAGCGAGTTTTATTTGTTTTGAAAAACTTTCAGTTCAGAAGCTTCTTGTTCCAGTCAGAAACTTACTGAAAAGTTCCAAAACCAAATATTTTAAATCAGATAAGGAACTTAAATGATTGATTTCAGAACATCTCCATCAGTACAGGACGTGTCCATTGGTCCAGAAACATCTTGACTGATCAGTCCAGGACAAACTCCATAAGTCCAGGACGTCTTGGTCAGTCCAGGACATCTCCATCAGTGGTTCAGTCATGCTGTGTGTACAGTGTCCCGGCCAGCTGGTCCCAGTGGGTGAAGTAGGGGGCGTAGTTGTACTTTGACTTGAGGTGGTGCAGGTCATGGTGTCGGGCACCACCATACAGCCCAAGCGGCACCAGGCGGTGCGTGGCCCAGGGCAGGTTGTAGCCACAGTGGTCCTCCACCGACAGCCAGATGTTGACCATGAAGAAGACAAGCTCGGTGAGCGGGTGGCAGCCCAGCAGGGCGGGGTTGGCGGCGGCGAAGAGGCCGAGGCTGAGGGTCTCCCAGGCGCCAGAGTACTCTGCTGTCAGGGCGGAGGTGGAGGTGTAGGTGTGATGCACCTGCAGGAGGAGGAGAAACATGAGGGCGGAGCAACAACAAGACAGAAAACTGTCCAAATAAGAGACGGATGATTGATTATTAACCCATTGATGTTTGCAGCTGCATCAGTTAATCAATCAGCTGATTGATTACTTTGATAATTAAGTTTTCAGTAAAACATCGTCTGGTCTCAGATCCTCAAATGTTTTCTGCTTTTCTTTTAGTCTTTTAGTTTTGGACAAAAGACATTTGAAGACATCACTTTTGCAGGTTTTTACACTTTCTGGAAAAAAATAAGCGACAGATTGACTGATAATGAAAATAATCTTTAGTTGAGTGGAATTCTAAAGTCTTTGCTGAGCAAAGAACAAGTCACATGTCAGTCAAAGTCAAAGTTTGAGTTAGAAAACAAGTTCTCCTGTTTTTTGTCACGTTTCTTTATACATGTATTATATATATATATATATGTATATATATTATTATATATATATATATAATAATATATATTCCATGAAAACACCTGTTGAGCAGCAGGTAAGACGTTTTGTGTTTTTGCGTCATTTTCCTTTAAAAACAACTTAATTTATCAAGTAAAATGGATCAAATGTGAAATCTGAAGTTTATTCATGCGTTGACACGTCCTGGCTTTACTTTAACATACCAAATATAGTCGTTACTGGCTTAAATATGGAGCAGTGGGATGATGTGCAGGTGTCTCAGGTGTTTCCTTTCTTTGTGGAGTACCATTTCTGCAGCCTCGAGGTGTGTCAGGTGTTTCAGGTACGAACCTTGTGGAAGGTGCGGTACAGCCAGGGCACCCTGTGGTGCAGCAGGTGCCAGGCGAAGCTCTGGAAGTCAAAGAGCAGCAGGCAGACGAGCACCTGAGCCAGCAGGCGGAGCAGGTGTGGGGCCTGGGCCGGAAGGTGGGTGGGCCTCAGGTACCAGTGCAGGACGGTGAGCGGGAAGATGAAGACCAGGTGGTTGTAGAGTGTCAGAGCGAGGCAGCTCTGTGCAGAGGCCCAGCTGATGGAGCTCTGAGGCTGCAGCTTGTACCTGCGCAGGAGGGCCCACCTGGAGGACAGCAGGTCCAGCAGCAGGAAGGGGACGCACAAGGACAGGTAGACGCACAGTGAGAAGATGACAGGGAAGACGGGTGAGCGCAGGACGGAGGCGTGTCCCAGCAGGAAGGTCCAGAGAGGTTGCAGCAGCATCCTGCCATGTGTGTGTCTGATATGTCTCTGAGTGTGTTAACTCCTCGTCCTGCCTCTCTTTTATGAGCTTAGCCCTGCCCACCTCCTCTGACATTACAGCCCCAGTCACCCAAGCCAACATCAACACATGCCAGAGGACGTCCTGACTCCTCCCACCAGGCCTTACAAGGAGTCTTCCGGCTGTCAGGAGACGTCAGAGATGATGAAGGAGTGGAAACAGAGCTGAGTGTCGAGTTGAGACACATGACCGCGTTTAACCTGATGACATCATCACAGTTCCTGGAGGCTCTGTTCACACCAAACACTTTATGAAAATTCAATTCAACAATTCTTGAAGAACTCTTTCTTCCAAAAAGAGTTCTTCATTGTATCCAAAAGAACCCTTGATGAACCCTTTCTCTAAAAAGGGTTCTTTAGAAGCAAATGGTACTGGGTAGAACCTCAGGCCTTTATGAAGAACCCTTTTAGTTTTTTTTTTGTTGTTGTTTTTAATTCCTAAGAGTGTGAAAAAACGTGCCTTCATGTCTTCATTCCTGCAGTTGCAGATGTTCCTCAGTTGACAGCTGCCTGACACTCCTCCTCTTCTGTGATGATATGCTGACCCCTGCTGGACTGTCAGTGTAACATTTAATGACGGTCATTCAGCAGAATTCTGCAGACTTTGGTTAATTTAACACAGTGTTGCCATGACAACATGTTGATATGACTCTGTGTCGTTATTTTCTTTAAAGACTCAACATATTTGAGTTTTTACATGCAGGAGAAATGTTTCTTCTTTCCATGATTTGAGAGGGGACAGTGAAGGCATCATCAGAGTCAGGTTTGGTTTTTTTTACATGATTTCAGAAGGGACAGTGAAGGCCATCAAGGTCAGGTTCAGTTTCATTTCTTCACTCAGAGTCTCTGATCCGACGGATCAGTCACATCTTCATCAGTGAAGAGGACGGTGTTTGTTTCACTATGAGGTGAGTCAGCTGAGCAGGTTATTTAAACTAAATGTTTTTAATGTTTTTATTTGGTCTCATGTGTCATATTTTAAAGTGAGTGTGTAAAGATTTAATTAAAGGTAGAACAACATGATGTGGATGTGAGGAAGTCAGGAGACATTTTTCTTCTTTGTTCTCTTCAGTCACATTTTTGAGGGGCTAAATGTGCTAGATGGTGCATGAAACTTGGCTCACACATTAATGTGGTGAAAAATTTCATCTGATTTTGTTTTTGGCAGTGGGCGTGGCCATGCCCTCTAAACAGCAGCCCCCACCGCATGTTTTACTGACATCCATGAAAACCAGTACACACATGTATCATGCCCAGATGCACAAAAAAGTCTCTTGGACCCATCACCTAAACCCAACAGGAAGCCATTTTGAATTCCGTGGTCAGTTTTCCATGCGTTGTATTTGAACAAACTCCTCCTACAGGATTAATCAAATTGACTTCAAAACTGGTGTGTGCCATCTACACTAGTTTGTGATCAAAAGTTATTAGAAGACTTTGTAAACTCTGAAGGGTGTAGCTGTGGCATGGCGTTGAGTTTTGATGTCTCGCCATGAAACAGGAAATTGCTATAACTTTAGTATAAATATCCATCTGCACCAAACTTCACATGTTTGATAGAGTCCCACCCTGAACACATCTATATGCCAATCAGGAGTCACAGGCACAGCGCCACCTGCTGGCAACAGGAAGGAGGCGCGATGGCCCATCCAATGCTGCTTGCAACTTTCAGTAACTTTTAACTTTCTAACATTTATAGCTGGTGTAGCAAAGGTAATCACTGTTTGATAACAGTGTGAAATAGGTGTAATTAAACATATAATCATACACTCATGAACTCTTTTATGTTAATGTTTCTAATTGGTTGAGTACTTGAAGCATTTTATGTCAGCCACCATTTAAAAAAATCTGCAGCAACAAACCCATTTGTATTTTATTAATTTTGCTTTGACACATCAGCAGGAGTCCACCCAGAGCACCCAGAACATTTAGTCCCAAGAACCACTTTTTATCGACATCCAGTGGAAGACTTGTAAAAGACTTCAGGGTGACACGTCTCACATCTAAAGTTTGTCAGAAGTCTCAGAGTTTTAAATCAGAGACACAGATTTTACAAACACTGTCACAATGAACAAAAATCAAACTGGTTTGAGGCTGAAATAAAATGCTGGCAAAAATAGGAGGACTTTATTCTCCAAAGGTTCCTTGTCTCTGACAGTTCCTGCGGTGAAAACATGGATGTACAGAAGAAAGCAGACGGCAGATGGATTGAGTAGAAAGTTCAGCCCTTATTGAGTGTTTGTGCAGAGGACAAAATCCAGTCAGAATTAGAATCAGTGTCTGTCTGTCGCTTCATAGGATATCTTCGTTGTTGCATGTGCAAAATTTGTGGGCCTTTAAACCGTGGTGGAAACAGACAACAGGCTGAAGGAACCTTTTAGTTCCTTGAAAAGTAGTTCCAGGGACTAAAGGTTCCAGCTTCTGGTGGAAATTGGCTTTAGTGAAAACCCAAAGTTACTAATGAAAACAAGACTAAGTTTGTATGTATGTGACAATAATGTGTTTTAAGTGGTGAACAGCTAATAAACATCCTCTCCTGTGTGACCCACAGTGATTCTGGCAGCGATCTTCACTTCAGACTGCTGCAGCTGCAGAGTCGCTTCACTTGGGATCTGAAGAAGGAAGACGTCGACCCTTTGGAGAACCTCTGCACTCGACTCCAGGACCACATAGACCTTCGGCTGGGACAGCCAGGTGCTGTGGCTCTCTCCTACAGCTTCTTGGCTTATGTCAGGTACACTGCAGTCCATTGTGTAGCCCATTGTGCAGTCTGTTGTGCAGTCTGTTGGGTTTTAGATTAGTGCAGAAAATAAACTTCTGCAGCTCTGATACTGTCACATTTTGTTCAGTAAGATAATCTTTACAAATGAATGCCACTTGAATGATTTTTCAAGTGTAAATGTGATCACCAGAAGAAACTTCATTTAACATTAACTTTATTTAACATATTGAAACATCTCACAACAATCTGTTTCCCCTCAGGTACCTTCAAGGTCAACCAGAAAAGGCCGAGGCACTCCTCAACCAATCAGAGGAGAAAACCAGAGAGTGTTATGGTGAGGAGAGCGAGCGGAGGCTTATTGTGACATACGGAGACTTGGCCTGGCTGAAATACCACATTGGAGACTATAAGCAGTCGGAGAATTACTGCCAGAAGGTCGACAACATACTGGTTTGTGTCCAAGTTAAAAATTTGTGTTTAATGCTCTATGAGGAAGTTGGTTTTTCCTGTGAGCTGACACGTTATCAGAGTCACTCGTCAAGTTAATCAAAGTGCGTTTTTCTCTCTCGACTCGCCGTCCCTCCTCTCTACAGTTGAAGTATCCCACTGGTTCCTCCACAGTTCTCCACCCAGAGGTGTATGGAGAAAAAGCTTGGACCTACCTCAAGTTTGTGAAATCTTACCACCTGAAAGCCATCGAATGTTTCCGTAAAGCATTGGAGCTGCAGCCTGATGACAGCGAGTGGAACGCTGGATGTGCCATTGCCCTCTACCGCACAGAAACGGTCAGTTTTATAATAAACATGATGAAGGTGATCGAAAATTGAATCGAAATCAGCTAATTCATTGTGTTTCTAAGAAGTTTTACTCACTAAGGTTCTCTTTAACTTGGAAGTTGAGAGAGGTTTTCTAGCAGGTGAATTTAAAACAGTACACTGACTGGAGTCTCTTCTACAGAGGGTTTTAGAAACATCCAGTGAAGAAGAGGAGTCACCAACTGTCAAACAGCTTCGGCGAGCCCTGGAGGTAAACCCTGATGATGGCGTTCTGCTGTCAATGCTGGCTCTGAAGCTAGTTGCCTACAAGAAGCACCAAGAGGCTGAAATCCTGGTAGAGAGAGCACTGAAGGCCGATCCTGATAACCCTCATGTCATGCGTTATGTAGCCAAATATCTTCGCATTCAGGTAGGTCTGAATTACTCTTAGTTTACTGAAAAGAATACTATGATTGTTCACTGATTCCACTGACCCTAATCTAGGTCTTGGTTGTAACAGCAACAGTCCTCTCCAGACTTCAGCACTTCCTGGACAATAGTAAAACATTCCCAAGACAGATGGGATACACACAGATTATCCACAGCATTAGAACCAGCTATCTCATGTTATAATATTGTGTAGGTCCCTTCGTGGACTCCACAGATCTCTGAAGGTGTCCTGTGGTATCTGGCATCAAGATGTCAGCAGCAGATCCTTTATGTCTTAAAAGTTGTGAGGTAGGACCTCCACGCATCACATTTCTTGTTCCAGCACATCCCACAGAAGCTCAAACAGACTGAGATCTGGAGAATCTGGAGGTGGGAGTATGGGGCACTGGGGCCATTGCTAGGAGTCATCTGGTTCTTGTATAACCAAAGTGAGAACTGTATCGGTGTCCTCTGCAAAAAGTCAAACATTCTCAGTGTATGACTGGTGTTATACAAATAAAATTGCCTTGCCTTGCCTTCTTCATCTTGAAAGGAGGCAAGTGAGGTGTTTGTACATCTGGTCAGGATCCTGCTGGATGACCTCCTATGGAGGTTTTCTGGGCACGATAAACAGAAACTCTGTAGTAGATGAAGAACTCACTGGAGGGATTACATGTCTCATCTGATCTGGAAACAACTTGGGATCTCCCAGGAATAGCTGGAAAGCGTTGCTGAGGAGAGTGACATCTGGATGGTGATGGGTTGATGGGTGGATGGATGGATGGATGGATATGAAGGCATGTTGGTGATGGCAGGCCAATGCAACAGTATCTGCACAACATTTAAGACAAAGCTTAAGACAAAGCTTTGCTTTGCTACCTCTGTGATCTGAACTCAGTGCTTCTGAATTCCCTCCTAAAAAGCCAACAGTAGGGGATGCTGGTTGCCTTTGATCCTGTTTGACTGATGGATGTGTGGACTAATTATGCATCTTCTTTGTTTCTGACATAAAAATGATCTGGATGTATGTGTCCATGTTCCAGGGCGAGGACGAGCGGTCTATTGATCTGCTGAAAAAAGCACTGAAGAGGTCCAAGCAGTCGGCTTTCATCCACCACCAGCTCGCCATGTGTTATAAGAAAAAGAAATTTGCTGAACAAAGCAAAAAGCCCTTCAACAACAAAGGTACAAGTATACTTATGTACTAAAGTTGATTTGATATCTTAGAATATGTACAACTCAAAGCTAAACTTTGTTCTACTGCTCTCCTTTAGTGGTGAAGCAATTGAGGCGTCTGTGTATTCAACACCTGGACGAAGCTGTCAAGATAAAGAGTTCATTTGTCCTTGCTATTGCTGATCTGGCACTGCTGTGTGCAGAAGAAAAGAATCAGAGCAGGTACTCTATAGACTCTTTAAAAGTTTGTAAACACTGAGCAAGATGTGCGCACAGTTTGGTGATGGAAGTACAGCAGACCACGACATGCTTCTCAACAGTCGCTGCGAACAAGAGCAGTTTTGATTGTCCTCAGTCCAGTCAACACTTTTAATAGCTTGCAGGTGTAGATGCTGCTGATTGCTCTTAAATGTTCGTGATCCTGTCAGAATTCTGAACAACTTGAGTCGACTGGTGAAATATCGATCCTGATAATCGTACAAGCAATAACCAGACATTTTGGTGATTTTGGTGCTTGTCAACAGTCTAATTCAACATTTGCTCCTTGGTAACTCATCTGGTTGACTTGGGGAGGCTGATACTTCTGTTACTGTAATGTGTGCACAGCTTTTTGATGACTCAGGGTCTGTTTACACAGCTACAGTGAGGTTCTGTGTTTCTGTTCGCATGACATATTCACACCAAAGACAAAGCTACTGTCTATTCACACCAGGCAATAAGAGTGATGCAAATTACGTGTCACAAAATCTGCATCATTCATGTATTTGTGCAAGTTGAAAGTATTTAATTTGAGCAAAGAATTTGCGCACATCTCGGGGCTTTGCAGAATGTGTGTGGGGACGACCGGGCAGATTGGAGGGACAGACAGACGACAGACGGCTGCTGAGTGCTGAGGAGCTCTGGAGCAGAGAGCCGCTCACAGAGTCCGGGCTCATTAACTGATGGCTAATGTACCGTAATGTAATGTATTCTGGCTGTTCGATGTGAATTAACACAAATGATCCTATGGTCAGGCTAGTGTGAGTACTGCAAGGAAAAATATCTTTGTTTTCTGTCTGAACACACCATTAGACTTCACTGTGTAACAGTTTGGGTCCATGTTTCTTGGCTGAGTTACATCAAAGCCTCAGTCTTACTGAGGTTTCTACAAGGCTCGTCATTTATTAACATAAGCTACAAAACAAAACAGAGGCTGCACATAACTGAAGTGTTAGAGACAAAAGTAAACAGGAGGTCAGCAACAGGCTTGAGTGCAACCCAACTAACTCCAGAGAAACGTGGTGCTGTGTGATGACGCTGTTTCACCTGTATCTAGTCAACACAGTATATCATAAAGGGACATTTCAAGATTCCAACTGTTACAGCCTGACCAACTATTTCTTCATCCACCCTGTCCACTTATCTTTTAGTTTGTCTTCATCACCATCACCATGGTCTCTTTGTCTCTCAGAGCTGAAGAGTTGTTCCAACAAGGCTTGTTGAATTTATCAGAGACAGACAAAAGTATTTGTCAGGTTTTCCATCTGCGTTTTGCTGAGTTTCACCACTATCACACCAAACAGGAGGCTGAAGCCATCGCTCACTACATCAAGGTGAGTTTATGTGTGTGTATTGACATTATACTCAGTAAGCTCACCCACACAGATCTAACTTATCAGAATTACAAAACAAAATGATCAGTACATCTATTATTAAAATAAACAATTTTTGTAAATCTTCACAAAGTATTGATAACTCAGTACTGAAATTATACCTGCACTGATCTTGTGTGCTGTTTTATTCACTCAACAGGGTTTAAAACTAACACCAAAGATGGGGGAGTGGAAACAATGTGCCAAGGTGAGCATCAGGTTTGACACAACTGCTGGTGCAGTTCAATCAATCGGACTTTATTTCTAGAGCACTTTTCATGCAATAGGAGCAGCTCAAAGTGCTTTACATAAAAACAATACAGCGAACAATAGACACAAATGATCCCCCCCCCCACACACACACACACACACACACACACACACACACATATTAAAAAACACAGAAATTAAGAATGGTGATGAAACACCATCTCACACTCGCTACTTTGAAGTGGGGAAACACCTGAGAGAAGATACTTGATACTATAAAGATAAGGTAACTATATTGCTTAAAATTCGGTAAATATCTAAAAGATGAAATTATAAAATAAATAAAATTCAGCTGAATGCCAAACTAAATGTAAAATTAATCAAAAAAATAAATAAAAATAGAATAGAATAAGATAAAATAAATAAATACATAAATAAATAAATAGAATAAAATTCAATTAAAACTAGTCTAAGAGATAGTAAGAGATACAATGAATAAAATAGATTCAGTTAAGACCCAGACTAAGAAGTTAAAATAATAAAATAAACTCAATTAAAATTAGGCTAAAAACACAATGAATAAGTAAGATTCAGTTAAAAGCTAGACTAAAAAGGTAGGTCTTGAGTTTGCTTTTAAAAATGTCCACAGTTTCTATCTTCCTCAAGTCCTCAGGCAAGCTGTTCCACAAACGTGGACCATAATGGTAAAAAAAAGGCCTCGCCATATGTTTTGGTTAAAACTTTTGGAGTAATTAAAAGGCCACTGCCTGAAGACCTGAGATTTCTAGAGGGCACATATGATAAAGCAAATCAGATAATAGTTAGGACCAAGACCATTAAGAGCTTTAAAAACCATTAAGAGGATCTTAAAATCGATTCTGAAGCAGACAGGTAACCAGTGCAGAGATTTTAAAATTGCTCTTTCTGGTCCTCGTCAGAACTCGTGCAGCGGAGTTCTGAAGATGCTGTAGTGAAGTAATGCTTTTTTTTAGAGAGACCAGAAAGAAGAGTGTTACAGTAATCTATTCTACAGGTGATAAAAGCGTGCATTAGTGTCTCCGTGTTGGTTTGAGACAAAAATGGCCGCACCTTGGCAATGTTCTTGAGATGATAAAAACCACTCTTAACTATACTTTTTATGTGAGCATTAAAATTTAATTTTGAATCTAAAATAACACCAAGGTTTTTTACCTGCTCGGATGTATTAAAATCTAAGGTTTTGAGTTTTAGATAAAGTTTTTCTCTGTGAGCATCTATTGGCCCTGTGTCATAGGAGACACGGCTATGTAAAGCTGTGTGTCATCAGCATAACTATGGAAATTAATGCCGTGTCACCTGATGACGTCCCCCAGTGGCAACATATACAGATTAAAAAGAATTGGACCTAAAATTGAGCCTTGGGGGACACCACACCTCAGTTCATAGCTCTTTGAAGAATGTTCGTTCATGTTTATATAAAATTCTCTGCCAGTAGATATGATTTAAACCAATTAAAAACAGTACCAGAGAGGCCAATCATGGTATGAAGTCTGTCCAGGAGAATTGAGTGGTCAACTGTGTCAAATGCTGCACTTAGGTCGAGCAAGACAAGGGCAGAAAGTTGCTTCATATCCATGTTGCACCTTAGGTCATTCACAACTCTTGTTAATGCCGTCTCTGTACTGTGTTTGGCCCTAAAACCAGATTGATATATCTCAAAAATATAATTAGAGTTTAAAAAAATCATTCAGCTGATTAAACACAAGCTTTTCTAAAATCTTACTTAAAAATGGCAGATTAGATACAGGTCTGTAATTATTGAGATCTGATGGATCTAGATTGTTTCTCTTCAGAAGGGGTTTGACTATTGCAGTTTTAAGTGATGATGGGAAAACACCAGTCTGAAGAGAGCGCTAATAATGTTGAGCAAATCTTTGTTTAAAAAGCCGTAAACTGATTTTAAAAAAGGGTGTAGGGATGGGATCTAAAACACAGGTTGAAGGTTTCAGTTGAGAAATTACCTTTACCAACATGTCAGTATCAACCAGGACAAATTTCTCTAGTGTCTCCCCACTTGCAAAGAGAGGTTCCTGAGAGTTGAAATCCAAAGTTTGGCAGTGGGATAAGGTTGACCTTATGGTATCTATTTTAGTATTAAAATGGGCTGCAAATTCCTCACACTTTGTGTTAGATGACATGTTATTTGTGTTAATAAAAACTGGGTTAATTAAGCGATCAATTGTTGAAAAAAGAATTTTGGGATTATTCTGGTTGTCACTGATGAGTTTTGAAAAATGGGCTTGTCTTGATTGCTTTATTATAGATGACCAACTGCTCATGGTAGACGTGGGGGTTGATGGTTAGTTTGTTTTTCCTCCATCTCTCTCTGCTATTCTGCAGTTTCTCTTCAATTTTTTGATTTCTTCATTAATCCAAGGAGGTGTTGGATAAGAGACTATTTTTTTCAGTTTTAGAGGAACAATCGAATCAAGAGTGGACCTGAGTTTACTGTTAAAACTATCAACCATAAAATCACAAGAGGAGGGTAAAAAATCTGCTGGTATGTCATGTGAAAGGTGAATAAGATTTGCAGCCACTTCCGAGGTAAGATAGCATTTCCTCGCAGTTTGTTGTGGAATATCCTGTTTCATAAAACAATTGATCATAAAATACACACAGTAATGGTCGGATATGCCAACATCCACAACAGAGGAGACACTGACAGATAAGCCATGGGTTATTATAAGGTCTAATGTGTGTCCTCTGTTGTGGGTTGGCAAGGTGATGTGTTGGTTAAAATTCATACAGGTCAACATGTTTAAAAAATCTAAGGTAAAAGAGTCTGATTGATTATCTACATGGATGTTAAAATCACCTACAATAATACTCCTATCATAGTTGGAGTGGATGATTGAGAGGACTTCAGAAAAATCAGAGATAAAAGAAGAACATCTTTTAGGTGGCCTGTAAATAGTCATACATAAAATGGGAGGGCTGTTAAAAACAAATGCATGATATTCAAAATATGGTTATTTGTCAAATGTACAGTTCTTAAGATCTATGGCTGTGGAGAGGATGGTTGCTGTTCCCCCACCTTTTCTATCAGTCCTGGAAGAGTATAAAAAAACTATAGTTGGGTGGGGATGCTTCCATTCCATAGTTGTACATTACAAAGGTAACTGTGCAGAGCAGTCAAATCAAGACATACCTGCTCAGCTGCTGCAGGTAGGTACTAAACTCCAAGATCAAATACCAGGCAGGCAGTTAGGTTAGTGCTGGGACAAGGCAGCAAACATGTTTGTAGGTTTTCAGGAATTTCAGCAATCAATAAACATCAATATAGGTTTTCATCTGCATTAAATCCTACCTCGGGTGCTCCTTAAAAAGATAACCAGATAATAAAAACTCACTCTCAAAATATACTAAACTATCAATGTGGCACTCTGATTAATAATTAATTAATACCTGCAGTAGGTCAGAGACCCCATAGTCAACTAAGAATCTTCCAGTCGAGCAGTTGTTTCTTTTTCCTTTATCACTCAGTGAGCATCACAGTTACAGGATAAAACAGACAGAAGCTACAGAAACACACACGGAGAACATTTACATTAGGAATTCTAAATATATTTTTATATTAGCTGGAGCACTTAGAGAAACTGTTGTCTGTTGACTGATGAGAGAAGATAAACGAGTGGTTGGTAAACAAGTTTCAGTTCTTGTTTTTTATCTGCGTCATTGTACACAGATCAATGCAACAACATGACAGACTGTAAACTTTACAAACTGAGTCTCTAAATCACCACAAACCACAAACCTAACTGTGATGGAAGCAGAGAAGAGTGATAGAAATGGAGTGCAGCTGACGCGCTGTCAGACGCTTCACCAGAGCGCACCGCGGAGCACGCAGAGCAGCTGACGCGCCATCAGACACTTCGCCAGAGCGCACCGCGGAGCAGCTGATGCGCTGTCAGACGCTTCACCAGAACGCGCCGTGGAGCGCGCGGGCAGGAGGCCCGTCAGCTCGCCAGAGCGCCGGGAGCGCGCGGGGCAGCTGACCTCACTTCGCCAGAGCGCACCGCGGAGCGCGCGGGCGGGCAGCTGAGGCCACCATCGGACGCTTCGCCAGGAGCGCGCTGCGGAGCACGCGGGGCAGCTGAGGCGCCGTCAGACGCTTCGCCGGAGCGCGCGGGGCATCTGAGGCGCCGTCAGACGCTTCGCCAGAGCGCACGGGGCAGCTGATGCGCCATCAGACACCAGACCGTGCCTGGTAGTTTTATTAAAGTTCCTCTTGTTCTGAACAGATGAGCCTGAATGTCGAGTTCTTTTACAGTTTGAATCTTTACGTCCAACTTTTAAAATTTAAACAGTGCCGTGAATATAAAGAGTGAATCTTTAAGTCAAAGGAAAAGCAGCTCAGCATGTCCAGGTCTTTGTCTTCAGATAAGGACTGGTCAGTGAGCTGGAGGACATATGTTGGACAGTCTTTGACACCAGGTAGATGTCTCGTGATGATATTGTTGTTTGTTCTTTTCCTTCAGAAGCTGAAACAGATTGCAGACCGCCGTCTCTCAGTGGACGAGAACGACGGGGAGGCGTACGCTCTGCTGGCTCTGGTGTCCAAATCTGAAGGGGACAAACAGACGGCGGTGGAGTTTTATCAGAAAGCTCTGGACTGTGATGGAGACAAAGATGAATACCTGTCTGCTGTGTTTGAGCTGCGCATGGAGCTGCAGGGATGAAAAGCAGAGAAGTCTGCTTCTACACACTGTTAATGTTGAAAGAAAACTTTAATATAACTTAACTTATTGTAACTTTTGGTGTTTGTTCTGGTCAGTTTCAGAGAGACTGTCCTCAACAGACAAACATGTTTACATTTTCTTTACCTGAGACCTGCTGTGGTGAACTCACACCGGAGAACACAGTAGAACCTGTTTATGGTGTTTAATTGCTGTTAAAATCATTTTTTATTTAAAAAATCCAGACTCTTACAGGTTTCTGACACCAATCATTCATGTTTAAACCCATTAAATCATGATTTAACTTTAAATAATATTTATGCTTAAAGATAATAAAGATATTTCAGCGTCTCTTCTTTCTGTCACTGCAGTTGATCCATTAAAACCGTCTGTTTTCTGTTTTTAATCTTCTTTTATTTGGTTAAATTGATCCTTTAATTCAGACAAGTTTTTCCTCATCTTAATTATGGGTTACATCCATAAACTTGGATTATTTGAACCGAGTTTAGTTTTTAATTGTTCATCAGAGCTCTGCTTAATTTCAAACCTGAATTTACTCATTTTAAACACATTTTTTTAAAATTCTGGTTAGAACTCATCTGTATTGGTTTAAATCACAGCTTTATTTCCTGATTTTAAATCCTTTATTTGGTATTTTAAACCAGCCTTTAGAGAACCTGCATTGACCCACCATATCTGTTCGGTTCACACTCCAATGTTCCACTGTCAGGCATGTCACCTGAATATCTCACTGTGACAAGACTGAGTTTATCTCCCAAACTGTTGAACTGTTCCTTTAAAGGGTCACAATGCCAAAAATAATCCCTGATATTACATGAGAGGTTTGGTAAACAGACAGTTTCAGTTTATTGATGTTTGAAGAAATGTGAACAAAATGGAGCAGAATCTGAACTGAGACGCTCAAAACATTAAAACTGAAAAAGTTAAATTTAAAAAAAATAACATAACATTTACATGAACACTGTCCCAAGTTTTCTTTAGAAAATCCAGACCGACCATCACAAACTAATATTTAAAACAAAAAACAGGAAACAAACTGTTCATTCATGAAAAATATGAAAAGTCTGTAAAAACAGACCATTGATGCCTTCAAAATAAAAGCCTGTCATGTCAGCTGGAGGCTGTTTGTCATTAATCAAGTTTCATCTGTATGTTTGTTTATCAATATTTTGATAGAACCTATAATTTATATCATGTCACATCAGAGAGAGTCTCATCTTTAATATTTGGTAGAAAATAATATTTATTTTAATTTCTTCAGACTGAAGCAGCTGAGTGTGTGTGTGTGTGTGTGTGTGTGTCAGTGTTGTGTGTGTGTGTGTGTTTTGTGTTGAAGTCCAGCTCCGTCTCCTCAGCGGCGGTCAAGACATTCTCAGCTTCTCTCTGCAGCTCGACGTCCAGCAGCGACGCTCCGACCAGAAAACGATCCTGAAACACAAACACACAAAAAAAACCTCTTTACTTAGTTTGTAATTTTCTGCCTGACTTTTGATATTTTTATTCTTATTTGTGAAACTAATTTTTTTTTCTGTAGTTTTTATTTGTTCATTTATTCTTTTTAGGTCCCAAGTACTGAAGGGGACAGAGACCCTGACGGGTAGAAAATGATGTACAAGGGCTGAGACAGACAGAGACGGACACTCTGTGGTGGAGAAAAGGTGAGCTTCAAATGACAGTGAAGAGACAGCAGAGTGACAGTGAAGTGACAGTAAAGTAACAGTGAAGTGACAGCAGAGTGACAGTGAAGTGACAACGAGAGTGACAGTGAAGAGATGGCAAAGTGACAGTGAAGAGACAGTGAAGTGATAGCAGAGTGACAGTGAAGTGACAGTGAAGCGCTAGTTGAGTAACAGTGAAGTGACAGCAGAGTGACAGTGAAGTAACAGTGAAGTGACAGCAGTGTGACAGCGAAGTGACAGTGAAGTAACAGTGAAGTGACAGCAGAGTGACAGTGAAGTAACAGTGAAGTGACAGCAGAGTGACAGTGAAGTGACAGTGAAGCGATAGTTGAGTAACAGTGAAGTGACAGCAGAGTGACAGTGAAGTAACAGTGAAGTGACAGTGAAGAGACAGCAGTGTGGACAGCGAAGTGACAGTGAAGTGACACGCAGAGGACAGTGAAGTAACAGTGAAGAGACAGCAGAGTGACAGTGAAGTAACAGTGAAGTGACAGTGAAGAGACAGCAGAGTGACAGTGAAGTAACAGTGAAGTGACAGCAGAGTGACAGTGAAGTAACAGTGAAGTGACAGTGAAGAGACAGCAGAGTGACAGTGAAGTAACAGTGAAGTGACAGCAGAGTGACAGTGAAGTAACAGTGAAGTGAAGTGACAGAGATGAAGGAAACAGAGGACAGCAGAGTGACAGTGAAGTAACAGTGAAGTGACAGTGAAGGCACAGCAGAGTGACAATGAAGTAACAGTGAAGTGACAGTGAAGAGACAGAGAGTGACAGGAAGTGACAGCACAGTGACAGTGAAGTAACAGTGAAGTGACAGTGAAGAGACAGTGAAGAGACAGTGAAGAGACAGCAGAGTGACAGTGAAGTAACAGTGAAGTGACAGTGAAGAGACAGCAGAGTGACAGTGAAGTAACAGCGAAGTGAGTGCAGTGAAGAGACAGCAGAGTGACAGGGAAGTGACAGTGAAGTAACAGTGAAGTGATAGCAGAGTGACAGTGAAGTGACAGTGGAGAGACGGCAGAGTGACAGTGAAGTGACAGTGAATAGACAGTGAAGTGACAGCAGTGTGACAGCGAAGTGACAGGGAAGAGACAGTGAAGTGACAGTGAAGAGAGAGTGAAAAAAGCAATAAAACTTTATTGATAAATCCGTGGCTGTAAACATGAGACTGATCAATAATCAATGAGTCAAATTGATCCAAGTTATCAGCTGATCAGAGACTCTTGAGATGAAACTAAAATCCTCTAGAATAAAAGACTGAATGACTGAGTGTGTGTTTGATTTTTGTACCTTCTTCTTGGTGCTGGGCGGAGCTACAGGGGGATTAAAGCTCATGTCTTTGACACTGTAGGTATTAAACAGCTCCACCGGAGTCCTGGAGACACCAAGTCAACACACAAACACACACACACAAAAAGAAATCGGACTTTATGCGACAGTGACTCTGCTGTGTTTGTATCAGCAGGGAGGTCCCCTGCATCAAAACAAACATTCCTAATTTCCTGGCATCAACATCATCAGGTGACCTGCAGCATCACCAGAATTCTTCTAAAGTGACGTGTGTGAACAGAGACTCAGGCAGCTCAGAGTGAAGATAGATTCTGTAGGAA
Organism: Lutjanus argentimaculatus; assembly: GCA_034769285.1. Lineage (NCBI taxonomy): Eukaryota > Metazoa > Chordata > Actinopteri > Lutjaniformes > Lutjanidae > Lutjanus > Lutjanus argentimaculatus. Next base: position 2,023,760 of record JAWZSL010000063.1, read on the forward strand.
ACAAATCTGTGGACTGCTCCTTTAGGTTGTTCCCGTGGTCGTACCTGCGGCTCAGGTCCACGCTGAGCGCCGCCGATCCTTCACTGGGAGCTCCCTGACACAGGTGGGCCGCCAACTGCCGCACCACCGGGTGGTAATGTCTCTGAAACACACAGGATGATGTCACACACACACCTTTATTTATGATCACCATCAGTGCGTTTACACCTGGAGAGTGTGTATACACCTGTAGCGTGTGTTTACCTGTGGCGTGTGTCTCCTTGAACCGCCACCTTACCGTGATGGAGGGGTTTGAGTACTTGAATGATCCTAGGAGCTATGTTGTCCGGGGTTATTGCCCCTGGTAGGGTCTCCCAAGGCAAACATGTCCAAGGTGACGGGTCAGACTAAGAGCGCTTCCAAAGCCCCCGATGAAGAAAAGAAAAATGAGGAAGTCTACATTGCCCGGATTGGCGTCACCGTGGCCCCACCCTGGAGCCAGGCTGGGGTTGGGGCTAGCAGGCGAGCGCCTGGTGGCCGGGTCTTTGCCCACGGGACCTCGCCGGGCACAGCCCGAATGAGCGACGTGGGCCCGCCTTCCCGTAGGCCCATCATCCGCGGGAGGGTTCAGAAAGGGCCAATGCATTGTGGTTTGGGTGGCGGTCGTGGGCGGGGGGCCCGACGACCCAATCCTTGGATATGGAATCTGGCTATGGGGACATGGAATGTCATCTCGCTGTGGAGAGGAGAGGAGGGGGGGGGGGTGCTGAGCTAGTAGAAGCTAGCTAGCAAAAACTTGGGTATGGGAAAAGTTTGGGGAGGCCATGGAGAAGGATTACCGGTCAGCCCTGAAGAAATTCTGGCAAATTCTGGCAAACCGCCCGGTGGGAAGGGGGAAGCAGTGCCCTGCCAACACTGTTTACAGTGGAGGTGGGGAGCTGTTGACTTTGACTGGGGATATTGTCGGGCGGTGGAAGGAATACTTCGAGGACCTCCTCAATCCCACTGACACGCGGAGGCTGGGGACCCAGAGGTTGATTCACCCATCACTCGAGCTGAAGTCACCGAGGTAGTTCGGAAGCTCCTCGGTGGCAAGGCACCGGGGGTGGATGAGATCCGCCCTGAGTACCTCAAGTCTCTGGATGCTGTAGGGCTGTCTTGGTTGACACGCCTCCGCAACATCGCGTGGCAGTTGGGGACAGTGCCTCTGGACTGGCAGACTGGGGTGGTGGTCCCTCTATTTAAGAAGGGGGACTAGAGGTGTGCTCCAACTATAGGGGGATCACACTCCTCAGCCTCCCTGGGAAAGTCTATTCCAGGGTGCTGGAGAGGAGAATTCAGCCATAGTCGAACCTTGGATTCAGGAGGAACAGTGCGGTTTTCGTCCTGGTCGTGGAACGCTGGACCAGCTCTATACCCTCCACAGGGTGCTTGAGGGTTCATGGGACATTGGAGAAGGCATTTGACCGTGTCCCTCGTGGCATTCTGTGGGAGGTGCTTCGGGAGTATGGAGTCTGGGGCCCTCTAGGGCCGTACGGTATGACCGGAGCAGGAGCTTGGTTCGCATTGCCGGCAGTAAGTCAGACCTGTTCCCAGTGCATGTTGGACTCCGGCGGGGCTGCCCTTTGTCACCGGTTCTTTCTATTATTTTTATGGACAGAATTTCTAGGCGCTGCCAGGGGCCGGAGGGAGTCCGGTTTGGGGATGACAGGATCTCATCTCTGCTTTTTGCGGATGATGTTGTCCTGTTGGCTCCTTCGAACCAGGACCTTCAGCATGTGTTGGGGTGGTTTGCAGCCGAGTGCGAAGCGGCTGGGATGAGAATCAGCACCTCCAAGTCTGAGGCCATGGTTCTCAACTGGAAAAAGGTGGCTTGCCCCCTCCGGGTTGGAGGAGAGCTCCTGCCTCAAGTGGAGGAGTTCAAGTATCTTAGGGTCAATCACACGCTCACTGTCAATCTCACGCTCCATCCTTCCTTCACAAGTGAGGGAAGGATGAAGCGTGAGATTGACAGGCGGATCGGTGCAGCGGCAGCAGTAATGCGGTCGTTTTACCGGTCTGTCGTGGTGAAAAAGGAGCTGAGCTGAAAGGCGGAGCTCTCAATTTACCAGTCAGTCTACGTTCCTACCCTCACCTATGGTCATGAACTCTGGGTCATGACCGAAAGAATGAGATCTTGGATACAAGCGGCTGAAATGAGTTTCCTCCACAGAGTGGCGGGGCGCTCCCTTAGAGATAGGGTGAGGAGCTCTGTCACCTGGGAGGAACTCAGAGTAGAGCCGCTGCTCCTCCACGTTGAGAGGAACCAGCTGAGTTGGCTCTAGCATCTATATTGGATGCCTCCTGGATGCCTTCCTGGGGAGGTGTTTACGGGCTTGCCCCACCGGGAGGAGGCCCCGGGGAAGACCCAGGACATGCTGGAGGGACTGTGTCGCTCGGCTGGCCTGGGAACGCCTTGGGAGACCTCCGGAAGACCTGGAGGAAGTGTCTGGGGAGAGGGAAGTCTGGGCATCCCTGCTTAGACTGCTGCCCCCGCAACCCAGCCCTGGATAAGCGGAAGAAGATGGATGGATGGATGGATGGATTAATATTTACCTGTAGTATGTATTTACCTGTAGCATGTGTAGCTCCCACAGTGCCGTGTTCTGAGCATTACAGTGTTCAGGTTCGTCGAGCTCTGGCAGGTAGAAGCCGCTGCCCTGAACCTCGTTTCCAACAGGAAGTCACACTTAGGGAAGGCCTGGGACACATACACACACACCCAGTTTCAAGTCAGACATACTGACTGTTATTAGAACCTTAGAACCTCTTTAAACACATCTGATATTAGCATGTTAGCTACACCACAGTTACAGTAGTAGTTACTGACTGTAAATATTTATAACATAAAATCTCTATGTAATAACTAGTAAACATGAGGCTAAGTTAGTATGAGGCTAGGTTATGCTACTTTCAAATGGGGTCATGGTTACCGTCTATATGGACGCCCGTGCCATTTTGTCATGAGTCCTGAACACAACTTACAATGTCACAATTACACATGTTCCGTTTGAAGGCAACATTTACACAACAATAAGTGGACAAATTAGCACAGGGATATGTTAGCACCAGGATAAGTTAGCACTAAGCTACATTAGCACCAGGACAAGTTAGCATCAGGATAAATGATAAAGGCTGCTGACATCAACTGTGAGAAGTGATCGAAGTTGTCAGGATAATTCGCGTACACACACACAGACACACACTCACGTGCATGGTGGCTCTGTTGGCGGCAAGGATTCCCACACTGGCATTTGGCAGCACATGCAGACTGAGCGTGCTCAGTCGTTTGATGAACGCCATCGCTCTCTGCAGGGTCACCTGCTTCTTGCGGCGGGTCAGCATGGCGTCCAGGCACCGCAGCATGATGATGACATCATCATTCGGCGCCCCTGAGACAGACAGCAGAATTTAAATAAATTGACAGTAAAGAGTCATTTCATTACTTAGTTTGAAATTTTTGGTCTGACTTTTGATATTTTTATTCTTATTAGTGAAACTTAATTTGTGACAGCAGAGTGACAGTGAAGTGCCAGTGAAGTGCCAGTGAAGTTACAGTGAAGTGCCAGTGAAGCGACAGCAGAGTGACAGTGAAGTGCCAGTGAAGTTACAATGAAGTGACAGTGAAGTGACAGCAGAGTGACAGTGAAGTGCCAGTGAAGTTACAATGAAGTGACAGTGAAGTGACAGCAGAAGGGACGTGCCAGTGAAGTGACAGTGAAGCGACAGCAGAGTGACAGTGAAGTGCCAGTGAAGTGACAGCAGTGAAGTGAGATGACAGAGTGACAGTGAGTTACAGTGAAGTGCCAGTGAAGTGACAACAGAGTGACAGTGAAGTGCCAGTGAGGTTACAGTGAAGTGACAGCAGAGTGCCAGTGAAGTTACAGTGAAGTTACAGTGAAGTGATAGTAGAGTGACAGTGAAGTTATAGTGAAGTGATAGCAGAGCGACAGCAGAGTGACAGTGAAGTGCCAGTGAAGTGACAGCAGAGTGACAGTGAGATGACAGCAGAGTGACAGTGAAGTTACAGTGAAGTGCCAGTGAAGTGACAACAGAGTGACAGTGAAGTGCCAGTGAGGTTACAGTGAAGTGACAGCAGAGTGACAGTGAAGTGCCAGTGAAGTTACAGTGAAGTTACAGTGAAGTTACAGTGAAGTGATAGCAGAGTGACAGTGAAGTGACAGTGAAGTGACAGCAGAGTGACAGTGTAGTTACAGTGTAGTTACAGTGAAGTGCCAGTGAAGTGACAGCAGAGTGACAGCAGAGTGACAGCAGAGTGACAGCAAGTGACAGCGAAGTGACAGTGAAGTGACAGTGAAGTGACAGCAGAGTGACAGTGTGGTGGTGATGGAGCATCTCTGACCTGCATGGAGCCTCAGCAGCAGTTTGTAGAGCTGAGAATAAAAGTTGAGTGGGTCGATGTTCAACAGTCACTGATACAAACATAAACATCAAGAAACCTTATTGATACAGGTCAAATACATACACATACACACACACACACACACACACACACACACACACACACACACGCACACACGCACACCACACACTGACCCTGTCCTGACAGGATGATGAAGACGGTTTGGATGCAGTGGAGACTCTCCCGACTGGTCAGATCCTGCAGAGGTCATGTCAGGACAATCAATACAATCAATTGATTGACAGTCACAGCAGTTTGTAAAGGTGGGTGGGGTCAAGGTGAATACTCACTCCTGATTGGATGAGGTTCTGCAGCACATTTAGCAGGTCATCAAAGAACTCCAGGTTGATCAGGTGAGCAAAACTGGCAGGAAGTGACATCATAGTCAGAATCACTAGTGTGTGTGTGTGTGTGTGTGTTGTGTGTGTGTGTGTGTGTGTGTCGTACTTGGCCAGTCCCTCCAGTACAGCAGGCAGCAGAACAGACTTCTGAGCTTTCTTCAAGATCCTGAAGTAGATGAGGAAGACGATGTTCAGAGTCTCTGTGTGCTGAGGAAGAGGAAGAGGAGGAAGAGGAGGATGAAGAAGAGGAAGAGGAAGAGTTTAGTCTTTTATTTGTTAGATTGATAAAGTTATTTTAATCTTTCAAATGTAAATGTTTTTTCTTTCGACTCACCAGTTTGATTTTCTGCTCTTTGCTCTCTGAAGCTTCAGCCTCCAGCAGCTCCTTCTCCAACTTCTCCTCCGCCTTCTTCCACTGTGCACACACACACACACACACACCAGTGAAATAAGTAAAATAAGTAAAACCATGTTCAGCTCTCCAGTAAACATGCTTCTTTTTCAGAAACTCTGCAGTAGAAAACGGGTCGAGGAATCAGATGATGTTGTTTGATGCTGCAGCAAGTTTGCTGTCACTGTTTCCACGTGTCTGACTGAGTTCAGGTGTTTCTGAAGAAATGGTGAATCCTGGCTGATAAGAAGCTGATGCTGAACTGCACTGCTGACTTTAAAAGTTGAATAATAATATATAATATATATGATGTGGAATATTTTAATGTTTGTTGAAGGACTGACAGTAAACGTGAACTGCTGTAGAATAATACCAAGAAATTATGTGGAATGTTTTCATGGCTGTTAAAAGGGTAATGCTAAACTGAATTTCTGTTAAATAATTCCAGTAATGTAGGAATGATGTGGAATATTTCAATGTTTGTTCAAACACTGCTGACTTTATCTTGAATGGAGAAACAGCTAAAGAAGCATGAAAAACTGAAGAGAGTCTAATTATTCAGGATGGGACAGAAAAGATGAATAAATCTCAAAATGTTCAAAGATACAGAACAGGTTTTATATGAGTGTGTGGTTCAAAACATGTTTTAAAATGTCAAAACTTCATAGAGATTTTAGTTGAGGTGTATTTTTTATATTCATGCTCCTCCCTCAAAGACAGTAACTGCTGTCCCCTAAATGACGACAGAGGAAGAAAAAGCAGATCACGTGGAGAACACGGTGCATCTGTTTCCGTTTCTGTCCTGAAACTCGTCCAAACTGAAGCAGATTTACCTTCCTCTGCATCCTCGACAGGTTCTTCTTCTTCTCTTTGTTGTTCATGAACTTCTTCTTTGGTGCCGTGTCCTCGATGTCCTTCTTCATCTCCACCTCCTTTATCCTCAGACTCATCAGGGTCCTCAGCACCTGATGAGGGGGCGGGGTTACAGCACATGACATCGGTCAGGTCAGCTCTGACATCACATTTACACCGATGACATCTCTGGTCGGGTGTGTTTGATTTGTTACCTCGGGTCTGACGTTGTAGTTGAGACTCTTAACGAGGCCGGAGATGACCCGCATGGTGGCCAATGAAGCCCCGCCCACTTTGTCCTGATGGAAGAGCTTCCTGAACGCATCGCAACACACATCTGACACCTGTAACACACAGAGACACCTGAACACATCGCAACACACATCTGACACCTGTAACACACAGAGACACCTGAACGCACCGCAACACACATCTGACACCTGTAACACACAGACACCTGAACGCATCGCAACACACATCTGACACCTGTAACACACACCTGACACCTGTAACACACAGAGACACCTGAACGCATCGCAACACACATCTGACACCTGTAACACACAGACACCTGAACGCACCGCAACACACATCTGACACCTGTAACACACAGACACCTGAACGCATCGCAACACACATCTGACACCTGTAACACAGACACCTGAACGCATCTCAACACACATCTGACACCCGCTACACACAGAGACACCTGAACGCATCGCAACACACATCTGACACCTGTAACACACAGACACCTGAACGCATCGCAACACATTCCTGATACCTGAGCAACAACAGACTGAAACAGCGTCAAACCTTCTTGTCGGGGTCGTTCATCAGTGGGACAAGGACGACGATGATGTTGTTGTGGAAGTTGAAGTGAGGTAGAGCGAGCAGCAACTCACACAGGCAACGAATGGCAACTTCAGCGAGGCCACGGTATGACTGGAAACCCACCGCCTGACTGCGCTTCTTCTTCTTCTGCTTCCAGTCTGCAGACGGAGGGGAAACACACCTGGTACCTGTGTCCTCTGTTGTCTAGTGTTGCCATGTGTGGCTGTGCATTGCTGTGGTTTTTGCGGTTACTGTGGTTTACGTACCTTTGATGGTCTGTTCCAGGTCCTCCAGGTAGAACTTGTACTGACTCACCAAACCTTCTTCAAACTCTCTGAGCTGCTGAGTTTCCTTCTTCACCTGCAGGACGAACCAACCAATCACAGGGGAAACGTCACACATACGACTTCATAGGTTGATTTTACAGCTGCTTTCAGGTGTTTTGCATTTACAGGTTTCTGCAGGTTTCAACGAGTTAAATTTAAGACTTTTTAAGACCTCTATGAATAAAATTTACAACCAAATTGCAAAAAAAATAGGCTTTATTGACCTCAGCTGAATCCAGCACAAAGACAAGATATTTACTGTTCAAACTGATAAACTTTACAGCGTTTGTCCTGATGATACTTGATTCTGTAGCGTCCTCCTGTCTAGTGAACCGGATGAAGTGTGTACGAAACGCACGCACACACTCTGGTGCTGCTGGTTACCTTGGCGGCCTTCTCCTCGGGGGTCAGAGGTCGTATCCTGTAAGAGGGAGCAATGTCTTTAAAGATCTCATTAAAAGACACCATCACCATCCAGACCGCACGCAACACTCGGTCAGATTCCATCAGCATCCCCGCAGCTCCTTCTTTCACGCTTCATCTGATTGCCGACACCACCACCCACTTCCCCACACACACACACACACACACACACACAACACACTCTTATGTTAACATGGTCTGAACAGATGATAAATAAATCAATATTAAACAGTTGTGAATCTCCGTTTCTAGGGGTCTGGAAACGGCTGATCCCATGTGGCGATCATTTTATCCTACTTTTGATTCTGACTCTGAGCTGCTCTCTCTGCTCTGCTGTCAGCGCTTCACGCTTCGGTCCCCTCTGTTCGGGGGACATCTTACAGGCTACAGTTCATAACAGCATCACAAAATACTTTTTTTTTTTTTTAAATTTAACATTAGTTAATCGTCATTGAATCACTTGGTCCAACATGAAGTTCGATAGTTGTTTCGCACTTTATTCTGATAAACTTACTTACCTACATGCACGTGTTGGTCACAGTTGTTTTTATACTCTTTATCTCATGATTAGTACAGTTTCTTGTTTATTTCTGTCTGATCCATAAATGCATCGGTGCAAACAGCAGGTCAGTCCTGTTTCTGATTGGTTTCTGTTGGTGTAAATTTACATACACACACTTTGAACAAATCATCTAAGAAACTATTTTATTTTAATCACCTTGACAGTGTGTGAGCTGGTTTCACGCCAGTTTTTTATTTGAACACCTACAATTTAAATAATATTTATATTCCATGACTCATGAATGTAACTGTTTCATTTGCAATGATGAAGTTTCTCTGCAGTCCCAGACCCCGTGTCTTTATGTCCCAGGTGCTATTTTTATTGTTTATTTATCTGGACATTCTTAATTTCAATTGTTGGACAGGCTGTAGCGTCCTCCTGTCTAGTGTCCTTAATCCTGTCACAATCTTGGTGATTGAAAAATAGGTCCAAACGTGAAATGAGGTGGAGCGCATAGATGTATGTCCGTGCGCTCCACCTGTTTTCACATGTTTGGACCTTCTTTTTCAACTAGTGATCAATCTGGTGAAAATTTTTTTTTTTTCCACTAATCAATTATTGTTTGGTCTATAAAATGTTGATCACAGTCCAAGAAGATGTCCTAAAATGTCTTGTTTTGGAGCGTACATCCGTGCGCTCCACCTGTGATCACTCTGGCAATAGGAGGACATTATGCTGTGATGACTTTGCTGTGAAATGAAAACATGGAACATCACCGCTCGTTTAAGTGCAACCATGACTCCGTAAAGTCAATTTCAGGGTCAAAGGTCATTCTTACGGGTTGCAGACTCTTCCTCCTCATCAGCAGCTTCCTCCTCTTCTTCCTCCTCCTCCTCCAGCTGCTTCGTGACCACTACAAACAAACACAGGAGACGTTTAACCTCTGGCTGATCAGTGATCGATCACTGATCAATACTCCGTATCGTACCTCTCTCCACACTCTGTGGGATGACTCCACTCTTGTCTTTGATCGGCAGCAGGTGGATCACCTCCTTCTCCTCTGTCCTCGCCATCTTCCTCGGAACCTTCTCGTAACTCCGCACCACCTCTGAGCTCCGCCTCTTCCCGCTGTGCACTGGTCCGCTGGGACACACCGCCGCCCGAAACAAACATACCTCAGTCACTGTGTCTGTGTTTCTACATCAGCGGTCAAACAGTCAACGTTTTCTAACATTTTATAGACCAAACAACTAATCGATTAATCAAGAAAATAATCAATAGATTAGTCGATTAATTAATCCTGTCACAATCTGTCAAAGGTTGAAAAACATAATGAGCGCTTCACGTTTGGACCTATTTTTAAACTGTGACATACGTCTGTGCACTCCACATAAGGGCGTAGGAATGAGTTTAACATTAGGGGGACACATATTGGAAACCTGACAGATCCATAAATAGTTTGAGCAGAAATATGTCATAAATTAACGACTGTTTTTGTGAACTCTTGTAAAACATCTTCTGTTATACAGTTGTGCTCATAAGTTTACATACCCTGGCAGAATTTATGATTTCTTGGCCATTTTTCAGAGAATATGGATGATAAGAGAAAAACTTTTCTTTCACTCATGGTTAGTGGTTGGGTGAAGCCATTTATTATCAAACAACTGTGTTTACTCTTTTTAAATCATAATGACAACAGAAACTACCCAAATGACCCTGATCAAAAGTTTACATACCCCAGTTCTTAATACCGTGTATTGCCCCCTTTAACATCACTGACAGCTTGAAGTCTTTTGTGGTAGTTGTGGATGAGGCTCTTTATTTTCTCAGATGGTAAAGTGGCCATTCTTCTTGGCAAAAAGCCTCCAGTTCCTGTAAATTCTTGGGCTGTCTTGCATGAACTGCACGTTTGAGATCTCCCCAGAGTGGCTCAATGATACTGAGGTCAGGAGACTGAGATGGCCACTCCAGAACCTTCACTTTATTCTGCTGTAGCCAATGACAGGTCGACTTGGTCTTGTGTTTTGGATCGTTGTCATGTTGGAACGTCCAAGTATGTCCCATGCGCAGCTTCGGGGCTGATGAGTGCAAATTTTCCTCCAGTATTTTCTGAAACATGCTGCATCCATCTTGCCATTAATTTTGACCAAGTTTCCTGTTCCTTTGTAGCTCACACATCCCCAAAACATCAGCGATCCACCTCTGTGTTTCACAGTAGGAATGGTGTACCTTTCATCATAGACCCTGTTGACTCCTCTCCAAATGTAACGTTTATGGTTGTGGCCAAAAAGTTCAATTTTGGTGTCATCACTCCAAATGACTTTGTTCCAGAAGTTTTGAGGCTTGTCTCTGTGCTGTTTGGCGTATTGTAAGTGGGATGCTTTGTGGCATTTGTGTAGTAATGGCTTTCTTCTGGCAACTCGACCATGCAGCCCATTTTTCTTCAAGTGCCTCCTTATTGTGCATCTTGAAACAGCCACACCACTTTTTTTCAGAGAGTCCTGTATTTCAGCTGAAGTTATTTGTGGGTTTTTCTTTGCATCCCGAACAATTGTCCTGGCAGTTGTGGCTGAAAGTTTTGTTGGTCTACCTGACCGTGGTTTGGTTTCAACAGAATCCCTCATTTTCCACTTCTTAATTAGAGTTTGAACACTGCTGATTGGCATTCTCAATTCCTTGGATATCTTCTTATATCCCTTTCCTGTTTTATACAGTTCAGTTACCTTTTCCCGCAGATCCTTTGACAATTCTTTTGCTTTCCCCATGACTCAGAATCCAGAAACGTCAGTGCAGCACTGGATGAAAGATGCAAGGGTCTGTCAGGAGCCCAGAAACTCACTGACTTTTTATACACACACTGATTACAAGAAACAAATCACAGGTGAGGATGGTTACCTTTAGTAGCCATTCAAACCCGTTTGTGTCAACTTGTGTGCATGTTATCAGGCCAAAATCTCCAGGGTATGTAAACTTTTGATCAGGGTCATTTGGGTAGTTTCTGTTGTCATTATGATTTAAAAAGAGTAAACACAGTTGTTTGACAATAAATGGCTTCACCCAACCACTAACCATGAGTGAAAGAAAAGTTTTTGTGTTATCATTCATATTCTCTGAAAAATGGTCAAAAAATCACAAATTCTGCCACGGTATGTAAACTTACGAGCACAACTGTATGTTACTCTCTCCTAACTGTTGGTCTGCTCCTGTCTCTCCTTCACTTTGACTCCCTGCCTCGAGTCCTTGATGTCTCTGCATGGCATTAATGTATTTACAACAGACAACATTACATATAGTAATGTACAGTATCAGCACTTAACTTACAAAAGCTAAAAAAGTTAACTGTTAAGGTTTTTATCATACAGAATGAAGACTTTTAACAACTGATGTACAGATATATGTAGGCTCATACACTGTCAGCTCTGTCTACAGCATTACCTCACCTTTAAGGCTAAAACACACTGCGGTGCAGCGGCGCGCGGCGCGCCATGTGACGCGCGTCACATGTTCTAATGAACACACATGGGAAGCGCAGCGCAGCGGCGCGTCACTGACATCATTGACTTGGAGAAGACAAGACACAGCCAGGAGAGACCATAGGTGAGTCTGCTTTTTGTCCTTTTCATCTCATAATTTAAACTTGAAAAATTAATGACCTGGTAATAAATGACACAAGGTTTTGATTATAACAGGTTGATAAGTCACTGTGAGGTTTTTGATTGCTATCTGATCTTTGCAATGACACTTGCTACTGAAATTTACTGTGAACATAGTGACCTTCAGCTGTTTATTTTGGGATGAAGAGTAGCCTAAACACTAAACGTTTAAACGTCACTTTTAAAAAGTGAATTACATTTCTGTTAAGTGTCAAGGAATGTGATTGTCACTTAAAGTAAGGTTAAAAAGGTTTTTTTTTTTACTGTAAATCAACACAAATAATCACATAAAACACCGTTTTCTAAAAAAACCCAAAACAATATAGCTAATGTTTTTAACGTATGTTTTTTAAAAACAAAATAGAAGTTTTAAAAAGCAACATTGTCATTTATAACGTAAAATAACCGTTTAATTTCGGCCGTCGCTACAATATTTTTAACCCACATCTCAAAACGGAGCAGAGAGCAAGCAGCAGCAGCACTTCTTCTACATTTAGGTAACGTTAACATATATTATCCAGTGTCTTTTTAGTGGGCATCAAGCTTATATTAACAGACATACTGTCGACAAAGTAGCAGAAAAAAAGTTTAATATCTGGTTGAGAATTAACTCCAAAACAGCTGTTAACACTTGTCTCTGCATTGCAGACAGCTGCATCTAACGTTATACAAATCTAAGAGCGTTTCCGTTTCTTGATACATAGTATCGAAGCTTTTTATAGATGAAGTAACTTTGCTCTCATAGCTAGCTAGTGATCATTGACCTTGCTAAACACATTTTTTTCAACCACCATAGTGGTAGTGTGTAGGCCTTGATGTTTTAGCTTTATTTATTTTATTTTATTTATTTATTTTACCTTTATAGCTTCACATTCACATGCACACAGGCAGTATTTTCTTATGTTTATGCTTGTGTTTCACAGAAAATCTGTTTAACATTTAAATCTTGTTTATAAACAGAACAAATGTTTGCGGACAGACAGAGAGTTGCTGCCCTCCTGCTGCTGCGCCGTAGGCTGCAAAGAAGGAGGAAACGGGTATGGGTGCACCCCATCAATGAAGGAGAAAAGAGCAGGGGGCATACCACAATCTGGTCCAGGAGCTCCGGGCAGATCCAGAGAGGCACCGCAAGTACTTCAGAATGAGTGCATCTGACATGGACCGAGTTCTCGCACTAATTGGACCCGACATCACGAAGATGGATATAAATTACCGAAGTCCCATAGAGGCAAAACAAAAATTTGCTGTCTCATTAAGGTTAGATTTTAAAAGAATTACATGTGGAAAAAAAATGTAGTAGTAGTAGTAGTGGTAATTCTGTAATAAATCAATTCATACATGTACATTAACAACATTAATTTATTTATTTTGTTGTTTTTTTAATACTACACTAATAATACAAACTAATACTAATAAACACTAATACACTATAACACTGCTACTAATTCAAAAAGTCATATATTATAATCTGATCATTTAGCACTACAGGAATTGGTAATGGGGCTCCTGCTCCACTTGTTGCTGTCTTGCAGAAGCAGGGCAAGGTGGTACGAATGGTGGGGTAGAGGGAACAGATTCCTGCCTGACGAGCATATAAGGCCTGGCTTGGTCATATGAACGTGGTGTGCAAGGGAATGATGGGGACTGAGCATTTTCCTGAGATGTTTCAAGGTCCTCCAGGAGCTGTAAAATTCCTATCTTTGCTCTGGTTTTGTTCCTTGCTGAGAGTCTCTCCATTTGAGAGACTAAACTCAACAGGAACAACTCAGAGTCAGACTTTGGAGGTGCAGGTTCGATAGGTGGAGTTTGTATGAAGTCCAACAGTTTGTCGTTAATCATTGTATTGGGGCTTCTGCTCCTGAACCTGCTGCTGGCCTTCCTAGCTCGCGGTGTACTAGCTGTGAGGGGAGGTGGAGCTATGTCCTCCTGTTGCTGTTGCGTCCCCTCCTCCTCCTCCTCCTGGTCCTGCCCTGACTCATAGCCCTCCAAATTGCCTGTGGTGCTAGGATTAAAACACTGATAAATAGGGCTGAACAATATTTATGCAAAGAAATTTTTTTTAATAACAAATACTGCCATTGTAATACAATTTACAATTAATATGAAGGACAAGTTTTGAAGCCTATTGACATTTTTACAGGAAATCTATTAATATCATGGTGATGTGATATTTGTTGGGGTCTGTATCAAACAAACATGTTTTCTTATATCTGGAGAACACAATTTGCAGGCCACAGCATCTCTGCAGCACTAGAGTACTTCATTATAACACTGTTTTTGTAACAGATTTGTCTTTTACCAGTATTTTATTGCTAATTCTCTGTTACTGACTTTAAAATGATGATGATATTAAGACTGAAAATTGCTTTCTGAGTGGAGTAACCTTCTGTTTGGCATATAGGGTGTCAAAAATGCCATTAGTTGGGCATATTTCCAGTCTCGCAGACTACCTGCCCCTGACCCACTGGGAAGCAGCTGCTTGCGCCGCCACTTCACATAGGAGTCCCTTAGGGACTTCCACTTTGCCTTGCAGTCAGTCACTGTAAATGTGAAATTTTGAAAATGTAAAACACATATTTACAGACTTATATTTCTGCTCTTTTATGGGTATCTGGCCTCTGGAGACACCATATCCAGCCTTGCATTTTGCTATCGCCTACGGGAAAGCACTGTCTCCAAAGCAATCACAGACACCTGTGATGCGATCAATCAAAGAATGATGGGGACCTACATGCCAAGGCCAACCGAGGATGACTGGAAATTAATTGCAGAAAGGTTCTGAAAAGTGGAACTTTCCCAATTGCATAGGTGCAATTGATGGCAAACACATCTACATACAGGCTCCCCCCAACTCTGGAACCCTCTATTTCAACTATAAAAAGAATTTTTCTGTAGTCCTGATGGCACTGGTCGATGCAGATTATCGATACAGGGTGGTCCACATTGGTGACTATGGTAGGTCCAGTGATGGGGGGGTCTTTGCTGGATCAGTGCTGGGCAGAGGTTTGGAAGCCAGGACCCTAAATGTTCCTCCAGATGTCAACATCCCAGGTGCTGAACATTTGGGTCACATGCCATATACAGTGATTGGTGATGCTGCCTTTCCACTAAAAACCTTTCTAATGAGGCCCTATCCTGGACGTGACATCTCCAGAGAGAGGCGAATTTTTAATTATAGACTGTCATGAGCGAGAAATGTTGTGGAAAATGCCTTTGGCATCCTGGCATCCAGGTGGAGGATCTTCCACAGAAGAATTTACCTCCACCCAAAAAAAGTGGATGCTATTGTGCTGACAGCCTGCATTCTTCACAACTTTCTTCTCAAACCCACAGAGGCTCAGAGATGGCTCGAAGAGCAGGAAGGGAACCAACTGCAGGACATGGAGAGGAGTCGGGGCAACAGGTGTGGACAGGCTGCATATTCAGTGAGGGATAAGCTGTGCCAATATTTCAGCTCTCCCCAAGGAAGTGTGCCATGGCAGGACCGAATGGTGTAGTTGAAAGTTATGTAATAATATGTGACATAATGTGTTGTAGGTATGTGGTAATATATGATGCAATTTAATGTAGATATGTTATAATATGTGATTTAATTTGATGTGGATATGTGACAATATGAGATGCAATGTTATATAAATGTGATCATTTTTGTATGTAATATAAAAAAAGGCGACTGTAACATAATTTATATACACACATATATATATATATATATATATACATAACTTAACTTTAAAATCTAATATGTACTTCTTTAATTAAATAGTTCATTGTGAGTATCCGGGTGTAAGTCCTTTCTATGTTCGTGTTTTGATAAAGCATACTGCAGGTGACTGAAGTAATTTCATGATTAACCAAATGGCCTAATTAAAATATATTCACACATGACATTTGTAAAATCTGTAAAATGTGTCAGGTCTACATGAATATCCCCACACTGATCAAGCTTGGAGTAATGGCAGATTGATTTGATTTATTCCATATTTATTCCATTTATGAAAAATACCTACTTATATTCAGTGGTGGAAAGAGTACTGAAAATCTGTACTCAAGTACAAGTACTGTTACATTGCTAAAATATTACTCAATTACAAGTAAAAGTACTGGTGTTGGAAAAATACTTAAGTAAAAGTACAAAGTATTCGTCAAAAAAAACTACTCTGAGTATTAGTTATTATTATTGGCCACAAAAATGCAGATAAAAGGCCTGGTTATTAATTAAAATTGTACTCAGTACTCAGCTATGATTTTAAAGGTAACTAAGTAGACTACATGGTATAATGATTAGGCTACTCAAGTACAAGTAAAAGTACAAACCTAAAAATCTACCCATAAAAGTACAAGTACCCCAAAAAACTACTTAATTGCAGTAACTTGAGTATTTGTAATTAATTACTTCCAACCCTGCTTATATTATTTCGATTAACAATTCAGGTAGCTAACGTTACAGGTTTACAGCAGCAGGTGGCACTGTTGTCCCATTTAGGGAGATTAAACATGAAAATGTTCAACAGGTTTGCTGTTTGATCTCTCACCTGAGAAGCCAATTTCCTGGGCTATGGCACGCCAAGCAATGTCTTTTTTCACATTATCCTTGTAATGCCGAGACTGTGGATCAAAAGGCTCCGGGTATTTTTCTATTTCTACAATCAGTCTTTCTTCATCCATCTTTCAGTTAACAAACCAACGGGTGTCAACGGTAGTAGGGGACGGTTGGGGGCGCTGCTATGGAAACCGTGAAGAGGTTTGTACAAGAGCAGCGAAGAAGAAGAGTTGCTACGAGCCTGGATGTATGAACAGTGCCATAATCAATATATTATAGTCCTGTCAACATTGCAAAGAAGCACTTTTAACAGCTGTTTCACAAATTGGATTGGCGTTGTTTTTCAGGCGTGGCAATGCTGGGAATAGGACAGTGGTGCATCACCCTCATCCAGGACGCTGGCCTGGGGAAATTAATTGACCTCAGTATCTCTGACCCTCCACCTCTCCCCTTAAATAAGTGTGTGTTGTCAGACTGAGCTAATTTGTAGTTTCTAAATTGATTTCTGTGGTTGGAAGTTTAGTTTCTCTCCTGTATCGCTGTGTGTACTTTCAGGTTACTGTTTTATTTCTTTATTTTACCGTTTCTTCACGGTCACTTTCAACTGATAGGATTCCTGTTACTTTACTGCTGATGAAAACAGCACTTCCTGAGTTTGCTGCTTCATAATAAAAGCCTTTCATTAAAAAAATAATGACGGGCTTTTAAGCTGAAGAATTTATAGGAAGTGAATCGTCCAGCATCAGCCACTTAACTAAAAACAAGTGAGTTAACAGACACACACCTCGGCAGCACTGACATGTGAATCCCTGCCATGCAGGCCTGACTAGCAGAGTCAAACCAAGTCAAGACAAACAGCACAAGTGTCTGTAAAGAGGCTCTAGTCTCGAGAGAGGAGCTGGAGCTCAGGAGGAACAGTTGAAAAGCAAGAAACACACAAGTAAATAACGACTGTAGTTGAGCCAACATTATATTGAAGCACTGAACTGCTGTTTCTCGAGGTAAACCCGCGTTTTTTTCAGGCGCGGCGACGCTGGGAATAGGACAGTGGTGTAAAGCCCCGCAGGGCGGTGCGCCGGTGCGCACCTGCCGCCACTGGTGTGGGGCTTCTCCATAGAAAATAATGGGGGCGGCTGTTTTGACGCGCGGCGTCTGCCGGCAGTGTGTTTTAGCCTTCACAGTTAAAGTTTTCACTCATTTATTTTGTACCATCCTCTCCTTCTCTTCAGAGATGCACGTCTAAGGTGCAGCTCCTGAGCATAAAGGTGCCTCATTTTAAAACTAAATGGGAAAAAATCCACTTATCGATCACTATGGAGAAGCATTTCACCATATAAATGTGCAGAACACTAGTGGGTGTTCTAGTGCAGCTGGTAACCTAATCATAACCCAAACCCTTATAGTACTGTGGAAATAATGAAATAATTATTGACAATGTATCTTTAAAAAATCAATTTGACATCAGTCCTCACCTGTTCTCCTTTCTGGATCTATTATAATCAATAATATGATTTTTAAACCCTACCTCACACCCTGAAGCTCCACCTGGCTCTCCATCTCTTCCCTGAATGTATTACACTTCTTCTCATGATAAAATTGTTTATGTTTAAAAACTAATAACAGGCTAATACATATTTAACTGATCAATATAAGACCTCACCTGAGCTTCCTCAGTCTCTCCACCTTTCATTGCTTCACCTGCCTCACTGCTCTCTGTACTATCATTCTCCTGATGAGACATTATTGCACATAATATCTAATATAATGTCATACATGTTGAAATGAGATGACAAAACATTTGGGCTAGCATTGACGTTACTTGGGAACACTGACAAAGTTAGCAGTTAAATAATGGACGAGTGACCATCCCAGGACTAAGATGACTAAACTCAAAAGATATGGTTTCTAAATATGAAGGTATACGTAACAACAAGACGTTATAAACAAGCCATATTCATGGCAACGTTCCCTACAGACCGTTTTACCTCGTTCAAAAGACTTTCTGTCATCAGACCGTCTGCTGTCTCCTGCTGCTGTCTCCCGCCTCCCAAACACTCTCAGAGCAGGTGAGGGAGGGGGCGGGCCAGTGACATGACGCTGTGTTGCACTTTTAAAATAAAAGCACATAAGGTAAAGATTTCAAAACCAAATATTTTTCTCCTCTGTGGTATAATTTTTGGGTGGGATAAATGCGCCTGTCTCCAACTCCCCCCCATCCCCCCATCCCCCCATCCCCCCGGTTCCTACGCCTATGGCTCCACATGTTTGGATCTTTTTTTAAACTGTGACTACGTCTGTGCGCTCGGTGCGCTACACATGTTTGAACCTATTTTTCAACTAACAAGATTGTGACAGGATTAATTAATCGAGAAAATGTTTGACAGATTAGTCGACATTGAAATAATCACTAGTTGCAGTCCTAATCTCAGGTGTGTGTGGGCGTTACCATGACGACAGGTCTCTGGTGATGAAGGAAGGCCTGTCGAGCCATAGCGGTCATCTGCTGCAGATCTTCGTCCTCCATCATGTCTGTGGGCAGAGTCTCCAGGAACTCCTCCTCATCCTCCTCTTCCTCTGTCAGACACACAGTCACACCTTCAGCACAGGTGGGAAACAGCTCGCAGCAGTGCATCATGGGAGAACATGGCCACTTCATTCAACTCAGCTGAAAATAGTTTTTAAAAGTCTAACCCTGCTGATACAAAGGTTTAATTGGTCGAGCGAGAGCGCTGATTTTTTTGGATCAACTCTGTTACAAATGTGTTTGAGTTATTTCTTTAAAGCTGAAAATCAGCCAATCAGCAGCCTCCATCTCTCACCGGGTCTCTTCTTGTACGTCTCCAGTGGGCGTGGCATCCTGATGGCGGCGTCCTTCACCGCCTGTCTCAGCTTCTTCTGCTCTTTGCGCTGCTTCTTGGCGACGTTCTGCTGCTTCAGCTGACGGTTCTTCAGTTTGTTCTCCAGTTTCACACCGCTCGTCTTCAACAGGCGGCGGAACGTCGGCCGGCGCTTCTTTGACCGAGGCTGCAGGAAAGGAAGGAAGGAAGGATGGAAGGAGGTAAGGAAGGAAATGAGAGTTAGACCTCTACAACATCAGCATGTTTTTACAGATCAAATCTTCACTACAAATAAAACCTGAAGGATAGAAAGATTTGAAATTTAATCTGACATGAAGTTTGTTCTGTGGAACTTTGACCCCAAACACTTGAGCTCTTATTTTGAAAGTGTTGTCTCACAATTAAATATGTTTTATTAACAATCTTATCATCTTATCATCATTATATTTTACAAATGAAAATAATTTACCAGCAAACCAACGGTTCTGTTTCCTCCTACTAATAAACTCCAGGAAAATAAAAAGAGGAAAACAAATCACATCTTTAAAAAATATGATCATATAATAATGAAAGAATGTAAATCATGTAAGTTTGATATTCTTTTTAATTTTAATTAATCAATTTGATATGTTTTGTATAATTTGTGTATTGTTTGTTGTTTGTGTGTTTAAAATGTCCACAATAAAACCAAGTTTGATTTCCTGCAGTTTGTTCAGTCTGAGAAACACTGCAGGTATCAAAAGATCCAAATTAAAATGAGCGTAAAGCAGAAAATTCTTACATCAGAGTGTTTGGAAAAATGACTTCTAATAATTGAGTGATCACAATGGTCATTGATCAACTATCAGGAAAACAGTTGATTCTATCAATACTAAAATAGATTCACGGTCAGGACAGAGCAGCAGACAGAAGACAGAAACCATTAACTTAATTAAACTGTGTTTACATCATAATAACATCTCGCTGGTTAATTCTAAAGATGCCGATTAATCAAAACACCTAGGAAATTCAGTTATTACTTTACAACATGTTCAACACAGCGAGCATCTTTGCCTGTAAAGACGGAACCGTAAAAACAGCAGATTTCTCTGTGGAGTTTGGTATAACACGGTACAGAAATGCCAGTGGGGAGAACATGAAGCTGAGAGAGACACAAACTCTTCTCTGCTAAATCATCATTTAACAGTGATCATTTCTGTTCCTCTTTCTTTCAGTGTGAACGCTTACAGAGTGAACACAGGAAGTTTAAATTGGCAGATTTCTCTGTGGAGTTTGGTGCGTAGCAGTGAAGAGATGCCAGGTGGTAAGAACATGAAGCTGAGACACCAAACTCCACTCTGTAAATTCATCATTTAACAGCGACAGTTTAACGGTTTAACTCACCGGACCCATGGCGGCAGAGTCTCTCCGTCTCACCCCGACCTTTGTTCACCCTCCTCGGCGTATATGTGATGAAGTGTGTCGGTGTGTTTTGGTGGACAAGCCTACAGTTTCTACACGCGTGTCGATCAGAGAACCAGGGTCACATCGATAATAACCCGGAAACACTAACCGGTAACTGCGACCCCTCTGTGAAAACAGCGCCCCCAGCGGCCGGAGGTCAAATTACACCAAACAAACTAAACAACACCCAGAATCACTGCATTGATTTTATTGTTATTAATAAGTCAGAATTTAATAGATACAGTTCGAGAGAGATATAAACTTAAGACAAATTAAAAGACAGTCTGTTGTACAAAATAAAATAGGTACCACTTTATTTTAAAGGTCCATAAATTGAAAATTAAAAAAATAAGTTTTCTAGAAAAAAACTCTTTAATGTGACACAAATTATAGAAGATAATTGTTTATCTTTTAAAATAAAATCATATTAATTAGATTAAGAGTCTGTTCAGTGATTTTACAGAAAAGACAGTCTGGGACCTTTAAAATAAAGAGTTCCTATAAATGATCCAGGAAGCAGCTGAGAAACATTTTGTTCGTCTGTACTTTGTAGTAAGTCTTATTTGTATCCACGTAGTGTCAGAGCTGAAACTCAGTTCATCATTCAATGATTTAATTCTGAAAGTCAGACAGAAAAAATATGAAATAAATAAAAACCAAAGTGTTCTTCATAATCAGAAGTTCAGAATCTTCATGAGGACATTTTTAATCAAAAACAGATAAAACCAGTGTGTTGATCAGTTGCTGCTCCTCTCTGAGTCTCTGCATGACGACAAAACCTGAAAGACAAAGACAAACGTTCACTCAACATCCTCATTATTCTTATTATAATTATTTTTAATATTCTCATTACACGTATGTTCTTCGTTCTGTCTGTCAGGTGACTCACCTGACTCCACCCCCTGTTCCCACTCAGCAGGGGCGAGGCTGAGATACAGGAGAACAGCCTATCAGAGAGCAGCTCTTCATCAGGGAGGCGGGACAGGAACTGAGCTGGACGAGGACGCAACAGAGCCGAGTCAGTCCAAAAGTCCTCAAGTTATTTGAAACTGGTCCAAGTCGAGCATCAAGTTACTTGACATGAGTCCAAATCAATGTTCTGGTAACTTGAAACTGGTCAAACTATCAAGTCACCTCCGACAAGTCCAAGTCAAGTTACAAAGTCACCCGAAATGAGTCTAAGCATGACCTCAAAGTCACCTGAGATAAGTCCAAACCAAAACTTCAACATCAAACCTCCGATAAGTCCAAGTTGAGTCTCAAAGGCACCTGGGACAAGTCCGACTTGCCACTTGACATGCATGCAAGTTGGGTCTCAAGTTACACAGCACTGTGACTAGTCCAAGTTAAGTCACATCAGTCAAGACAAAACTAAGTGAAAGTCCCATGTCTCTCCAGACAAATTAAGTTACGAGTCCAAGTTATTTGACACAAGTCCATGTAAAATCTAGGTTGAGTGCTTAGTCCTCGTCAAACTTGAGTGTCAGGTCACTCATGTTCAAGTCAAGTAACAGGTCTTGACAAGTCTTTCAAGACAAGTCATTTTCAAGTGTTTCATGCCTCTGAAAGCTGATTGGGCACCTTGTGAGTGATGTCACTGAGGTGATTGCTCACCAATGCTGATGAGGTCCATGTGAAGTAGGATGTCCTGGTAGAGTCTCAGGATCCCCAGAGCTGCCCTGAAGAGGAACTCCTCCCCGTCCCGGAAGAAAACATCCCAAACTCTGCACGCCACGTCCAGGGGGAGGGGCTTTGTATAGACAGACAGGATCCTGGGGGAGGGCGGGGTTAGTAAGAGTGAACTTCCTGCAGTGTTCAGAGTTCATTTGCATCTTAACACTGACCTCATGATTGTCTAGACTAGTTTTTTCTCTGTCTCAAGTCTTTGTGCTAAGCTAGGCTTACAGTTTCAGACACTCACCAGTCCATGAGGTAGAGGTCAGGGGTCACACCTGAAGACTGGAAGTGAAGGAAGAGATGAGGAAGAGTCTCCTCAAAAAACACCTGGAAGGCCCCGAAATACCTGAGCATCTACAGACAGAGAGACAGAGAGAGAGAGACAGAGAGACAGAGAGACAGATAGAGAGCGAGACAGAGAGAGAGACAGAGAGACAGATAGAGAGAGAGACAGAGAGAGAGAGAGACAGAAAGAGACAGAGAGACAGACAGACAGACAGACAGAGAGAGAGACAGAGGGACAGACAGGCAGACAGAGAGAGACAGACAGAGAGACAGACAGACAGACACAGACATACAGACAGAGACAGACAGACAGAGACAGACACGTCAATAAGGGCCCTCACAGGTACAGAGAATGTGTGTGTGTGTGTGTGTGTGTGTGTGTGTGTGTGTGTGTGTGTTTACCAGCTGGTGGTGGACTCTGTAGAAGGTCAGCTGACACGGTCTGTTGATCAGGTTGGAGAAACTGATGAATGCTTCCACTTCATCCATGTTCAGAACCAACATGGCCGCCATGGAGGACATCCCCTGCACCTGGACGAGAGACATCCACAGTGACTGAGATACAGAGAGAGAGAGAGGTGGGGATGTGGTGGACTCTTTAATTCAGGGACAAGTCTAAATTTCTCATCAAACAAGTTCTGGTCGAGTCACTTTAGATGAGGTCAAGTCACTCGAGATTAATTCAGTTGTAGTTCAATTCAGTTTGTGACTCACATATCCCACATCAGGTCTGTAGCAGGTGTAAGCTCCCAGAATGCTTTGCAACAGGTCATGGTAAGGACCACCCTACAAAATAAAAGCCTGAATTGACTTCCTGTTTCTCCAGAGACTTGTGTATTGTTGAGGTAATGATCTTTGACTCCATTGTCCTCGGTTCTACCTTCTGGAAGACGCAGAGTGAGGGGAAGGTTCTGGAGACGTCCCGTGTGATCAGCTCCAGACTGGACTCTCTGTCGGCCGCCGACGCTCCGTCTGCAGGTGAACACGTCCAGGTGAGTCACATCCTGTCTGAACTCTGAGATTCACTTTGAAAAGTTAAACTCACCATCCATCTCCGTCTCACTGAGGGTCCTCCACTTCTCCTTTGCTCTAGAGAGGAAGATCTCGTACAGCTCTGAGGAAGAGGAGGAGGAAGGTTAAGGAGAAGAGGAGCAGAAAGAGTGAACCGTTTTCTGACAGGATCAGATCAGAGAGTCCTCCATGTTGTCCAAACCTGCAGTGATGTTGAGCTCATTGCCGATGGCGAGGCTCCAGACTCGTCCTCGGACGCTGGGGGGTAAACCCCCCCACCACAGGTCCCGAGCACGACGACTCAACTTCCTGAAAACACCACAGAAAAACTCTGACATCATCACAGAAAAACTGACATCATCACAGAAAAACTCTGACATCATCTGACACTTTAGAGGGCACTTTGTCACGTTTTGTCCATTGAAAGGGCACTTTAGAGGTTTGTCTCTCTCTTCCCCACCTTGAGTGTTAATTATATTTCTATAAGCACTAGAGGTGCTTACATTAATATTACACTCATAATAACTAATTAGTCAATTTAGTAAAAAAATGTCTCATGTGACCTCAGTCAGAGGAGCGGCGCTGTAAACCTCTGAAAATATTCATGTCTAATGACACTGTAAACTCTTAATCAGATCATTTCTCTCTGGTTGGAATCAAAATATTCTATATTCTTTATATTTTTGGCCCACATGGGGGAACGTAGCTGAGGGTTCTGAGCTGCCTCTGCCTTCATGAGGAGGGTTATAAAATAAAAAAAGATGGAGGAAGCGAGATGGTCGTGGTCATACATGGTGTCCCAGTGTGGCAGGATGTGTTGGTTCCAGACCGTCGTGGCATTGGAGATCTCCTCCTCCTGTCGGACCTTCTCCTTCATCAGCTGCTGTTTCCTCTGAGCCTCCTTCAGCTCTGACAAACACACACACACACACAGGAGTGTTAACTGTTTATGTGTGTTTGTGTATAAACATTCTGTTAGACTCCACCTGTGTGGGAAGTGCAACAAGTTAAAACAAACACACCTCTTCTCTTGGCTCCAGCCACCATCTGCTCGTACTGCTGTCTGTGTCTCTGACTCTCCTCTGCTGACTTGGCTGGAAGGTTCCTACACACACACACACACACACACACACACACACACACACACACACACACACACACACACACACACACACAGTCAGGACACAACATGGCTGCTGTAGATGCTCAGCTGACGGACAGGAAGTGATGACACAAACGTACGGTGGTCGGTCCTCCAGGATCAGCGCTGTGGTCGACAGCGGCTCAAACTCCACCTTCCTCCTGCACTGCTGCCCCGCGGCATGATGGGTAGGAGAGCTGCGGGCTGTGACCTGCCGTGCCTCAAACTCCTGTAATGACATCACAAGACACGCCTCAGTTACCATGAGAACAACTGACAACAAGAGACAGACAGACAGACAGAGATGGAGGTGACTGATGGAGGACGGACCTGATGAGTCCAAGTCAGGTCTAAAAGTCACTCAAGTACTTCACGAGTTAACGAGTTCAGACTGAATGTTCACTAGTCTGAGAGGCAGAACAGCTGAGAACAAAGACGATAACAAGACACGAGGAGATGTGAATTCACAAAGACAAGACATATCAGAAACAAGACTGATAAAGACTGATGAAGACTGAACAAGAGTGATAAAGACTGATAAAGACTGAACAGACTGATAAAGACTGATGAAGACTGAACAAGACTGATGAAGGTTGATAAAGACTGAACAAGACTGATGAAGACTGATAAAGACTGATAAAGACTGATGAAGACTCATAAAGACTGAACAAGGCTGATGAAGACTGAACAAGACTGATGAAGACTGATGAAGACTGAACAAGACTGATGAAGACTCATAAAGACTGAGCAAGACTGATGAAGACTGAACAAGACTGATGAAGGCTGATAAAGACTGAACAAGACTGATGAAGACTGAACAAGACTGATGAAGACTGATAAAGACTGATGAAGACTGAACAAGACTGATGAAGGCTGATAAAGACTGAACAAGACTGATGAAGACTGATAAAGACTGATGAAGACTGATGAAGACTCATAAAGACTGAACAAGACTGATGAAGACTGAACAAGACTGATGAATGAGACTGAACAAGACTGATGAAGACTGATGAAAGACTGAACAAGACTGATGAAGAGAAGACTATAAAGACTGAGCAAGACTGATGAAGACTGAACAAGACTGATGAAGACTGATGAAGACTGATAAAGACTGATGAAGACTGAACAAGACTGATGAAGGCTGATAAAGACTGAACAAGACTGATGAAGACTGAACAAGACTGATGAAGACTGATAAAGACTGATGAAGACTGATGAAGACTGATAAAGATGAACAAGACTGATAAAGACTGATGAAGACTGAAAAAGACTGAACAAGACTGATGAAGACTGAACAAGACTGATGAAGACTGAACAAGACTGATGAAGACTGATAAAGACTGAGAAGACTGATGAAGACTCATAAAGACTGAACAAGACTGATGAAGACTGATGAAGACTGATAAGACTGAACAAGACTGATAAAGACTGATGAAGAGATGAAAAGACTGATGAAGACTGAAAAAGACTGAACAAGACTGATGAAGACTGAACAAGACGATGAAGGCTGATAAGACTGAACAAGACTGATGAAGACTGAACAAGACTGATAAAGACTGATGAAGACTGATGAAGACTGATAAAGACTGAACAAGACTGAGAAGACTGATGAAGACTGATAAAGACTGATGAAGACTGATGAGACTGATAAAGACTGAACAAGACTGATAAAGACTGATGAAGACTGAACAAGACTGATGAAGACTGAAAAAGACTGAACAAGACTGATGAAGACTGAACAAGACTGATGAAGACTGAACAAGACTGATGAAGACTGAACAAACTGATGAAGACTGATTAAGACTGATGAAGACTGATGAAGACTGAACAAGACTGATGAAGACTGACAAGACTGATAAAGATGAGAAGACTTAACAAGACTGATAAAGACTGATGAAGACTTATGAAGACTGAACAAGACTGATGAAGACTGAACAAGACTGATGAAGACCGATGAAGACTGCGGTCAGGTCAACAGACAGACTGATGTTGATGAAGATGATGATGAAGACTGATGAAGACTGCAGGTTCAGGTCTACAGACAGACTGATGAAGATGATAAGATGAAAGATGGTGATGAAGATGAGCAGTGAACGGTCCGTACCATAGAGCGGTGGATGTCTGGAGTGGACAGACTGACCTCAGCGCTCTGCTGGAGGGAAACAGGCAGCGTTAAATCCCTGAGACACACTGAAACATCCCAGTACAACACTGTGACTGGCTATACTGGGAACCATCAGCTGCACTTCCTCTGATGTCCACTAGATGGTGCTGTGATCAGACTCTCTTCAGATTTACTGAAGGTTTGTGTGTGTAAAAACATGTATAAACTTGATATCACCCGAAAGACAAATGAACAAAGACAGCATGTACTGTCCCTTTAGTACGTTTGTCTTAATGAATATAAAATATGGACATTTCTACCTGAGTGTGTAAAATACTGGGAGGAGAAAATGCAAACAGGTTAATTTAGCACACGCACTGTGATTTACCAAACCTGAGAATAATTTGTGGTGATTGTGACTGTGTCTGTATTTAATATGTTTGAAAGGAAGGTGCTGATTGGTCCAGCTGTGCACAGCTGGCTGCTGTTACTGTGGTGAAGAGGAGACACTCTGATTTAAAGTCTCATGAGCTGTTTGTGGTATACATTTATTTTTATTTTCATTCAATAATCGTGAACGCAGAAAAACAGCAGGATTAAACATGAGTTTACTGCAGCCAACTGAAACTGAACCTTCACAGCCGCTGTAGCATAAAGAACATTAACGTTCTTTATTATGTCTTCATGTTTACTTCTTTTCACCAACATCACATTCTGAACTGTTTTTTTTTTTTTTGGCAGGTTGTGTGTCTCTGTCCCCAGTGTGCTCCTCTCCTCCCTCTCCAGTCCACAACTGCTCCCCTGTGGGACCGTGTGGACTGAGAGACCTCACCACTCTCTGTCCCCCGTCATTATCAGACCAGATACAGGCTGACCAGCTGCCTGATGTGAGACAATGTCCTGAGTGTCCCACCTGACTGCTCGGGTCACAGAGGACACACCTCCTGCACAATGGATTTATCATTATTATTATTATTATTATTATTATTATTATTATTATTATTACCATCACTATTATTAATCATATTACTATTTATTCATTTATTATTTTATGATATCATAAAAGATTCTAAGCCTTTTTTCTTTAGTTCGTCCTCTTACATCTTGCCATCTCCTCTTGACTTCTTTTGTTGTAGCTCAACATGTTTCTTCGTCTTTTCCATCAAATTTCATTTTGCTCTTGCAGTCATTCTGTTTTCTGTCCAAACTCCCCATGAAGAAAACCTGTAAAACACTCAGTACCTGCTGTCTGCACAGTGTTTGTTATTCTTAGTTGATCACCTGCAAAAACAAACACCAACCAAACGTGTGGTGTGTTAGAAGGAGCAGCAGTTCAGGCTCTTTAATCAGGATCTGAATGTTTTCAGTTAAACATCGTCTGGTTGAAGCTTCTTCACTGTGAAGATTTGCTGCTTTTCTTTGTCATTTCTGACAGTAAATGAAAAGTCTTTGTGTTTTGGACTGTTGGTTGGACAAAAGAAGACATCTGAAGACGTCACTTTGGACTTTGGGAAACTGTGATGACCATTTCTTCATTTATTGACATGTTATAGTCTTAACTGATTAATAGTGAAAATAATTGCTTTTGCCCTCCTCTCCTCCTCCTCTCCTCTCCCCTCCTCCTCCTCTCCTCTCCTCCTCCTCTCCTCTCCTGTCCTCTCCTCCTCCTCTCCTCTCCTTCTCTCCGCTCCTCTCCCCCTCCTCTCCTCTCCTCCTCTCCTCTCTCCTCCTCCTCTCTCTCCTCTCCTCCTCCTGTCCTCCTCCTCTCCTCTCCTCTCTCCTCCTCCTCTCCTCTCCTCTCCTCTCCTCCTCCTCTCCCCTCCTCTACTCTCTCCTCCTCCTCTCCTGTCCTCCTCCTCTCCTCTCCTCTCCTCTCCTCTCCTCTCCTCCTCACCGTATCCGGTGTTCTGCCGTTTATTCCTAACGAATCACTAGAGAGCGAGCTCCGTAGGTTCGGCAAGTTTGCCAGTGGATTTAAGACGGTGAGTTTGGGATGTAAGGATCCAAAGCTGAAGCATGTGCAGTCTCTGAGATGGCAGGTGTTCATGTTTTTGGATTCGCCTTCTCAAACACTGGTGGTGTCTTTCAGAGTGAAGCACGGTGATGGTTCTTACATGGTGTATGTTAGCTCAGGACAGCTGAAATGTTTTGAGTGTGAAGATGTGGGACACAAACGTGTTGCGTGTCCGCATAAGGGGCAGGGGGCGGCGGGAGGTTCACCTGCTGCCCGCACGGCTCACCCCGAGGCGGCTGATGCTGCAGTGGCAGGTGCCGCTGTGGCGGATGACGCTGCGCGAGACACTGAGGCGGCTGCTGATGCTGTGCCGGGTGCTGCTGTGGCTCTTGAGCCTGAGTTTGGGCCTGTGGCCACGGGTGCGGCGGCGGAGCGCGGTGATGTGCGGGCCGCAGCTAGTAGATCTCATGACAGGGAGGAATATATCCAGCAGGCTGCTGCAGATGCAGAGAACCTGGGCAGCTCTCAGTCTGCAGGCACTGAGATGCAGTCTCAGGTTGCAGAGGAAGCAGCTTCTACAAGCTCTACAGGCTTAGAAAATGTTGTCATTAGCAGTGAAGTGCTCATAGCCAGGCGTCATGTGAGGGTGAAGATATGGACTTTGGCTCAGAGTCAGATACTGTATCTGTGTGCGAAAGCAACAGGAATGTAGATGATCTCTATTCTTTAGAGGACATAAATAATTTCCTTGATGTGACTTTTAAAAAGTCTGTTAAAGTGAGCGATTACTTTAGTGACACTGAAAAGTTCATCAAATCTGTGGACATACTGAAAAGACAGGTTGGTTTTGATCTTTTGGATAAGAAAAAATGTTTTTGTCTTAAAAAGCACATTACAACTCTGAGAAAGGTAAAAACTGGTAGACCTGCTAGAAAAGTAAAAAAGTAACATGATCATGTATCACACGGTGTTTTCCTCTTTTTACTGTGTACTGTCTGCTTGTTTCGTCGGCCTGTTTCTCTTCTCTCATCTCTCTATGCAGAACCTTAAAGTAGGATCTTTGAACGTTAATGGTGGGAGGTACAGACAGAAAAGGGCTTTAATTTCTGAAGTTGCTACTCAGAAAAGGATAGATGTGCTTTTCTTGCAAGAGACACATACTAATCCAGCAGATGAGGTAGATTGGGGTTTATGGTGGGAGGGCTCGTGTACCCTTAGCCATGGCACCAACTTCAGTGCAGGGGTAGCTGTTCTGTTTAGACCAACTACAAATACAAGAGTTTTATCTTCTACTGAAGTGGTGAAGGGTCAACTGTTGATTGTTAGGGCTAAAATAGAGAGCTCTGTGTTTTGTTTTGTTAATGTGTATGCCCCAAATCAAGGACCAGAAAGAGCAGCTTTTTTACCTTGTTAAAGAATGAGCTGATTAAATATCATCAAGATCAGCTGATTATTGGTGGAGATTTTAACTGTACTTTAGATTTTACTATGGACAGGACAGGTGAGGAGCCCCATCCACAGTCATCTCAGAGCCTTAACAGTGTCGTCACACAGTTGGACCTGTTAGACACATGGAGGGTTAAACATCCACAATCCAGACAATACACATGGGTGAGGGCTGGTAATAACAGGGTCAGTGCAGCCAGATTAGACAGGTTTTACATTTCCCAGAATCTCAGCTCCAGACTAATTCACAGCAACATAAATCCAGTTGGCTTCACTGATCATCACTTTGTCACCATAGATTTGGTCAGCTCGCCAGGGGAAAGGGTTAAGTCCCACTGGTTTTTTAATAACAAACTCCTGCAAGACAGTAGATTCTGCCAGGGTTTCGAGCACTTTTGGGAGCAGTGGAAAAACAAGAAAAGTGGTTTTAGTTCTTTAAAGCAGTGGTGGGAGGTTGGGAAGGCACAAATTCGTGTTTTTTGTCAGCAGTACACCTTCCATTCCACTGCTAAAATTAAGGCAGCAGTTCAGGAGCTTGAAGCCAACATTAAGAATATTGAGGAAGGGTTACATAGGGACTCTGATCCTGCTATGGGTCATCTGCTGCAGGAGAAGAAGTTGGAGTTAAGCTCCTTCCTGCAGGAAAGAGTGAAGGGGGCCCTTGTCAGGTCTCAATTCCTCCAGCTAAAAGACATGGATGCCCCGACTTCTTTCTTTTTTAATCTGGAGAGATCGGTGGCACAAAGGAAGCAGATGACCTGCCTTAAGCTTCCAGGAGGCAGGATGACCACGAGCCCGGACGAGATGAGGAGTCATGCTGTGGATTTCTATGCTGAACTCTTCAGGGCAGAGCAGTGCAGCATGGAGTGTCGGGAGGAGCTCCTGGAGGGGCTTCCTCAGCTCAGCCTGGAGGAGAAAGCTGCGCTGGACTGTGAGCTGACTCTGGAGGAGTTGACAGCTGCTGTCAATCAGTTGGCATCAGGACGGGCACCTGGGATTGATGGTCTCTCTACTGACTTTTTTAAACGTTTCTGGAATATTATTGGACCTGACCTGCATGCTGTTTTTTTGGAGTGTTTCAGAGCAGGATCTCTTCCTGTCTCCTGTCAACGAGCAGTACTCTCCCTGCTGCCCAAGAAGGGAGACCTGGCCTTACTTAAGAATTGGAGGCCAGTGGCCCTCCTCTGCACAGACTATAAAGTACTCTCCAGAGCCCTGTCAAATAGACTTAAGGACAGCTTGGAAATGATCGTGCACACAGATCAAACATATTGTGTGCCTGACAGGACAATCATGGACAACATTTTCCTCATGCAGGATGTTATTGATGTTTGTAGGTCCTATAATAATGTCAATTTTGGTATTGTGTGTTTGGATCAGGAGAAAGCTTTTGACAGGGTGGATCACTCTCATTTGTTTTCTACACTCAGGGCTTTTGGTTTTGGTGATGGGTTTCTGGCTTGGATTAGTTTATTATACAGTGGTGCTCAATGTTTGGTGAAGACAGGTGCAGGGCTGAGTCGGCCAGTCCCTGTGCAGCGAGGGATAAGACAAGGCTGTCCTATCTCAGGTCAGCTCTACAGTTTAGCCATTGAGCCCTTGCTGCACAGGCTGAGGGGTCGGCTCAGTGGTCTTTCACTGCCTGGGTCCTCGGATCTTGCTCAACCTCCTGCTGTTTCGGCTTATGCGGATGATGTTAGTATTTTTATCACAAGCCAGGGTGATGTTCAGTGTTTGCAGGACACCCTGTCCCTGTATGAAGGGGCCTCATCTGCACGGGTGAATTGGGGAAAAAGTGAAGCCTTGTTGGTGGGACAGTGGAGGGATCAGGCAGTGCCCAATCTGCCTGGAGGTCTCGAGTGGGGGAAGGAGGGGCTGAAAGTCGCCTCGCCCTTTGGCACAAGTTCAATGCTTTGACACCACCAAGAAGCCTGATAGAGGACATTCAAAGAGCCATCGTGGATTTTTTCTGGTCTGGCAAACACTGGGTCCGGGCAGCAGTCCTTTATCTGCCTGTGGCTGAAGGGGGACAGGGGTTGATAAACATCCAGTCCAAAATTGCCTCCTTTTGAATCCAGACCGCACAAAGACTCCTGTATACCTCTGGCCCAGGTTGGCTCGATACAGCTAGACTGCTGCTGAGGAGAGCTGGGTGCTTGGGCTATGACAAACAACTGCTCCTTTTACAACCTGAAGATGTGGTTCTTGCTGGACTGACACCATTTTACAGCTCTGTGTTGCAGGCATGGCAG
Source organism: Lutjanus argentimaculatus (assembly GCA_034769285.1). NCBI lineage: Eukaryota > Metazoa > Chordata > Actinopteri > Lutjaniformes > Lutjanidae > Lutjanus > Lutjanus argentimaculatus. Next base: position 2,056,216 of record JAWZSL010000063.1, read on the forward strand.
ACTTTCCGGTTTGTACGTACCACTGATGAGACACCAGGTATGTGGTTGTTTGAGGAACCTTTGTTTTTTAATAACTTTCTAAAGACTCAGGCATTACAGTCTGCCAGCCTGCGAGCGAGTCTCACGGAAGTTGGCTGCATCAAACTGGGTCATCTGATGAAGATGACAGCAACTTCTGTGGACACCCTGAGAGCAAGGAGCAACATCACCTCTATCAGGCTTATCACCAGAGTGGTGGAGGAAGTCCGTGCTGCCCTGCCACAGTCCCTGAGAGCGTTTGCAGGGAACTGCGCTTTATGTGACCAGTGGACTGAGAACAGTGAGTACAGCTTCCCCTCTCTGCTCATTGCCCCAGCAGTGGGGGAGTGGCAAGAGGAAGGAGGTCAGCTGCTGTCATTCACAACCCCTCACCTGGACACCTTAAAGGATGCAGGGAAAAAAGCAGTTTACCATACCTGCATGAAGGTCCTGAACCTGCACTCTTTGGCAGGGCTGAAGGAGTCGAGGTGGGCTGAGTTTGTTGACACAGACGTTTCCCCGAAAGGCAGCTGGCGGTCCCTGTACAAGCTGCCCTCCAGTGGAGGCTTGTACATGGTGCAGTAGCTATGAACAGATACAGAGCGCACCTGGATCCAGGGGTGGGGGAGGAGTGCCTTTTCTGTGGTCAGACTGAGACTTTGGCACATTTGTTTGTACAGTGTCCCGGCTGTCAGCACTTTTTGAACTGTTAAGGTGGTTTCAGCGGTTGGGTGAAGCTTTTTCTTTTGGTTTGTTCATCTTTGGTCCGAAATACAGTGCTAGGAAGAAGAGTGTTCACTCAATGTTAAATTTTCAGGGAGTCACGTGGGTGCAGCGAACAAGATGGCTGTGACCTAAAAAAGCTCCTGGCCTTGAACAGGTTAATTTGAACTTTTTTATGCTCAACGACGCATTTTAATAAATAACTGAGTGCTCACATCGAATATTTAAACAATCAACGTATAAAATTCAAGTCAAAGTAAAGAAAAAAGAATGTCGACGTCGTCGTACTTTAACAAGACTTCAGGCCGCATGCCGATGATTTGCGGAAATGACTAAAATGAGTAACACGCTACAAGGTGTTGCAGCTGACGTTCCAACTATCAAACAAACAACAGCCAAGTTGAAGACGACTGTGACGGAGATGCAGGTGAGGCTGGGAGAGGCTGAAACCCGCATCGCACACCTGGAGGATGCCTCGGAGAAGTTACTGCATGATGGCGGGAGTGTAGCAAAACAGATGGAGGTTATGATGAATCCAGTACAAGCCCTTGAAAACCAGAGCAGGCGAAACAATGTGAGAATCGTGGGCTTAAAGGAGACTTTTGGCACTAATGGGACCACTGCTTGAGTGTGTGAAAAGGATTTTGACTGAAGGACTCGGAGTCGGAGTGGATGGTGAGTTTGAAATTGAGAGGACGCACCGGCAACTTTCACCACTGCTGGACCCAGATCAGCCCCCTAGACCGGTCCTGGTCCGCTTTCTGAGGCAGTCTGCAAGGGATAAGGTCGTTAATGCAGCTAAGGAAAAACGTGGGATTGCCTGGGAAGGATGCCGACTCTCAGTTTTCCCAGATCTGTCAAGAGAGCTGGTGCAGAGAAAAAAGAGAAAAGCCTACGCATCAGTTAAGAGGAAACTCCAAGAGCTCAACGTGAGGTTCACGCTGCCGTTCCCGGCGACACTGCGCTTCAAATGGAAAGGGAAGGATGTGAGTTTTAACACCACCACAGCTGCCGAGAAATTCATCAGCGAGCACCGTCATGGAGATGCCGTGCATTGAGTTCAGCAGAGCGAGGTGAGCCGCAGCATACCGTACTACTGTCAGAGGATGATGCGTCTGTTGTAAAGTGAACTGAACTGATGTAAAATACCTGTGCAGGCTGGAAGAGCTGCAAACATCGACAGCCACGGGTAGCTGTAACAATCCTACGGACCAATAGTTTTGTTTCTGTTTTGTTTTCTCTTTCTCTCTCTCTCTCTCGCCCCCTTTTTTTTTTTTTTTTTTGTTGTTTTTTTGAGTGGTGCTGAACACTCAGGGACTGGTTGGGTTCAGGCAGCCGGACACTTTTCGTTTTGTTTGTGTTAAGTTGGTTTTGATGTGTAATTGTTTCTTTTTAGTTGTTATAAAAATAAAAGGCTACTTTGGTAATGGCAAGATATTACTTTAAGGTGCTTAAAGCTGTTATGACAGAATTTGCTACATGGGTAATGGCATACATGCATACTATTCATAGAGCTCAGATATGTCCAGTAGGTTAGTAAAGTTTATGTCGTGGAATATAAATGGATGTGGAAGTCCAATTAAAAGAAGGAAAGTATTGTCATATCTAAAAAACAATCAAGCGGATATAATTTTCATGCAGGAAACAGCACATGCAGGGTTTTGAAGCAGAGAGATTTAAAACAGGCTGGGTGGGACATATATTTCACAGTTCGTTTTCAAGTAAGCGTAATGGTGTGTTGATTCTAATTAATAAGAACATAAGTTTTATTCTCTTAAAACAAACTAAAGACACAGAGGGAAGGATTGTGTGCATTGAAGCCATAATAGAGGGGATGCCTATGGTTTTATGTAATATATATGCACCCAATAAGGGGGACCAACATTTTTTCCATGAGGTTAACAAGATTCTTGGAGATACGGAGGGCCAAATTATCCTAGCAGGCGATTTTAATGAAGTGATTGATCCCATTCTAGAGAAGAGTTCCTACAGAGCACCTATATTGACTAAGGAGGAGAAGCGCTAAACATGCTGAATAGAGATTTAGGGCTAACTGATATATGGAGGCTTACTAACCCATCAGATAGGGAATATACCTTTTTCTCCCACTGTCATAAGACATATTCAAGGATAGATTTATTTTTGACAGCCACCTCCCTAATAGACAGTGTAGTTAGTTGCACCATAAAAGCAATGTCTATCTCAGACCATGCCCCAGTAGAGCTACTTATGAACATGAGCTTGGATACTGGAGGAGGGACAGGTGGAGGATGAATACTGCATTATTGCAGGATCGCTCTTTTAGAAAGACCTTAGAGGATGATTTGAAAACATTTTTTGAAATTAATATTGGCAGCACCGAGGAAATTACAACAGTTTGGGAAGCATCTAAAGCATATGTCAGAGGTAAATTTATAGCGCAGGCTGCTAAAAAGAAAAGAGAGAATTTAAATAGAACTATAGATCTAGAAAAAGAAATTAAGGATAACATTTTGATGATAAGCAATTTCAGGAGTTATGCAAGCTTAAATTTCAGTTAAATGAAATATATAATAAGAAAGCTGAATATGCACTGTATAGATTAAAGACTAATTTTTATGAAGGGGGAGAAAAAACAGGGAAGTTGTTAGCTAGACAACTGAAAGAGAAAACTTTTTCTAATACAATACAAGTAATTAAACAGGGGAATAGACAAATCTTCTCAGCCAAGGACATAAATAAGGTATTTCAAAAATATTATGAAGAGTTATACACATCATCAGCAGCTACTAATATCACACAAAAAGAGATAGAACAGTTTCTCTCAAACATAGACATACCCAAGCTGCAACCTGAAGAAGCAGAGGGATTAGAGTCACCTATAACAGAAGCCGAAATAAGGACAGCAATTTCTGCAATGAAAAATGGGAAATCACCCGGCTATGATGGGCTCCCAGCGGAATATTATAAAGAGTTCATAGATATCATCGCTCCAATATTACAAAAAGTTTATCAGGAGATGTTTAGGAAGGGAAGCATAGCACCAACCTTTAATGAAGCCTTGATTTCGGTCATCCCTAAAACAGGAAGAGATGTTACCGACCCCTCCAATTTCACACCCATAAGTTTGCTTAACTTGGACTGTAAAATTTTGACCAAAATCTTAGCCATGCGCCTGCAGCGGGTGCTACCAAGCATCATTCACCACAATCAAGTGGGTTTTATGAAAAATCGATCGTCCACTGATCATGTAAGATTGCTAATACATCTAATGTGGCTAAGTCAGCCTAAAGACATCCCTGTAACCGCTATCTCCTTAGATGCGGAAAAAGCCTTTGACAAGGTGGAGTGGCGTTTTTTGTTCTCCACCTTGTCTCATTTTGGCTTTAATTCAAACTTCATTACGTGGGTTAAAATGCTATATAAAGAACCAAAGGCCGCAGTGACGACAAATGGAGTGGTGTCCCCTTTTTTTAGCCTCTCTAGGGGGACAGCCAGGGGTGCTCGTTAAGCCCTTTATTGTTTATAATTTTCCTAGAAATATTGGCAGTCACTATTAGGGCACACCCTGACGTTAGAGGGATCAGGGGAGGGGATAGGGAACACAAATTGCTGCTTTATGCAGATGATATATTGGCAACAATATCTGACCCGCTGACATCCCTACCACATTTAATGGACACAATTCAATCATTTTCAAAATTATCAGGTTACTCCTTTATAAATTGGAATAAATCTGAAGCTATGCCCCTTTCCAAATCCTGCCTTCCATTCATGGTAGAGAAGTTCAATTTTAAATGGGTCCGCAAGGGAATGAAATATCTTGGTGTCAAACTTTCTCAGGGCCCAAAGGAAATGGTGATGCTGAATTTAAATCCACTACTACAAAAAATTAAAACAAACCTAGATAAATGGGAGAAGATCAACCTCACATTGTGGGGGAAAATTAGTATCATAAAAATGGTAGTGGGTCCTCAAGTTAATTATATTACCATGATGCTTCCAGTCAAGATTCCATGCACTATTTTTAAGCAATTTGATGTTATCATAAAAAGTTTTCTGTGGAATGGGAAAAGGGCAAGAATTAAATTGAGAAAGTTATGTGCCCATAAGGAGAAAGGTGGGTTGGGCCTTCCGGACCCCAGACTGTATCATTTATCCTTTGAAATGGCTATGATAGCCAAATATTGGGATGGGACTGAGGATAAAGCAGATTGGATGGATATTGAACGTGAGCTGTGCAGGCCTTTTAATCCTATTGAAGTTTTGTCTCAACCCCCATGCAATATCTCAAACCCAGTTCTTTTACATTCAAGAGATGTTTGGATCAGACTGCACAAAATGTTAAAACTTGCACATGAGTTACAAGGATACTCTTCATTGTGGCACAATCCTGCAATCCGTATTGGGAAGAATACTGTGTACTGGAGGCAGTGGCATTCCCGTGGCATAAGCACCATTGGTGATTTGTATGAAAATGGTGTGTTCAGGTCATATAATAATATAAAGGAACATTTTGGTCTGGTTTGGGAAGGAAATTCCTGGAAATACTTGCAGATAAGAAGCTGTTTGATGTCTAAATATCATAATGAGACTGATAATATAATTTCAAACTATATGCAACTACCACGGGAGAACCATAAAGCCTCGCAATTTTATAAAATGATTAACTCCTCCCAGAGTACTGACTTGATGAGTGTGAAAATGATATGGCAACGGGACCTCGGAGACGACATTGGGGATGATAAATGGTCCAAAATTGTTGCAGATTCACTCAATATAAAGTATTGCACATATACTACTTTACACCATCCAGACTCCATAGTATGAAGTTGTTGAACAATAACCTGTGTTGGAAATGTAAGACGGAAATAGGAACCTTCCTACACTGTATGTGGGAATGTGGATTGGTCAAACCACTTTGGAAAAAGGTATTGGAAATCCTGAGTAGATGGTCCGGTTCAGAGGTCCCTTTGAGCCCATTGTTGTGTTTGCTAGGGGACCGGTCGCAAGTGCCTAACATATCCAAATGTGCATTCTCTATTATTATTGTGAGTCTGATTACAGTCTGTCGAGTTATCCTAAGACACTGGAAGGAAGCAAGGGCTCTAAATCTGAAAGAATGGGTTGATAAAATGGTAGAAATAGCATCTTATGAAAGTATGCTCATTAGAGTAAATGGTAACTGGGAGGAAGTAGTGACAACTCTCTGGGACAGCTTCTATGCTCTGTGGGGGGAGGATGAGGAGTTAATTGTACATTTCTGATTGAAGATCTTTGTTTTTCTGGTTTTGACGGTGGTTGTTTATTGATGTACAGTAGGTCTTGCAATGTTTAATAAAGGGATTTTGAAAACCAAAACCTCTCCTCTCCTCTCCTCCCCCCTCCTCTCCTTCCTCTCCTCCTCTCTCCTTCCTCCTCCTCCTCTCCTCTCCTCTCCCCTCCTCTCCTTTCCTGTCCTCCTCCTGTCTCTCCTCTCTCTCCTCTCCTCTCCTCTCCTCTCCTGTCCTCCTCCTGTCCTCCTCCTGTCCTCCTCCTCTCCTCCTCCTCTCTCCCTCCTCCCTCCTTCCTCTCCTCTCCTTCCTCCTCCTGTCCTCCTCCTCTCCTCTCCTCTCCTCTCCTCTCCTCTCCTCTCCTCTCCTCCCCTCTCTCCTCTCCTCTCCTTCTCTCCTCTCCTCTCCTCTCCTCTCCTCTGCTCTCCTCTCCTCTCCTCTCCTCTCCTCTCCTCTCCTCTCCTCTCCTCTCCTCTCCTCAGTCCGTACCTGCTGGATGATCCAAGCCTGTTTGGATGGACTCTGTTTGGGAGGAACTTTACCAAACAGCTTCCAACCGGCAACACTGTGACTGACGGAGCGCTGCCTCCTGCTGCACACACAGACACACACACAGAGACACACATACAGACACACACACACAACACACACACACACACACACACACACACACACACACACACAGATAAGGTTCAATTATCACCTCCTGCTGTGACAGATTTACTACATTTCCCAGAATGCATTTTGATACGTAAACAACCCAACATTTCTGTGGTCACAAAACCCAAACTCCCATAAATCTCTCTGATGACACGACCTGAATGTCCTCTAAAGACATCACTTTCTATTCAGAGTTGGACTTTTCATTCTCCAGGACTGGGGTCCACGGGCGCCGACACACCGGCACGAGACTCGAGAACACTGAGAAACAAAAAATGTCAACTGATGATGTAATGTTAGATGTTGTGATATGGTGAGGACTCCTCCCAATATTTTTAGGAAATTTACAAAATTCCTATCTACCATCTTGATGAGTTTTAAACCTGCGTGCTTCTGTGTTTCGTCTGGTGGTTTAAATAATTATTCAGTCCCTCCAGGAAACTGATGCTGCGATTGAAACGATTCACATAAACTCAACCAGTCCCTGTGAATTCTTTGTGGCCTTGCAATTTTGTCCAAATCTACAACTTTTCTTCAAATTTGGCATCAAACATGTTTGTCTCAATGAACCCAGTCAGCGTTTTGTTTTATTATTCACTAGATTTTTGCATCTATACATTTTTTTCATTTTGTCACAGGCACTGAAAAGAATAGAAGGTCTGTCATTGTTGTTGACATTAATCAGCTTTAGCTCTGTGCACGTCTTCATCTACAAATCAAGCAGATTTAGTCAGTTTTTGTACTTGTGACCCTGTTTGGTGACGTTACTTAGAACACTCAGAACAGAGTGTGGTTCTGTTCTCCCTGGAACAAGTTGCCTTTGACTGTAATAAATTATATATATTTAAAAAATCACAACTTTCTTTTGCCATTTTCACTTGCTCCAGCAATTTCATTCCAAAAAAAGCCTAAAAATGTTTTTAGAACAGCTGCTATAAAGTCAGGCATTTTAGGCACCACAACCCCTTGTGAAATCCTGGAGGGACTGGTTAGTGAGGCGGAAGAACATCATTTTAACATTAATCAACATTATCATGCACAACTGAGCATAGTGCACGCACACAGCTGTGAAAATAACATGCAGACATGAAGTTTATTTCTGACACTGTCTGTCCGAAGAGCCTCATGAAATGATATTTTGCAATTCTTAATATTTTAAACTAATTAAATGTGTTAAAAGAAGTTATTTGATGTTTTCAAACATCACTCAGAAGCTGCTGATGATGGTTCACACCGGGCACACTTCAGTTCAACATAGTCGACTTAATAAAATTAATGATCACTCGAAGTTAAAAAGTAAAACTCTGAAAAGGCTCTTTGGCACTTGGTGTGAGGCTTCAGATGGATTCTTCAGGAGATTTTGGCATCTTTCTTCAGTGAAGCGCTTTTTGTCACAACCACCTGCTTTAGTCTGAGATTCTAAATATCAAATCAAATCTCAGTCCAGCGCATTTTATCCCTCCAGCGCAGCGCACAGTTTACATGTTCACTGTTTAATGTTTTGATACAAAGCTGGTGTCAGACATCATGTTGTGTGTCTGATTGAGATGGTAAAGACACAAGTTATGTTAATAAATAATCATGCTCGTTAACCAATTAATTAAAGCGCTCAGTGAGGTCGGCCGGTAACACACAAAACACACACACTACCCCACATGACAATTAAATCTTAAGAATAATAAAGCAACATACCATGACTACATGTGTGGCCCTTTGAAACACCAGTTAAATTTATTAGTCTATGGTAACTTTTCAGCTGCAACTTCAACTTCTGGGGGGATTAATAAAACCAAACTATCAACTACTATCAGCCTGACCTGTAAATCTATTAGTAATCGTATCAGTACAGTCCCTGTATTGATCTAGTATTAATTAGTATCTATGTTGTATTGATGTAGTATTGGTCTAGCATTAATCTAGTATTGATCAGCCTCATGTCTGATTTACCTGCTGAAGTACTCGACGATCCCCGGCCTCCTGGACTGCAGCTCAGACTCTGACCCTCCAACGTCCTGACCCAGCTGACCCGGAGCACTCTGCCTGCTCGCGCACTCATACGTGTTCCTGGACGGAGTGGTGGCGGCATGGAGGTTTGGCTCGCCCAGTGGCGGTGGCTCAAAGGCGTCATCATCAGAGATGACCTCCAGTGGATGAGAGGTCAAACCCCCCTCCTGTGTGTCTGAGTCTGAGGCGACGGTCACAGGGTTTAAATCTACCTGACAGGTAGCCCCGCCCCCACTGTGACCCTCACCCTCCAGTCTATGGCAGCGGTCGGTGCAGGACGCCACGCTGCCTGAGCACATTGAGGAACACGTCATTTCCATATTTGGACTGATCCTCTCTGTTTGGGTGACATCATCTTTCAGACTAAGCCCCGCCCCCTGATCATCACCAGCCATCTTGACATCAGAGCACCGTCCGATTGGTCCTCTCAGGCAGAGTGTACAAGCGACGAGAGCCACACACTGCGTCGAAGAGCCGGACATCACCTCCTCGCTGTATCCTGAACATGTGACCTGCTCTGCACCTGGACAGACGGAATGACCTCGGGCGATGACATCAGCAGAGGAGGAGGGCTGATGATGATGACACGGCGAGGACTCGTTTATAGTCACCGCTGACTCATCATCACTTCTTTCCATTTCACTCCACAACAGTCTGAAGCTGACAAACACACATATTCTGTTTTATTTTGAAGGTCTAGTTTTATTTTGAAAGTCTAGTCATTAACATATCATTCAGGTGATATTACACATTTTATTTTGAAGGTAAATTCCTCCAGTTTCCGTTGATATTCCATGTTTTATTTTGAAGGTCTAGTATTATTAATTATTAACGTGTCATTCTGGTGATATTCCAAGTTTTATTTTGCAAGTGATCCCCCTGCTTTCTGGGTTTGTCATAAAACAGGTTTTATTTTGTAGGTAAACCCCACTGGTTTCCATTCATGTTACATGAGTTTTATTTTGAAGGTGAGCCCCCCATGGCTTCTGGTCATGTTTTATTGTGAAGGTGATCCCGTTGATGCCTGGTCTTGTTATATTAGGTTTACTTTGAAGGTCTGATTTTATTAATTATTAGTGTATATTTCAGGTGATACTTCAGGTTTTATTTTGAAGGCAAACCACATGATTCCAGTTTTGTTATATTAGGTTTTATTGTGATGGTCTGCTTTTATTATTTATTAACAGATCATTCAGGTGATATTCTAGGTTTTATTTTGAAGGTAACCCCACTGGTTACGAGTATTGTTATATTCTAGGTTTTATTTTGAAGGTTGTCCCCGCTGCTTTCCTGTCTTGTCATATTCTAGGTTTTATTTTGAAAGTCTTGTTTTATTAGTTATTTATGTATCAACCAGTTAATATTCCAGGTTTTATTTTGAAAGTTACCCCCGCTTGTTTCCTGTCTTGTCATATCCTAAATTTTATTTTGAAGGTTACCCCCACTGGTTTCCTGCCTTGTCATTGTCTAGGTTTTATTTTGAAAGTGTTGTTTTATTAGTTATTAATGTATCAATCAGGTGATAGTATAAGTTTTATTTTGAAAGTCTTGTTTTATTAGTTATTAATGTATCAACCAGGTAATATTCCAGGTTTTATTTTGAAGATTACCCCCGTTTGTTTCCTGTCTTGTCATATCTTAAGCTTTATTTTGAAGGTTACCCCCTCTGGTTTCCGGCCTTGTCATATTCTAGGTTTTATTTGAAAGTGTTGTTTTATTAGTTATTAATGTATCAATCAGGTGATAGTATAAGTTTTATTTTGAAAGTCTTGTTTATTAGTTATTTATGTATCAACCAGTTAATATTCCAGGTTTTATTTTGAAAGTTACCCCCGCTTGTTTCCTGTCTTGTCATATCCTAAATTTTATTTTGAAGGTTACCCCCACTGGTTTCCTGCCTTGTCATTGTCTAGGTTTTATTTTGAAAGTGTTGTTTTATTAGTTATTAATGTATCAACCAGGTAATATTCCAGGTTTTATTTTGAAGATTACCCCCGTTTGTTTCCTGTCTTGTCATATCTTAAGCTTTATTCTGAAGGTTACCCCCGCTGGTTTCGTGTCTTGTCATATTCTAAGTTTTATTTGAAGGTTACCCCCTGCTGGTTTCCGGTCTTGTTGTCGGTAACTTGTCGGTTCTCCTCTCACCTCTCTGGATCTCCTGTCAGCGCTGCTCGGCAGAAACACACCCGGCGGCGGCTCCTTCTCCTCGGTGAGCAGACAGCGGAGTCCTGGGGAGCGTCATACCGGGACACGGAGCCCTCAGGCCGGCAGAGAGACGCTCGTTCCGGCCGCTCTCCGGGTGTCTCTCTGTGCTGCTCTCATCCTCGGCGGTGACAGGTGAGCCCGCGGCGGAGAGACGCCATGTTTAGAGGTCCGGTGACGTAGAGAAGGTTACGTCAGCCTGACGTAGACGATGGATGAGTGGACGTTGAGGAATATATTAAAGGTAACTTTTAGATTTATTATTATGACATCATGACAAACAAATAAACCGTGTTGTTACTTATTATTTATTGATAAACAAGTTTTTAGATTCACAACCGTCTTCACCAGTTTTTGATTGATGTTAATAATGTTAATAATAAAAAACAAGTTTTTATATGTGATGAAACCGCCTGAAGTCCAATGAATCCATCTGCTGTGTCATTATTTAAAATATATTTTTTTAAAGCTTTCTTTTTTTTCTGTTCTATTTTTTGTCTGATCTAATTTTCAGTTGATTTAGAATATTTATTCTCTCATTATGGTGATTTTTTAATGTGCTTTTTATGCTTTGCTTTCATATTCCTGTTTTAAAATTATTCTTATATATTTGTTTATTGTTTATTTTATTTGGCACATGTTAAAAAGTCAACATTACAAATACCATAAAAATTGACAATCACTGATATAAGAATTTCTTTTTAAAAAGAAAAAAAAAAAACAAAAAAACAAAGGGAAACATGCAAGGAGGTCCTAAAAACCCTCAAGGGGCTTGACAAGAGGACTTCCCTAGATGAACATTAAATTGGATATTGTCATATGCATAAAGGTATAAAATCACTCGGATGCTCACACACACGAGCGCGCGCGCACACACACTCACACACAGATCAGGTGGGTATTATTGATACAGCAAGAAATTTTTCACAGATTTTTTAAATGATTCATAAGAAAGTTTAACAAAGTGGGGAGGAAGTGAATTCCATAACTTGGATCCTCTGTAAGAGATCTTAAATTGGGATGATGTAGTTCGTGATTGTGGTGGCCGGAGCTGGGATGCTTTTCGGGTTAAATAATTGTGAAATTGATTGTTTAAAGAAAAGAAACTGTGAAAGAAAGTGGGAAGTGTTTTATTTAAAGAACCATATACAAACTGAGTAATTTGGAGACTATTAATCTGATAAATATTGAGAATGCCAAATTTACGAAACAAAGGTAACGAATGACTTCTAGGGGCTGAAAGGGCAATGATCCTCATTGCTCGTTTTTGTAACTTAAAAATTGGTTGCAGTTTTGTTTGGTGAGTACTGGCCCAGGCAATGTTGCAGTAACTGATAAAGGGATAAATCATAGAATAATATAGGTTGAGGGAAACTTTTGTGTTTAAAAGATAACGAATTTTTCCAATTATCCCAATATTTTTTCAATTTTAGATGAAATAAGTGAAATATGAGGTTTCCAAGATAGGTTTTTATCAATTAGTACACCAAGAAAACGAGTCGAATCAACATTAGTTATTGAAACATTATCAATCAACACTGTTATATTCTTGTCGAGTTTCTTGTGATTGTTACTAAACAGAATAAAATTTGTTTTCTTAGTGTTTAGTGACAGTTTGTTGATTTTGAACCATTTAGAGATTTTATCTAATTCTTCATTGACAACTTTCGCAATTATATTAGGATTTCTGTGGGAAAAAAACAAAAACAAATTAGTATCGCCAGCAAATAAAATTTTGGATAATTGAATTGATACATTGGACAAATCATTAATATAAATAAGAAATAACAATGGCCCGAGGATTGATCCCTGGGGAACACCACATTTTATAGTGAGAGGAGGAGAGTTCACTCCTTTGAAAGTTACAAATTGTTTCCTGTGGTCCAAATAACTGGTAAACCACAACAATGCTTGCTCACGCAGTCCCAAATATTTCAGTTTTTGCAACAAAATAAGGTGATCTATGGTGTCAAAAGCTTTTGACAAATCTAAAAAAATTCCAATAGTGTGTTCTTTGTTATCATTGGCTCTGTGCAATTCATTAGTAAGATGGGTGATAGCCATGTAGGTAGAACGGGATTTCCTAAAACCATATTGATGTTTGTATAATATTTCATTTTTGTCAAGGTAGTTCAGTAATCTGTTATAGGCTAGCTTTTCAAGAATCTTTGAAATAGAGGGTAGGATGGAAATTGGTCTGTAGTTAGTAAATATTGCAGAATCTTCAGCTTTGTATGTGGGAATGATTTTGGCCATTTTTAATTCCTGGGGCACAATTCCACTTGAAAAGGACAAGTTAAATATATGTGTCAGTGGTTTGACAATGGCATCAGAAACCACTTTAAGTAGCTCTGCACTTAAATTATCATAACCTGGAGCTGAATTCTTCAAAGAGCCTAATATCTCAGAGACTTCACTGCAGGTAACAGGCTTAGATGAAGTCCACCAGTAGGGGGTGGTGTTATAAATTGAAGTGGGCTTTCATTGACCACAGGAATTTTGGAGGGCAATGCTGGTCCTACTTCGGTGAAAAACTGATTAAAGTTGTGGGCTATAGTTATAGGATCCTTTATTAGTGATCCATTGATTCTAAATTCATTGGGAAAAGATTTCTGTGTTTTTCTTTTTGAATTTTATAGACACCCAGAGCCCATATTATTTTACACTTGGAGATTCGGTACTGAATATGTCTTACCCCTCTAATAATATGATTTATTGTTTCTGTATTGTATAAATTGCCTATGAGTAGGATTAGAGAGATATTTTTTGTATATTTATGTTTATTTCTAAGGGACTTGATAATTCCTATGGTTACCCATGGCTTTGTTGGTTTAGAGTGAGACTTAGAATTCCTCTTCTTTTCAGGAAAGGCACATTGTAGGATTTGATTACTTCATTAATGAATACAGTGTATGCCTTCTGCGGGTCATCCAAGTCCAAAACAGTATCCCATGAAAGATGCTCAATGAGCTCCTTAAATTGTTAATAGTAAATGTGTTGATTAATCTATAGGTAGATGGGTTGGAGTTATTGTCCATAATAGAAGAATGTGCAGAAGTCATGAGAAATATTGGAAGGTGATCTGATATGTCTATACAAAGGATTCCTGAATTCATTTTTTTATCAAGCACATTAGTGAAAATATTATCAATCAGCGTGGCTGAAGTTTCAGTTACTCGAGTTGGTTTGGAGATCACAGGGTAAAAAAAAGTGTGAAAACATTGTATCCAAAAATGAATGAATTTGAGTATTCTTAACAGAGTCTATAATATTAATATTAAAATCTCCCATTATATAACAGTCTTTTCTCTCTCTGGATACAATGTCAAGCACATCTGTCAAGTGAGAGTTAAAGTCACTGATGCTCAGATTTGGTGGTTTATAAATACATCCAATGATAGTATGATTATATGTTTCTATAAAAACACTCTCACCAAAGGACATGAAGCTTTTTTCAATATCATGCCTTTCCTTATACTCTAGGCAGGTGTTTACATACAGAGAGGTTCCTCCGCCTGCTTTATCCGTTCTAAGTCTATATACGTGATTATAATTCTCGATACCATACATGTCACAGTTTTCTTGATTTAACCAACTTTCTGAGACTCCCACTGCAGAGAAGGTGTGTTTTAGATTAGAGAGGCAGAGTGTAAGTAAATCAAAATTCTTTGGTATACTGCGAGCATTAATATGCAAAAGTGAGAGGTCATCTTTCTTTTTGAATTGATCATTGATATATTTAAAGTCCTCTTCCAAGAGATAACTACAATCAGACATAAGGGTTTGTTTCATGTCAGATAAACAATTCATATCCGGGTCATTGCTACACAGTATATCACTTGAGGGTGAGTCACCTCGAACAAAAACCTCTGCAGGATCAAAAGTGATTACACCATTTGGCTTGACCTTTGACTTCTTCTTAGATTGTTGGTCATGCAGAATATTAAGCTCAACATTATTAACATGACTGAAAGGAAATTGGTCCATGTATGGCATGATCGTTATTAAATTCATACAAATCAAAATTGTTTTTAGTCAGCCAACTAGAAGAGAAGTCAAGGTTAGTCAGACAAAGACTAAAACTATAATGTAGTAGGCTACACACATTAATATGTAGTTGGAAAAATTCACTTTAATCTTTTGGAAATCAACAGAAGACTTAAACTCACTCATACAATAATAATCAGATGTTTCAAAAGAGACTTGTTTAAGCAAGACATTTGATGTCAGGATCATGATTATATAAGATGGTCGATATTGTGGGGCCCTGAGATTCACTTTTTGGTTGTTGAAGAGAATAATAAAAATAGTCTTTTAAATGTTCAATTGCTAAATCATATGGTCCATAGACGATATCAGATTGCATGGTTGGTGATAATGACATGGTGGTTTGATAGAAAGAAAAAATAAACATAATTAAAAAGTAATCACCTTAAGTACAGTATTATGAGTCCTGTTAGCACATCCTCAATGATGTGTGGCTTCTGTCGTCTGGGGCTTTCGTGGTTTAACAACCAGTCTGTCATAGTTGATGACAGCATAATTTCCTTGTTCTCTGGCCTGTTTCATTGCTGGGATGAGGTCTGCTCTCTTCTTCCGTAGCAGGTCAGAGAAGTCCTCATTTACATATATTGTAGTGTTCTTAAGGTGAGCTCTCGCTTTGGCAAGGATGAGTTCTTTGTCTTTATACCTTAAGAGTTTCACAACAATTGGTCTTGCTTTTCCGGAGTTTTGCTTGACATTTCCAGTGCGATGGGCTCTTTCGATTTCAATAGTCTTTGGGTCAATTTTCAGCTTGTTGTTAAAAAACTCTCTGACCTTCTGCTCGGTATCTGACCAGGGCTCATGGGCAGTGTCCTGCTTCAGACCATCAATTATAACGTTGTTTTGTCGACTCTGGTTTTCTATATAATCAATTTTGGAGATGATGTCTTTGATTTCAGAGTTCACACACTGAGAGGACAGTGACTGCAGTTGTGATTCAAATGAACCAACTTTCTTCTCCATATCTCTCAAGTCATCAATTTGGGCTTGAGAGAATTGAAGGCTGGATTTGATCTCCTGTACCTCTTTCATAATTCCATCAGTCCCGGTAGTTGTAGATTTCCAGGATCATCTTGGTGAAGGACATGAAGATTGTCTCTTGTCTGTTAAGCATTTCCACATATAATGACCTTTGTTGCTCCATCATCTCTCTCATGGTCTCCATTGAGACATAGTCCTCATCATTAGTGGTATTTTTTTTGTTGCCACGGGACATGCTTACCCGCTGATGAAGTTGAGATGGATGGATTTTCCAAGTTGTTGAAGAGTTCCCCTGAGGCCTTGTCAATCCAGACAGTCCTCTCCACTTGCTTAGGCTGAATCAGTCACAGCAGAGGAGTAGGCCGAGGTGGTGGGAATCCACCAAATATCAGAAAAACAAAAAACCATCCGCAGGTTTTGGTTGCCTGTCCACTTTTGTTATCATAAAAAAAATCAAGTAGCACATAAGATTAAGAGCTTCCAAGTCATTAAAATGTAAAATTATAGTAAAAACAAGTTGGAGTGCTGCTGCTCAGAGTGCTTAGGGGTCTGACGTCACAACCTCAGAGCTGCAAACAGGAATTTAATTTTCTTGTCACATTTCCATCTTATCTTCATCGTGTGTAATTGTCAATTAAATTTGATTTGATTTTTATGTGCTGTTCTTCTTTACCTGTTTATCTGTCTATTAAAATGTCATTAAAAAATTATGATGAGATATGTTTTATGAAATGACAAGAAATTAACTAAAATGTCGTTCTGGCAAAGTAATTACATTTAAAAGGTCAAGAATGAACTTGAACTACTGAATAATTCTTTTTTTAATTTAATATATATATATTTAATATATTTTATATTATTGTGTATGTGTATACAATAAATATATGTATATATGGAATCAGACCTTTGGGGATCTTGTATTTTGCACATTTGCATATTTTCATTACTGTAAATTAAACAATAAAACCTGATGCTGATTCATGGATTTTGTGTAAAATAAAAGTTATCATGTCAAACATATAAATATTTTTTCAGCCTGTTTCATGCTGCTTGTGTCTTTCTGTGAACCTGCACTGTTTGCTGTTAGATTAGTTATTGTTGTTGCTTTTGTTTACTTGCTTTATAAACTGTGAAGCACTTTGTCTATAAATAAAATATATTATTAAAAATACTGCAACACAATACTGGAATACAACATCTCTGTGTGACTCAGAGGTGTCATGTGACTACACACTGTTCCTTTAAGGCTCAGGAACAGCAGCTGGATGCAGACAGACAAGTGTGTGACAACTGACAGATGTGAGACAGATGACAATGTTACATTTGCATTTGTTTTTATTATTTTGCAAATAAATGTAAAATATCATCTATTAAATCATAAAAAGCATCAATGTGCATTTTGTACACATTTACAGACTATTTCAGCAACATAATTAACGAATTGAATTCATTGCATCATCCAATCAGAATACAGAGCTTCAGTGGGCGGGCTTATATCAGACGATCCACACTCAGGGTGCATCCCAACACTCGAACAATGACATTGTTTAATGTGTCAGAGAAAGATCTGGAACGTGGCCCTGATCTGCACATCAGATTCTAAAGAGCAAAGAAAACATCTGTTTGTTTGATGCAGATTCCTGCAAAAATCAGCACAATCACTGCAGATGGCGAACAGACATTTGAGTGAGAGGGTCAAAGTTCAAGGCGTGAAGTTTGGAAGCAGTCTTGTCTGAATTAGTGTGTTTTGGATCAGAGCAGCTGCAGACACAACTGACAGTAAAAAGAAGAAGTCAGAGGTTTGAAACGCAGCTTCAGTGTCTGAAACATCGCAACAAACCAGGAGATGCTGAGCTGAGAAAGGTCAAAGGTCACACCCTGACTCTTCAACTACGACTCCCACAGAGCTTTGCTGTCAGAATCATCCAATCAGAGAGCTTCAGGCTATGTTCCTGTGCAGCTGAAGTTACAGGTTTATTTTTATCAGAAATTTCAATTTGATGCAATTCTGATGTCACAGCTCTAGATGGCGCTGTTTCCCTGGCAACGGACTCCGAGGTTCATGGGTACTGTAGTGTTTAAACTGGAGGAGCAAAAACTGGATTCTGTTCTTGAATGATCAAGTAACTAACTGTAACTGTTTAAAGACTTCCTGGACCATAGGCCCCGCCCACTTCAACCAATTATCTGATTGGTTAAAACAGCAATTCAAGTATTATATCATAAACAATAAACATTCAAGTTTTTATATTTTCTCTCAGTGTTACAAAGTCCACCTAAGAAACTGCCAGTTATATGAATATAATATGATATATTCATTCCTCGCTGGCCCCTCAGTGCTGCTTGTGCTGCTGATGTTTTGTTGGTCTGTGAGAAACTCGCACTAGTTGCTGCTGCTTCTTTTCGAGCGTTTCCACCAAAATGAAATTTGTTCAGAAGAGTTGGTTGCATGCAGGAACCAAAAATAGCAGGTTTACCTGGGAACATTACGTCCCTTCCAAATTTATGTTCCGTTAAAAAATCTTAAAATCTTATTCCACATTTCCACCGGTTCTGAGTAGAATCATTGTAATCAAAGATCATCATCAACAGGGCGCTGCACCGCGACCTGTAGAACATGATCACGCTCACTTTGGTTCCCAAGGAAAACCTGCCTTTTTTTTGTTCTGGCTGGGAACCAGCTTTTCACGTTCTGAACCAATTTATTTTGGTAGAAATGCTCAGAAGGGTTTTGAATGAAGAGCCTGAAGAGGAACAGGGCTGGTTCCATGTTGGTTCCCAGCTGGAAACTCAAAAAATAGCATGTTTTCTCAGGGAACCAAAGAAGCCATGTCATATTTGACAGACTGTGCACATTGTGAAACACCCCCTGTTGATGACACCTTTGATCACAATGAAAGATTCCAAGTATTTTACGGAACCTGTTCAAGAACCAGAGCTTACTTGGTGGGAAAGGGCCTTCTGTGTTTCTCGTTCTGGTGCAAGAACCTAATTATGAACCTTTCTGAGCATTTCCACCAACAAATGAACTGGTGCAGAACATGAAAACTTGGTTCCCAGGTACAACCAGAGACTAGTAGATCTTCCTTGGCAACCAAAGTGGCGGTGTCATATTCTACAGGATGTGGTGCACGCCCTCTATTGATGTCATCCTTACTTACAATGGTTCTACTCAAAACAGGTGGAAATGAGGACTGATTCAGACAGCACCAAAGTTCCAAGGATCTTGAATGGAACAGGTTCAAGAATTAGGGATGCACGATAACTATCGGTACCGATAATTATCGGCCCAATATTGGAAAAAATGACGTCACACAGATAAGTCTGATAATGAAATTTTTTTTGCTGATAACTACATCCAATTATAAATAGCCAACATTGCCTTGATTTTGCTCATTTTCAGTCCGTTTGTTTGCTCTGTGTTGCTGGCGCCTGCTGTTGTCACGCCATAACGTCATATTGATGCGCCACCTCAAACATAAACATGGTGCCACCATCACCAGTGTGGGCATTTTTCACTATTTCTGAAAAAGACAACGCGATTCAGTATGCAATAAATGTTCAGCCGAAGTGCCGAGAGGAGGTAAAAAGTCTACCAGTTTCAACACATCCAACCTTATTAGCCACTTAAAAGTTTCACCATAGAAACAACGGTATATGGAAAGAGTATGAGAATGAGAGGACTGCTGCGCTAACGCTGCACCGCCAGCCAGCAAGGAGTCTGGCCCAGGGATGTCGACGACTAATTTCCCTGAAGATTAAACGCAAAATTTAATTTAGACTAGTCAACTAGTCTAACACTAAGAAAACACACAGAAAGCAGTTAAAATTGAATCAGAATTTATTAATTTTAATGTTAAATACTGTCCGTAAAAATACTGTGCGTATTAAGAGCCATTTGAAGCCGTTAATCACAGTCAACAATCGCCAAATCGTACTTTAAATGCTGCTGAACTGCACGCTACTTTGCGCTGTGCAATACAAACAATACACATTAATATACAATATATGACAACAACTCACTAAATGCTTCACCTTTTCAGACCGAAGAGGATGACAGTGTCTGCGGGTAAACAACCTGAAGCTGACTGTCAGCTGTCAGCCCGCCACATAGTGTGGCTAACGTTAGCAGTGCTAGCAGCAGCAGCAGCAGCTTCTCCAGGTTTAAGTCCGTGTCTGTACTTAATGTGGTCACATGTTGCTCAAGTCGAGTGAATATATGTATCAGCTTATTCTGTCACAGTCTACATTCAACATTATTTCTATCGTCTAGATTAAAACACTGCGAAACCACGCTGTTTTTTTCGAGCTGTCATCTGTCCGACTTTACTGATATAAACATCTGTGGTTGCCTAGGTGATGGGCGAGAGGGGCTGAACTATATAATGTACTCGCAACACACATTCAAACGCTCATCCAAAACAACGTACAGAGTTTTCATTCTGTAAATCTTTTATTTTTGTATGGACAGTGATGCACCGAGTTTTTATTCTGTAAAATCTTTTTTATTGAGTGATGCAGCTGAGTGAAGCAATAATATATGGGTTTTTTTTGAGTCATAACTTTTCTTGTTTTTGTTGTGATTACAACACTAGTGATGTATGTTACAGAGGCAGAGTTTTAATGTTAAATTCATCTTTACTCACGACATCTTTGCCTTTCTTTACCTCAGGTGTATATATAAACTATTAAATATGTTATCGGGTATCGGTATTGGTTATGAGAAGCAGGAAGTTATCGGTTATCGGTATCGGTGGGAAAAAACAGTTACCGTGCATCCCTATCAAGAATCAAAGCTAATTTGGTGGAGAAGAGCCCTCAGAGACACCGGGCACTGCTTTCAGACCACCGCTCGGACAGAGACAGCAGCTTCATCACAAGCAGAGCGACAAAACACAGACAACACGAGTGAAGCTGAATAACTGCTGTTGAAGCTTCGAAGCCCAAAGAAGACCGTTTGGAACAGCCCTTGTTTTATTCCAGACATTTGTCAAATCCAACATGGTTACATTCATGCGTAGCCGCACTTGTGCAGCTTCAGGTTGCGTTGGTCCGAGTATCTCTTCCCACACTTGTCACAGATGTACTGCTTGCCGCCGGCGTGGACGTGCCTCTTGTGTGTCCTCAGGTGGCTGCCCTGGCTGAAGCTCTTGCCGCAGATGTCGCAGCTGTACGGCTTCTCTCCGGTGTGGACGCGCAGGTGCAGCTTCAGGCTGTTGGCATTATTGAACCTCTTGTCGCAGAAGCTGCAGGCAAACGGCCGCTCTTCAGAGTGCGTGCGGCCATGTGAGATCAGACTGCTCTGCTGGCTGAACGTCTTGCCGCACTCCTGGCAGCTGAACGGACGCTCACCAGTGTGGATCCTCCGGTGGATCTTCAGGTTCACTGACTGGCGGAAGGTCTTCCCACAGAGGTCGCAGCTGAACGGTCGCACGCCACTGTGGATCCTCTGGTGGTTCTTGAGGTTGACGGCGTGGCGGAAGGTTTTGGGGCACTCCTCACATTTGAAGGGTTTCTGTCCGGTGTGGATGAGCTCGTGTGTTTTGAGCGTGACGGCACGGGTGAAGCCTTTCCCGCAGATGCGGCAGATGAAGATTTTCTTGCCAGTGTGGGTGTGTGCATGGCGGTGCAGGTTCTGCAGCAGGTTGAAGCGACGGCCGCACACCTCACAGCCATGCGGCTTCTCCCCTGTGTGAATGATGGAGTGTGTCTTGAGTTGCGTCTGCTTGGAGAAACACTTGCCGCACTGCGGACACTTGTACGGCCGCTCACCGGTGTGTGTCCTCATGTGACTCTGCAGACCCTGCCGCTGACGGAAAGCTCGGCCACACTCGCTGCAGGTAAACGGCTTCTCGCCCGTGTGGATGAGGTAATGAGATTTCAGGTTGCTCTGAGATGTGAAGGATTTACCGCACGCAGTGCACATGAAGTACTTCCATGTCACGCTCTGCAGAACAAACTCTGGCGCACTGGGAACTTTCTGTGGTTGGAGGTCAGAGGTCACCGGCTGAGCAGCTTCAACTCGAGCTCCTGGAAGAAAAAACAAACTGTGACTAAACTTAAGTCAGACTGAGAACAGACACCAGTTTATACATCACCTGTCAGACCCTCAGTGAGGTCAGAGTTTGTTGGAAGGTGGATTTATTTTCTCTTTTGATTTTCAAACTCAGTATTGTGTTTTAAACCTGCAGAGCGAGATTTTTACATTAGGGATGTTCCTGGCGACTAATTTCCCTGACAATTAAACGCAAAAATTTAATTTGACTAGTCTAACATTGAGAAAACACTCAGAAAGCAGTCAAAATTGAGGAGAATTTAGTAATATATAATGTTAAACACTGTCCAAAAAAAATACTGTGTGTATTAAGAGCCATTTGAAGCCGTTAATCACAGTCAACAATTGCCAAATCGTACCTTAAATGCTGCTGAAATGTGCGATACTTTTGCTGTGCAATACAAACCGTACACATTAACGTACAAAACATGACAACAACTCACTAAATGCTTCACTGTTTCAGACTGAAGAGGATCACAGTGTCTGCAGGTAAACGACCCAGAGCTGATGTTAGCTGCCAGTCTGCCACACAGTGTGGCTAACGTTAGCAGTGCTAGCAGCAGCAGCAGCAGCTCAGCTTACAGGTTTAAGTCCGTGTCTGTACTTAATGTGGTCACCTTTCTCCAGTCGAGTGAATATATGTATCAGCTTATTCTGTCACAGTCTATATTCAACAATATTTCCATGACGTTACGAGCTGTCATCTGTCCAACTTTGCTGGTATAAACATCTGGGGTTGCCTAGGCGATCGGGGCACACATGCCGCCCGCTACTAGTCCGGACTGCGGGCAACAGATAACTGTCATCGTTCATGAATGAAATATTGATAAAGAGTTTAAACGACTAGTAATTCTGGTGCCAACTAGTGAGGGTGGGGACATTTAATCGTATAGTTGACTAATCACGTGTATCCCTATTTTACATATAGGTGTTGGTGTTGAGGCCTCTCTCAAGTCTTTGCCTCCCTGATGTCACCTTTCAGGTTTGCTCTGGCGGTGCTGTAAGCTTCCTGTCACCTGACTGAAAGGATAGAGCCCTCACCTGTCGATTCATCCAAGCTTTCTGGTTGGGGAACAATGCGCAATTTGTGTATTTTTCTGTTTTCTTTCCTTGTGGAAGAAAAATGGTTTCGATGGTCATTAAAATTATTATTACTACTCTGAGCTAGCAGGCTTGCAGTTTCCCTCTGCCTCTAGTCTGTATGCTAAGCTAAGCCAAACACACAGTGTCAGTGTGGGTCTTTGGCCTTATTGATGAGGCCAGCTGCAGTTGTGGTGTGAAGTTTTGGTCTTGATGGACTGCAGTTCCTTGCAGGTAGTGACTCAAAGAGTTTCTGTTTTTTGGGAGAGGTCTGCCACAATTTTTACTGCTTGCCTCGGGGTCCTGTAGGGGTCCAGGTCCTGGATGGATGGCAGAGGCAGCAGCAATTGTGTAGAACTGCACCGTCATTGTCTTTGCCAGATTGAACTTATTCATTCTCCTTGGGTCTTTCTTGGGGTTGTGCCTAGAACTGAACCACAGACCTATGAAGGATCTCCCAGAGTGATCTTTTTAACCCAATCCATTATGTTTGTCCAACCCTGACCAAGTGTTTTCTGTCTCTAAACCTACTCAGATCTGAACCACAGTATATTACACATTATCAGACATAGTTTGTACAATTTGCACACTGAAGAAACAAAGTGTCCAAATCTTGTAAGGGTTTCAAAAATCAAGGTTCCCTTCTAGACACGACCATTTCCTGGTGAGGGAGCTCATGTTCAGCTCACACTTGAGGTCCTGGATGATGGTGGTTCCCAGTAAAGGCTGATTTATACTTGAACCAATGCCGTACCTACAGCGTAACTGAGTACCCAACGTTAGCCTAATGTGCACCTGCCCCCCAAGCCCCAAATGTCACTAGACGTCGCAGTGTCGCAGACCGCAACAGTTGTGATTGGTCCACTTGGACGTTATGCATTTCCTGCACAGCAAATTCACCCTCCCTCTGCCTCAATCGGTTCAACAGTCATACTCACCATCTCCTTCCCATATTCTCTTTTCTACATTGCAGTGCTTTCTGTAAAAGTAACTGTTAGTAACAGCTACAAAAAGATATGCTCCGTTTCAGTCGCCATTGTTACAAGTACAGGAATAAGGAAGAAGCTCACCACAGTAGCAGAGAGACTCCAGCGTCAACTGACACAAACCGAACTGACCTATTTTACTTCACGTTAAAATTAAAACAGCTTTAAGGCAGATATTTCCTCCGATCTGTGGAAACAAACTAACAGCTGCAGACTATTAGCTACAGCAGGTGAGCTGTGAGAGGTCATTAAAAATGGGTAACATGTATTTTACGGGCCGTGGCGTTCTGAAGTTTGGGAATCACTGAGGTACTCACTCTCAGCGATGGCTCCCAGGTCGATGTTTTCATGTTCATCTTTAACGGTGACCGCCAGGACAAACTGACCGTCACTTCCTGCTGGTTCCTCTGGTTCGGTCTGCGGTGACACAACGTACAGACGTCACAGTCAGGTCAGTGAACGCATCACTGATAAACAGGCGGGCGAGAGGAGGGTCTTACCTCAGTGGATCGGTCTGTGTTGGAGTTCTCATGTCGGACTCCGTACGAGTGTTTGACTTCTGTGACGAACAAATCACACTTGACATTAGTATGACATCATCGTGTGGTAGCTTTCCTGATTGGCCACTTTTGTAAGCAACGGTGTAAGGCTCTGCCAGAAGTCGGCCTGAATTCTGCCCCCTAAACCGTGAGAAGAGTGTCAGTCGACCACGTCTTCATTTATTCATTAGTGCCAGAAAAAAAACACCTCCTCCTCCTATCAGGAGCTGCTCCTCTCCACTCGTACACAGACATTTTCTCTTGTAACACTGAGACTTTTAGCTCTGCTGCTAACTGTGCAGTGGCTGCCATTAGCTAGTTTGCTCAGTTAGCAGTCCTTTTAGAGTGGGGCACAGCCTCAGAGACCAAGAGATGACAGTTTGACGACAGGGAATACGGTACTGAGGTGGTTTACAGCAGCTTTGACCAGGACTCGGGGGACGATGACGACACGGTGGGTTCACGCGGGAACAGGATACGTGAAGTGGTTATTTATTCTGTGTTCTGATGATGAGACTTGTAGGAGGTTAAACTGTGTTGAAATAAATTAAATATTAAGTCTCCTGCTGATTGTTCACATCCATTCAGAATCATCAGCGCTTTTACCGTTCGCATTTAACAGTTTACGTTTATGTTAAACATATGGAGTTACAGAGGTCAATTTGTTAAAATAATAGCCCCACAATGCTAATTTCCATTAGAGTAAGTGCAAGTTATTTATATATATATGTACTGTGTGTGTGTACAATATATACACACACACACACACACACACACACACATATATATATATATTCAGGAATCATTAATAAAAAAAGAATCAGGATACTTAAGAGAATCTTTTTTTTTCTCCCACGTTGTTGGTCATCATGACCCGAAAATATATATTTAAATAATTGAATTAATATTATAAACATTAGGGGTGAGAGAAAAACTTGATTCTCAACTTAGTCCATTAGCTTGATGCTAACATATAATGGAAATTTCCATTGACGCGCTAACAGAAACTAACCATCGCTATACAATTATTTTGACAAACTGACCTATTTTACTTGAAATGTTTAACAAAAAAGCTTCTGCAGGTGCAGTGAGAGGTCACTAAATATAGATGACATGTTTCAATTCTGTCAGTTTGAATTTAAATTTAAATTGTGTTTTATTCTTCATTTATCTGACCCAGTTTAACAAGTGTTACACTGTTTTAGGTGACACTAGAACGTATCTTAGATCTTGTCATTGGTATGATGTTCTGGTATGTTGATCAGAGTTGTGATTAAAGGTTTGGTTTGGCTGCAGAAGATTTTCTGATTTCTGATTGGCTCGTGGTGTTGTGAAGGTCGAGGTACTCACTCTCAGCAATGGCTCCCAGGTCGATGTTTCCATGTTCATCTTTAACGGTGACTGCCAGGACAAACTGACCATCACTTCCTGCTGGATCCTCTGGTTTGGTCTGTGGTGACACAACATACAGACGTCACAGTCAGGTCAGTGAACGCATCGCTGAAGAACAGGTGAGGAGGGTCTTACCTGAGTGGATTGATCTGTGTCAGAGTTCTCATGTCGGACTCCGTACGAGTGTTCGACTTCTGTGACAGACGAATCACAGTTGACATTAGCATGACATCATTGTGTGGTGGCTTTCCTGATTGATGTTTTGTGACTGGTAGGGGGGCGGGGCCTGCATACGTACCGACACGTGTGTTGTTGAGGATGTTGAGGACGCTGGTCTGCGGTCTCTTGGCACCCCTCCCGCTCCTCAGCTCCACCAGCAGTTTGGCTTCGTCCACAATGTTGATGATCTTCCCCAGAGCCTCGTTCCCCAGAGTCTCCATGACTGCAGCAAACTGCACCTGACATAGGTCAAAGGTCAGAGGTCAGACATCATGGTGTAGTGGCCATTTTTAAATCCTTCTTTAAAAAAAAAGTCCATCTGGTATCAGGAGTGATATAACAGTAAATGGTGATAAATGGGCTGAAATGCTGTTAATTTCTCCCAAATAAAAGATTAAACGTGTAAGTTTTCGATAATTTTGAGCCAATCTCAAAGATGCTCGTCAGCACATGATGATTTTGACAATAGATTACTTAAAATAACACCACATTTCACTGACTGAAACTCAAATCAGTCACTCACACTGAAACTGGAATTACACATTTTAATCTGACAAAAACAAAACAATAAACAGAATAATCCAGATTTAACCCCTGACTGATTAGAAACAAAGTTCAGACACATGATCCGTGTCCGATCTCCAGACTCTCCGCTCCTCACCGTCTTGTCCCGGCTGTCGGCCCGCAGTCTGGCCGGCAGAGGTGTCTCCTCTCCGGTGTAGACCTCCAGGCTGTCCTCCAGCAGCTCCTTCAGCTCCGCCACCGCAGCGTGGACCAGAGACTCCATGACGGCGGCCAGCTGAGTGAGCAGGAACCCGGAGGAGGAGCTCATCCTGCTGCTAGCACAGGCTAACGGAGGCTAACGGAGGCTAACGGAGGCTAATGCTAACAGCAAAGCCGCTGATACAGCCGCTTACTCAGGCTAATGGAGGCTAATGCTAACTAGCTGTGACAAACATGAGCTCAGCTCCGTTTGTTCAGTTTGTTTATAAGATCAAACTGATAAAAGAGAAAAAAAAAACCTGACACGAGCTAATGACAACAAACTACAGCAGAATGAAGCTTCTTCTTCTTCTCCTCCTCCTCCTCCTGCTTCTGCTTCTTCTTCTTCTTCTGCTAAACTCTGCGGCAGACTTGATGCAGCAAAGGCCTCCTGCTGCCCTCCACAGGTCATCTGTGGAACTCCACCGGGTTCACTGTGTGTTTTTGGAGTCAATTAATTGTGAAAAAAGCCCCTTTGACAACACACCAATAAATCTTTTAATTTAACACTAGGATTTAAGCAATAACCACTAATGTGTCTTTTGATTATTTACTTATGGCATTCATGTTAACTATGGGATTAAACTATACTGAGTAGTTTATAAAGACACTATTAACATTAATTAATACTGTAATAAACATACAGTTAATGGTTCAGATCTGTTTATGTTTAGAGACAGAGGACATTTGAGGGCTGTACTACGAAGGAAGCTCAACACAGTCAGACTTTCTCTGTATGAGCTGGTTTAATAAAACCTGAACCCCCAGAGTTAACTGGTGTCATGACGGTGGTTATTAACTGTCTTTGTTAATTCAGACTTTCTTCTT
This sequence comes from Lutjanus argentimaculatus, assembly GCA_034769285.1. Classification (NCBI taxonomy): domain Eukaryota; kingdom Metazoa; phylum Chordata; class Actinopteri; order Lutjaniformes; family Lutjanidae; genus Lutjanus; species Lutjanus argentimaculatus. Next base: position 2,083,961 of record JAWZSL010000063.1, read on the forward strand.
CAGACTCTGTGCGCGCTCACATAAAAAGGGGCGTTTGTTGCGTCATGTGACTCTTCTTCCGCACAAAATGAAGCGACTGCGAGCCGCCTACTTCAGTCGAACTGATCAAGTTGTTGTAATTAGCAGCTGTGGAAAATATACAAAATATATTACGGCAAAAGGCAACATGGATGCTGCAAATAAATCAGGAGAAGAAGAATGCTGTCAGAAAATGACTGATCAACTAAATGTGATCTTAATGCTGCCGTTTATTTCTAACATGAAAACTGCACATTAAAGAATAAAACTTCATACAGCAGATTTAAACATGACGCTGTCAGTCTGACACTGTCCCATGATGACAGAGACGTGGACATCACTGAAGTTTGTGACCAAACCAACGTAAAATGAGTGAAACTGATTTAAGATTTTCTGATAAATGATGATGAATTTTCTCATCAGTGTTCTGAGCTGCAACACGGACAATAAGTCAAAAGTCTTCAAAGTGTCTGTAGCTGCTTCATCATTATTTTACTGTGTGGATTATTTAAAGTGTTAATATGACCTGAAACAAACAGGAAAAATGACTCTGCATCACCAAACAGAGGTTACCATGACAACAAGATGCAACAGTTCGTGCTGCTGTGACACTATGTTAGATTTCTACATTATACGGATTCGTTCTGTGATGTTAGGAACATACAGTGCAGCTACTTTTCATTTTTAATGTCTTTCCTCAGTTTATAATCTGTATCGATCATTAACAACCTCGTTAGGACAATAATTAGATAAAGAGCGGCGCTTTTTACAAACGATTTAATCTGAAACTCAGAACATAACCTGCTCTAGACCAGGTTATGAATTTAGCATCAGTTACCATGGTGATCTAGCCAAGTTAAGACAGCCACCTTTGTGACACTGAAAATCCTGGCTTTAGACTCAACATAGCTCACTAACCCATTAATCTCATTTCGTAGTACACCCCTCTGGTCTTGGTCTGGGTTCTCTGGATGGTGCACTTCAACACCTCCATCACTGAGTCCATTTAGATTTGATGTCTGACTGATTTGAGTGTCTGAACTGCAACACATCTGCAGAAATCCAATTGGAAACCATCCACTGATGAATCCAAAAATCACGTTTCATTTGGTTTATTACTGTCCAGACTTTATAAAATCAATCTGGATACAATGTGGACAAAAATGGCTGACGGTCTGAACAAGGCCTTTGTGATTGTTAAGTCAGTATCAGTCAGGTTGATGGTTGGTTGGTTGCTAGAACTGTGGGCGTTCCCAAGTTTTGTATTCTGTGAAATGAATTTTGCCATGTGATGCTCAGCATCAAAAGTGTCATGTGACCACATGCTTAGGCTCAAAATGTTGATCTGTTCCTTTAAGGCTCAGTAAAAGACACTGGATGGAAGCTGACCAATGAGCTCCTTCTACAAATGTCTGTATATTTTATTTTGCAAACAAATTAAAAATATTATCCATTTAATTTTACAAAGCAACAACGTGTTAATGTACACATTTACAGCATTTCTGAAACATAAATTAAATTCATGGTTTCATCCAATCAAAATACTCTGAGTGTCTTTTCCACTAACATGGAACTGGCCCAGTTTCAGTTACCGCACAGAATTCTGAACCATTTGAAGGATTTTCACCACAACCTGAACCTCTGAGCTGGAACCAAAAAAATAGCAGGTCTTTCTTTGGGAAACTGGTGGTTCACATGCTGGTTCATTAAACAGTACCAAGGTTCCAAAAAACCAGAGATGATTTGGTGGAAAAGGGCCTTCAGTGAACTGAAAAAATTCAAAGTTCTCACTAACGGAGTCCTCAACTACGACTCCCAGAGAACTTTGCTGCAAGAATCATCCAATCAGAGAGCTTCAGACTCTGTTGCCAGGTGGCTGATGTTACAGGTTGGTCTTTGCAAAACTCATTAGAGAAAGTTAGAAATTTCAAATTCAATCATTTAAAACATGATGCAATGCTAATGTCACAGTTCTAGAGCTGCAATGATTCAACAATTATGAATCGATTATTAAATTAATCGCCAAGTATTTTGATAATCGAACAGTCAGTTTTTGTCCAATCAGGTGGTTGCCTTAGCTGAGACTCTGGCTGCAGATGTGGCAGCTGAGTGGCCTCTGTGTGACCTCTGGTGGTTCTTGAAGTTGACGGCGTGGCGGAAGGTTTTGGGGCACTGCTCACATCTCAAGGGTTTCTGTCCACTGTGGATGAGCTCGTGCGTTTTGAGTGTGCTGGCGCGGGTGAAGCCTTTCCCACAGACGCCGCATACAAACAGCCCACCGGTGTGGATGCTTGCGTGGCGCTGAAGGTTCTGAGGCACATTGAAGTGGCGGCCGCACACGTCGCAGCCGTACGGCTTCTCTCCAGTGTGGACACGCAGGTGCATCCTCAGGCTGGTGGCGTTGCTGAACTTCTTGTCACAGGTGCTGCAGGTATAGGGACGCTCCTTCGAGTGCATGCGGAGGTGGAAGGTCAGGCTGGCCTGCTGGGCAAACGTCTTGCCGCACTGCTCACAGCTGAACGGACGCTCGCCGGTGTGGATCCTCCGGTGGATCTTCAGGCTCCCCGACTGGCGGAAGCTTTTCCCACAGAAGTCACAGCTGAACGGCCGCGTCGCCGGTGTGGACCCTCTGGTGGGTCCTGAGGTTGCTGGCCTCGCGAAAGGTTTTGTGGCACTGGTCACATTTGTAAGGTTTCTCTCCGGTGTGGATGAGCATGTGTGATTTGAGCGTGACAGCTTGAGTGAAGCTTTTCAAACAGATGTCACAGGTGAAGTTCTTCTTGCCGGTGTGGGTGTCTGCGTGGCGGTGCAGATTCTGCAGCAGGTTGAAGCTGCGGCCACACACCTCGCAGGTGAACGGCCTCTCTCCGGTGTGCGTTATCATGTGAGTCTGAAGAGTCTTCTTCTCCCGGAAAGCTCGCCCGCAGACACTGCAGGAGAACGGCTTCACTCCGCTGTGGACTGTCGAGTGCCTGTTGAGAAGACTCCGCGTGGAGAAACGCTTGCCACACTGCAGACACTCGTGTGGACGTTCGCCGGTGTTTGTCCTCTTGTGCTGCTGTAGAACAAACTCTGGTGTATTGGAAACTTTCTGCTGTTGGAGGTCAGAGGTCACCGGCTGAACAGCTGTAACTCGAGCTCCTTGAATAAAAAGCACAAACTGATTAAAAACTAGAACCAAACAAAAAGAGAAAGGAAAAAAATTGGTTTGGAAGGTGGATTTCTTTTCTCTTTTGATTTGCAAAATCTGTACTATATTTTAAATCTAACATCTTTTCTAAAGCCTTTCATGTTTGTATTTTTGTTTGCACGTGTAAAAATGAATCAACCACTTGGTGTGTTTCTCCATCTAGTGGTGCCTCAATCACCACAGTGGCAGGTCTTATCTGTCACTCTCTGCTAGTTGTGTCTGGAAGGGAAACCAAAATTTGCGAAACTCTTGCAAAATTTTCTCGTGGTTTGGGTAAAAATAATCATGCCGGTGAAACGTCTCCACTTCCTGTCAACGTGTCAAAATAAAAAGTTGCAACAGATTCTGTCCCATGAACTACCAGGGGCTTTTAATGTGAAGGGGAAGGGGGAATTGGTGAATTAGATATTGATCTGATATTGATCAGGTACTCACTCTCAGCAGTGGCTCCCAGGTCAATGCTTTGTTGGACAGCCAGGACGAATGGACTGTGACTGTCCTCTCGTTCGGTCTGCAGTGACACAACGTACAGACGTCACAGTCAGGCCAGTGAACGCATCGCCAGTGAACAGGTGAGGAGGGTCTTACCTGAGTGGATCTGTGTTTGAGGGAGCTCTTAAGAGGGACTCCGTACGAGTGTTCGACTTCTGTGACGGACAAATCACACTTGACATTAGTATGACATCATCATGTGGCAGCTTTCCTGATTTTGTTGGGCCGTGTACGTACCGACTCGTGCTTTGTTGACAATGTTGAGGACGCTAGTCTGGGGTCTCTTCCCGTCCCTCCTGGTCCTCAGCTCCACCAGCACAATGTTCTTGATCTTCCCCAGAGCCTCATTCCCCAGAGTCTCCATGATGGAGGCAAACAGCACCTGTCACAGGCCAGAGGTAACAGGTCAACAGTCACAGGTCAGAGGTCAGACTCACAGGTCAGATAGCAAGTAACTAAGTACAAATACTGAATTACTGAACTTATGTAGAGTTCTCAGGTATCTGTACTTGGGTATTTATTTTTCTTCATTTCAACACAAATATCTGAACTCTGCACTCCTTAAATTTTCATAACAGGTTTAACAGGACTAACGAGACTGATGTAACAAAAAAACAACTCAAAAGAAATAACAAGACAAAGACACAAGAAGAAAACAACGTGAAGGACATAAGAAAAAACAAGATAAAAGACGTGACAAGGCGAAAACATTTAAAACAAGATGAAAACCAACATAAAAGCTGTCAGAATGTGAGACAGAAGACATTTTACTTTTATAATCTGAGGACATTTCAGAGCCTGAACTTTTTCACTTTTACTGCAGTAAACAAGTTGAATCAGTACTTTTAATTTTACTCGAGTATCTGTACTTGTATTGCAGTAAAGACTGAGAGGACTGCTGTCTCCTGATTTATTTACTGAAGAAAAACTAAAATGAGACATTTTAAACTGACTAAAGTTAAACTAAAAGAAATCCAGATTGAACCCTGATTGATCTGAAAAGTTTAACCAAATGATCCGTCATGTCTGTGGTCAGCTGATCTCCAGACTCTCCGCTCCTCACCGTCTTGTCCCGGCTGTCGGCCCGCAGTCTGGCCGGCAGAGGTGTCTCCTCTCCGGTGTAGACCTCCAGGCTGTCCTCCAGCAGCTCCTTCAGCTCCGCCACCGCAGCGTGGACCAGAGACTCCATGACGGCGGCCAGCTGAGTGAGCAGGAACCCGGAGGAGGAGCTCATCCTGCTGCTAGCACAGGCTAACGGAGGCTAACGGAGGCTAACGGAGGCTAATGCTAACTCATCTCCGTGTGTTCATTTTATTTATGAGATTAAACTTTAAATGTTAAAAACTGTGACACGAGATGATAACTACAAACTCCGGAGTTTATAGGTCAGCTTCCGGGTCGAACCGGAAACGCTTTCGTTTTGTTTTTGTTTTTTTTCATGCTTTTAACCTTTATCCAACACCTTCAATTAACAAATAGGTAGAATCATTTTAAACACATCTGACAACAAATCCAATCAACATGAATAAATAAATCAAAACAAAAAAGAAATAATAAAAACATATAAGTAAAAAAAGACAAAAGTAATTAAATTAACTTCAGAAGAGGTTTAATCATTAAACAACACAAGTAAGTCAGAGAGTCTGAAGACACTTCTATTCTTCTGTTACTGTAAAGATTGAAAGGACGTTTGTAAAATGCTACTTTAAAAAATCACTTTGCTTTTTGCATAAAAACACCAAACTTCATAATATTATGTTCAAAAACAGGTATTTAGTTTAGATGGTCAGTTTCTACAGTCTCAGAAACTATAATCACTCATCTATTGCGTCAAAAAAGAACAATATACAATATACAGGCATTATGTTTACAAAACCAAAGTTCTCATGTTTAATGTTTGTCCTGTTTTCCTGTTTTTGTGTAAAACCTGTTTGAAATAAAACAGGTGGAGAAACGTGACCTCAGTGAGACTCAAACTATTTCAAACAAACGTTTCAGATTTTACTTTAATGTTTTATTAAATATGATCAGATGTAAAATGTCAGTGAGCAGTCGGAGGTAGTTGTTGTGTTTGACAGTAAAATGTTATTGACATGATCACTACACAGTTTGTTCTTTATATGAAAACGTTGATAAAACCAGATGACTCTCAGGTCCACTGAGTCTCTGTTCTGGAGCTTTCTACCACATCACATCATCTTCATCAGCACATGCAGCTGTGCTGTGACATAAAAACTTTATTTAGTGCAACAGCTGAATCAACATCTGACCAAGAGGTATTATTGGCTGGTGGAGGAAACTGTTTGACCAATCAGGAGCTGCGGTGTGTGATTCTACGGGCGTCTCTGACATTGTTTTGTTTTATTTGTTGCTGAACATGTGACGCTGAACGTGGTGAAGCAACAAAAGTCCTGATGCTCTGATGGTGAAACAGCTGCGGTCGCTGGTTTAGATTCAAACTAAACTTCAAGTACAACAACTCATACACACGTGATAAAACTACACAGGAAACTGTCACTATCTAACCATTCAAAGGAGCGTGGAGGCAAAGCAGCCTGGAGAATGCGTTCTCCACTGGAAGGAACCTTACTGGGAACTTTATCATGTTTTATCTCATATAGGGGCCTCAGAGAGGGCACTGCTGCATTTTTCAAATCAACCAAACTCCACTGACAAAATCAGTCATTTTATCTCACAGAACACAGGAGTTGTTGGTCAACTGCTGCCTCCATCTGTTAGTGTGTTTGTGTTGTTGTGAGACTTCAGTGTTTTAAAGGGTTAATTCAGATTCACTGCAGTCTCACAATAACACAAACAAACAGATGGAGGCAGCAGCAGACCAACAACTCCTGTGTTCTGTGAGATAAAATTAATGATTTTATCAATGAGTTTGGTTGGAGAGTGATATCTGTCTCATATAACAGTGGTTTCCTGTCAGAAAAGTCTGTCTGACAGAAAGGTCAAGAAGTGAAAATATTCTAAATATAACGACCACTTAAACTGATATTGATTTTTTTTTAGGTTTTGTTGCTGACCCTGTCCACAGCAGCACATTAGTTTAGCTTCCTCCACTGGTTCTCCAGCTGCTTCTCCAAACTGACCTCCATCTACTGAAGGTGAAACACTGACTGTGGAGAAGAACCTCATAGAACCACACTGCAGAAAATATGAACTGTCCCTTTAATCCCTTTAGTGTGTGTGTGTTGCAGCTCCTGACTTCATGTTGGTCCACCTGCATGCACCTGTCCTCTTAACCTCACACGTCCCTGTGGGTTTAAGGACGTCACATGACCATCAGTCCTCACTCATTGGATGATTTCTGCCTGTCTGATCTGTGTTGGTGGCTCCTGATGGGTTCACAGTGTGGGCGTTACTTTCCCTCCTCCTGGCGTCGCTGGTGCTCCATCCACTCTGTGATGAGGCGGTTGGCAACAGCATGTTTTGGAGGGAGCCAGAGGACGGGGGGGTCTCCTCTCCTGGGCGGAGTCTTCACCTGCAGGGCAGAGGTGATGTCCTCCAGACTGAACCAGCGAGCGTCCTCCAGCTCGCCGTGGTCCACGTTTAACTGGACAACAAACAGGACAGCAAGTCACGTGACACGTCTTCCTGTTCACCTGCAGCTGAGGAGCACCTCAGGGCTCCACGCTCAGTCCCCTTCAGTCTGTGGTTTCTACATTATAAACACCTCAGTGCTCACCTGAGTGTGGGCGGGGCTAACAGAGGCATGGCAAGCCAGCATGAAGGAGCTGTGTGGGAAAGGCCAGTGCTGCGAGGAGCTGTAGGAGACACTGTGGACCTCCAGACCCACCTCCTCCGCCACCTCCCTGCACAAGGTCTCCTCCAGAGTCTCACCTGAGACAGACAGGTGAAGACAGACAGGTGAAGACAGACAGGTGGAGACAGACAGGTGGAGACAGACAGGTGGAACAGACAGGTAGAGACTTGCTGCTCTGCTGATCGAGCCGTCATGAGTAAGCTGACTAACTTCTTAATGAGCTAACAAATAATAATGTTTTGTTTTGTTATGTCAGTGGTTCTCAAAGCTTTGTTAGCATGTCCCCCTTCATCAACAAAGTCTTGTTTATTATATGACATAAATTATATTCATTAACCAAGCACCTGATTGGACAGGTGATTGGGCAGGTGATTGGTCAGGTGATTGGACAGGTGATTGATCAGGTAGTGTGTATGGTAAAGTTTGGTATGTGCAGTGTGTGTGTCGACTGGTTTGACTGACCCATGTCACAGAACCCAGCCAGAGCGCTGTACATCCCTGGAGGGAAGGATGACTGTCGGCCCAACAAACACCGTTTCCCATCAGACACCAGGACAATGACCACCGGAGACATCTGGAGGAGGACAAAACCAGTCTGAAACCAGTCAGTATACAGACCACCTATAACACAATAACAAGCTGGTTTAGTCTGGACTTTAGGACTGCTTACAATCTGGTTTGAATCTGGTTTAAACCTGGTTTAGATTAGGTTTAGCGCTGGTTTGGACCCGGTTTACCTTAGGGTAGTAGATGATGCCGCTGCTGCTGCAGACCCTCTGACTTCCTGCCTGGTTGCGGTGGGTCGGCTGGCCCGTGGCGCTGCAGAAGGCGCTGGTTTGATGCCAGCGAAGCAGAGCCTGACCCTGCAAGACACAACGAGGACCTGAAGTGAGACTGAAGCTGCTGATGGACTGACCCACATGACCCACACAGTACCCGCTATAGGTACACACGGTAACTGTTGTAGTTACACACGGTAACTGTTGTAGTTACACAGTAACTGTTGTAGGTACACACGGTAACTGTTGTAGTTACACAGTAAAATGTTGTAGGTACACACGGTAACTGTTGTAGTTACACACGGTAACTGTTGTAGGTACACAGTAACTGTTGTAGGTACACACGGTAACTGTTGTAGGTACACACGGTAACTGTTGTAGTTACACAAGGTAAATGTTGTAGTTACACGTAACTGTTGTAGTTACATGGTAACTGTTGTAGTTACACAAGGTAACTATTGTAGTTACAAAACGGTAACTGTTGTAGTTAACCGGTGGAACTGTTTGACGGTACCTAGAGTAATGCTTGTAGGACATCTGACTCGCTGTGGGTCGGGGGGGTGAGAACTGCCTTGACTCAAGTACAACAGACGAGTGAACTGAACTGTGAGGAGACCCCATGACCCACACAGTAACGTTTAGGTACACACGGTAACTGTTGTAGTTACACACGGTAACTGTTGTAGTTACACAGTAACTGTTGTAGGTACACACGGTAACTGTTGTAGTTACACAGTAACTGTTGTAGGTACACACGGTAACTGTTGTAGTTACACACGGTAACTGTTGTAGGTACACAGTAACTGTTGTAGGTACACACGGTAACTGTTGTAGTTACACAAGGTAACTGTTGTAGTTACACGGTAACTGTTGTAGTTACATGGTAACTGTTGTAGTTACACAAGGTAACTATTGTAGTTACACACGGTAACTGTTGTAGTTACACACGGTATGGAGTAACAGTACTGTTGTAGGTACACACGTAACTGTTGTAGTTACACACGGTAACTGTTGTAGGTACACACGGTAACTGTTGTAGGTACACACGGTAACTGTTGTAGGTACACACGGTAACTGTTGTAGTTACACGGTAACTGTTTGTAGTTACACAGTAACTGTTGTAGTTACACACGGTAACTGTTGTAGTTACACACGGTAACTGTTGTAGTTACACACGGTAACTGTTGTAGGTACACACGGTCAGTGTTGTAGGTACACGGTAACTGTTGTGGTTACACAGTAACTGTTGTAGTTACACACGGTAACTGTTGTAGTTACACAGTAACTGTTGTAGGTACACACGGTAAATGTTGTAGTTACACAAGGTAACTATTGTAGTTACACGGTAACTGTTGTAGTTACACACGGTAACTGTTGTAGTTACACAGGGTAACTGTTGTAGTTACATACGGTAACTGTTGTAGGTACACACGGTAACTGTTGTAGGTACGCGGTAACTGTTGTAGGTACGCGGTAACTGTTGTAGTTACACACGGTAACTGTTGTAGTTACACAGTAACTGTTGTAGGTACACATGGTAACTGTTGTAGTTACACAAGGTAACTATTGTAGTTACACGGTAACTGTTGTAGTTACATGGTAACTGTTGTAGTTACACAGTAACTGTTGTAGTTACACACGGTAACTGTTGTAGTTACACACGGTAACTGTTGTAGTGTACACACGGTAACTGTTGTAGGTACACACGGTCAGTGTTGTAGGTACACGGTAACTGTTGTGGTTACACAGTAACTGTTGTAGTTACACACGGTAACTGTTGTAGGTACACACAGTAACTGTTGTAGTTACACAGTAACTATTGTAGGTACACTACTGTTGGTAGACGGTGACTGTTGTAGTTACACGTAATGTTGTAGTTACACACAGTAACTGTTGTAGTTACACACGGTAACTGTTGTAGTTACACACGGTAACTGTTGTAGTTACACACGGTAACTGTTGTAGTTACACACAGTAACTGTTGTAGTTACACATGGTAACTGTTGTAGTTACACAGTAACTGTTGTAGTTACACACGGTAACTGCTGTAGTTACACAGTAACTGTTGTAGTTACACACAGTAACTGTTGTAGGTACACACGGTAACCTCTGTAGTTACCCACCTTGGCCACTAGGGGCGCCTCTGCTCCCGTCAGAAGAAAAAAAGCTTTCCTCAGATCAATAAAGTTTCCTCCACAGACTTCCTCTATGGCTGCCTCATCCAGGTCTCCTACAGAACCAAGCACAGGCCAGAACATCAGAACATTAGAACATGGAACCCACTGGTGCATTCAGGGTCTCTCTACATTGTAGTTCATTGTGTTTTTCACTTTAACAAACAGTTTTCTAGATTCAATGGGTTCTTACCGACATCCAGACAGAACTGAGCCTGGTTCTGTTCAGAGCAGCCGATCAGAACTGACTCCTTCAGCAGGGATCTGTCAGAAGCGAGTCTTTCCAGGAGTGACTGAACATCTGGAACACACATCACCCAGGATTTACACCAGGCACGGCTGTGCCGCGTCACGGCTGCGCCACTGTTTTGTTCCGTCATACTCGCGACTTCAATTTACACCAGCAGCGTTTCAGAAGCGGATCAGTTGTTGACTTGTTTACTTCATCGTTCGCTATGTAGTTATGTGGTTTCTGTTTTATATGTTTTAATTGTGTTTAATGTTGTTATTTCCTTCTTTATTGTGCTGTAGTCTTAAAAGTCATGGATCAAAGTTTTGGAGCTTTGTTTAATTAAAAAACACATCTCTATAATCATCTCAATATTATGAAACATACCTGCTGTCACTGGGTATGGCGTAATGTTGAATGAATGAAGTGAAATACGATCCGTCGTCGACACTAGATGTTTTATTTTGAAAATTGGCCGGATTCACTATGCTTTTCGTGTCGGGACTTCCTGTCTGGTTCGATCTCATCTGCGCAGCTTGACGCGCCATCCGTCAAAAATAGACTTGCTGCGTATTCTCTGCGGAGCGGAGCGCCGAGCCGCTTCTGGGACGCTGCTGACACGCGCCGCGGCGCAGCCGTAACGCAGCACAGCCGCGCCTGGTGTAAATTAGGGGTCACACAGAATACAGACGTGAATCAGGAGTGTTGGCATGAGAAGAAAATTTGTGCCTCGTGTGTTTTTGTAAGGTTCTCCATCTGATGTTCTCCATACAACAGTTTATTTACTGAGTTTTTAAACTTGATTTTCTCTTTCTGTGGTTCTCTAGCTGTAGTTACCTCAATGACCTTCTGTATTTCTGGTTCTCTACCTGTGGTTCTCTTCTCTTAGTTCTGTATCTTTTGTTCTGTACTTGAAGTTCACAACCAATGGTTCTCCTCATGCAGCTTTCAGTTATCTGCCTGTCGTTCTGTATATCTGGTTCTGTACCTCAGGTTCCCTTTCCACAAGATAAGCTCTGGTTCTTGAACTGGTTCTGTTCTAGATTCTTGGAACCTTGGAACTATCTAATAAACCAGTCACTAGATAGCATCAAGGTTCCAAGAATCTTGAACAGAACTGGTTCAGGAACCTGAGCTAATTCAGTGGAAAAACACTTTCCCTTTGGTTCTTCGTCTGTGGCTTTCAGTTCTTTGTTTGTGGTTATCTTCCTTTGGTTCTGTACCTGAGGTTCTAATCTTGAGATTCTCTGCCTGTGGTTCTCTTCCCTTGGATCTGTACCCATGGTCCTGTGCACAACGTTCTCTATCGGTCGTATTTAGGTCTGTGCCTGGGGTTTTCCACCTGTTGTTCTCTGGTTGGTTCTGTGGTTCCATACCTGTAGTTCTGTACATGAGGTTCTGTGGTTGGTTCTGTGGTTGCGTATGTATGGTTCTGTACCTGAGGACATCAGTGCTGCGGGCCTGAAGGTTCCGTGCTTGGTGCGTTGCAGAAGGGGAGACAGACGGTGGAACAAGAAAATGTGAGCGTTCTGCAGCGCTGCAGCACACGCTTCATCATCTTCCTTCAGTCTGTTCACGTACCTGAGAGGAAGAAACAATCAATTGATCAGTCAATCAATCATTCAATCTGTCAGTCAGGTTAAAATCAGTTAGTGAACCTCATCCTGGAGACGAAGCCTGAGCAGCAGCGAGTCAGAGAACATCTAGTGGCTGAAAGGAGGATCTTCATTGGTCTGAACATGGCTGCCACTCTGAACCAGTCTGAACTGGTCTGAACCAATCTGAAGTGGTCTGGACTGGTCTGAACTGGTTTGGACTGGTCTGAACCGCTCTGAACTGGTTTTCTGCCAACAGAAAGTTAAACAGGCAAGAGAAATAATTTTACACAGATGACGTCACCTCACAATCAGAGAAAATTTTAACACCTAAATTTGTGAGATACGAAGAAAAACCTTCTGATCATTTGGAAAACTGCTAGCCTAGCTTAGCACAAAGACTGGAGGCTGAGGGAAACTGCTAGCTTAGCTTCACACAACAGCTGGAAGCAGAGAGAAACTGTTAGCCTAGCTTAGCACGAAGACTGGAAACAGAGGGAAACTGTTAGCCTATCTTATTATAGTTTCAGAAGGTGAATCCTTTACGTTTTAATGAGTCCATGAAGTTTATTGTAGCACCACCATTAGGACAAACCTGACATGTTCAGATCCACTGAGACTCTAAGAGGAGATTTAATTGCATTGATTATAGATTTCTTATTGATAAATCACAGTACAGACAGTCTGTCAGCTCTAACCCTGAGACAGACAGAGTTCATCTTTAAAATAACAACAGACCGTTAAATGACGTCACGCTGTCTGAGCCACAGGCGGTGAGCTCAACATCCCATAATATGTTGTTCACATGTGGAGAGACAACAGAGCCGAACCTCCTTTAAAAATCTATCACTTAAAGCTGTTTTTGGTTTTCCACAGTAGTACATACTATTAAGATATAATTTCATACACACATCTGAATCTGAAGATTCAGCTGCTAATTTCGGCGCACATTTAATCAACCAAGCTGCTTTTATTTCAACAGAAATACAACATTAAAATCCAGGAGTTCTCACTGACTTATGTTTGCGTGCAAGAATAAACACTTGAGATATTCGCTTCGTTTTATCCGAAGTTTTCTGCTGATTGACGTTTGTACTGATGTCACAGCAAACAGTCTGTTAAATACCCCCCCCCCCCCCCCCCCCCCCCCCCCCCGCACACCACCACCACAGATTTTGGAAGAAGAAGAAGAAGTTTGGTGTGAAATGATCCGCAGAGCAAAGAAGGCGCACATACAAGTTACGGTCACGTGTGCTTTAATGTCTCTCTCTGTGTGTTTGTGTGCTGTACATGTTACACACTATGTGTTTGTGTTTGTGTTTGTCAGGTACCTGCAGCTGCTTCACATGGAGCTTCTTCTTCTTCTGCTGCTGCTTCTTCTTCTTCTTCTTCTTCTTCTTCTTCTTCTTCTTCTTCTGCTTCTTCTTCTTCTCTGACTGTAGTTCAGCAGCAGGAGTGTTTGTGCCCCCTGCAGGCTCTAGCCTGAAATGCAGAAAAGAAACAAAAATATTTATTATCAGTAATCATCAAATTTTTTTAGACGTTTAATTTACAGTTGAGAAAAAAAATAAATAAGGAAAAGTAGTAGTTTTATTCTTTACCTTTCTAAAAGTTCTGTGACAGAGGACTGTAACTGCTAAGATAAAAAAAAAAAACTTTTATAAATATTAATATGCAATTAAATGAAACAAAAATTGATATTAAAAATAAATACAGAAATAAATTAATTTAGAAAATGTGAAATCAGTGATATTCTATTTAATTTATTTGCTTCTGTGTTTATTTACCTTGGTATTAAGCACATTTATTTACTTTACTGTTTAATTTTCCAAGTCACAAATAAATAAATATATCAATTAATTCATTCTTAAATGTACTTACGTTTATGTTTTATTTCTGTATTATTTCCCCTTTTCATTTTTCACTGTGTTTATTTGTATGTAAACTTCTTTTCTTCTGTATTTCTTTTTGCGTTTCACGTGACATTCAGTCATACTTTTATTGTGCATTTTCCGCTTTAAAAGCTGTGGATGTATTATTACTTTTAATTATGTGTTTATATAAAAAATGTTTAAAAGCAGGATATACTTCTTGTTTACACTTCCACTGACGGACTACAGCTGTTTACAGTGAAGGACTACAGCTCCCAGAAGGCTGTTCGGCTCCACATGTGTCAGGCAGAGCAGCAGCATCATGTCCGTGTTTATGGATTTAAACCTGACCTACACGAGCGACAGAAGCAGACTGCAGAGACTGATAGAGACCGCGGCTCATCGTGAGTGTCCTCCAAGTCCAGGTCCAAGTCCAGGTCCAGGTCCAGGTCCAGGTCGAACCGCACAAAAAGCAGTTTAACAGCCGAGGTTCGGTTTCTGCTGGACGAGATGCTAACTCAGTTAGCATCGGACCTGAACTCAGAGTTCTGTGTCCCCGGTGATCAGTTTGTGTTCATTAAGGCGTCTAACAGCTGATTAGAGATCAGTGTGTTTTTACTTCATCAGAAATCCTGCTGAAAGTTTTCCACCAAACTCTGTTCAAAAAACTGTCATTTTAAAGTTTCTCGCTTTTATGGTCAGCTGACAGGTTTTCTTAAACAAGATAAAGCACACGTGTGTTGTCATTAAAACTTTGGTTAATTAATCGTGTAGCTCATGTAGTTATAATTACATCTTAAAGGTCCAAATGTTCTGATCTTTCCCATAAGAGACAACAATGAAAGAAATTATTCCACCAGACTCCATTCAAAAATCTGTATATTTAAAATTCTTCGTGTACCTGCTAAAAATAATTGAAACAGAACATAAATTAACACAATATTCGAACAAGTAAGAATCAGTGAAAACTTCGGCAACATAAATGAACCAACAACAACAACGAACCTGTAGTTCTGCTGTTTGTGAGCACAAAATAAACCACTGCTAATAGAAGAATATTAAAAAAAACATGATGGCTTTATGGAATATTAGAATTCTGCTATTAGAACAGCAGAAATAACCAGACCAATAATAATCAATAATTTTACTGAAAGGTGATCAGTTATTGTCATTTCTATAGAGATGATCAATAAGTTTTCTGATGATGTGTTTGTGTGTTTCATCTCCTCCTGCAGTCGGTTTCTCCACAGTCGCCATAAACTATGTGTTTGAACCTACGGCCAAAAAGAAACAGGTGAGTGTCCTCGCCTGCATGCTGCGCTGCGTTCAGGAACACAGTCACACGCAGGAAAATACAAACACCAGCATGTTTGTTTAGTCTTTGAGAATAAAAATGGAAAAAATATTAAAATGAATGTTCAACAAAATCAAAAACAGACAGAAAACATAGGAGTCAATAAAGCTGCAACTGATAATAGAGTATTGATTAGTCGGTTGTCAGAAAAATTAGCTGCAGCAATTTTGTTAATTGATTTTTTTCAAATCAAAAATACCAAAAAATGTGACTATTTTCTAAAGACGTCACCAACATTTTACTGTTTTCTGACATTTTGTTGATTAATGGAGTCATGTGGAGCTCTAAGTCTGCCACCTGCCTGTCTCTTTTATTTTGTAAGTCTCTGTTTATTTCCTGTTTGCAGGAGATTCCCACCCCGACGCCGATCAATGATCTGATCGATCAGCTGCCGATCGTACAGGTGTGATGATGACGAAGCTGATGATGATGATGATGATGTTTGTCTTGTTGTTGTGGTAACGTCTGTCTCTCTCTGTCTCCGTCAGGGTCGCTCTCGTCCAATCAGAGTGCTGAACCGACTGACGGTTGTGATGTCAGATGCCAGTCACTTTGTGAGTTTTGATTTTATTTTTATTCTCTCACAGACTTTTCTGACAGGAAACTGAAGTTATATAAGACAAATATCCGTCGGTCTAAACCAACCAAACTCCATTCATAAAATCAGTCATTTTATCTCACAGAACACAGGAGCTGTTGGTCTGCTGCCTCCAACTGTTAGTTAAATATGATGACAAACAGAACATGACAACTTTTTTCTATAAAAATGAAAACTTTTGTAAACACCACTTTTCTTAACTTTTTTCTCAATAAATGACGACTTTTCTGACAAAAATCAGGAGCAGTTGCGGATGTGTTGTTTATGGTCAGTACCTCTAACATGGCCGAACCCCAGACTGATGACGCGTCGTGAAAACAGTTGATCTGTAATCTAAAATACAGTAAATGTTTGTCTGTGTATGTGTGTGTGTCTGTCTGTGTGTGTGTGTTTTAGAGGCTTAACACTGCAGAGTATCGGTGTTTCGACCTGCTCGCCGTCCAGCCGACCACCGAGAAACTCTTCCATGTGAGCTTCACTGACACACTATTCACACCAAAGTAACTGAGTATATTTACTTTGGTACAAGTCTGAGGGAGTATTTCTACTTTATACTCGACTACATGTTTCTGACAGCTTCACTCACTGAACAGATTCAGATTTATTTAACACGAGTCCAGCAGAAACAACATCAGTAACAATAATCCAGTCAAATAATGTAGTTTAACTTTAACTGAAGTAAAGATCTGAATGTTAATACACTGTGTGTGTTGTGCGCGCGCAGGCGGCCTGTATGACATATGATGTTGACATCATCTGTATCTCAGTGACAGAGAAGCTTCCCTTCTTCTTCAAGAGAGCGCCAGTCAACGGGGTGAGATCATTATCATCATCATCATCATTATTATTGTTATTGTTATTATTATTATTAGTAGTAGTGTTTTATTGATATGGACGTCCTGAGCTGATCCTAAGTATCAATGAACTCATTGTTTGTTCGCAGGATGAAGAAGTTTGGAATTCGATGTTTTTTCTCTAAAAATGACAACTTTTTTGACAACTTTTTTCTCAAAAATTGGCTGTTTCTTTGACAACATCTCTAAAAATGAGACAAATATATCTATGTATCTGTGTGTGTGTGTGTGTGTGTGTGTGTGTGTGTGTGTGTGTGTGTGCGCGTGTGCGTGCAGGCTGTAGACAGAGGTCTGGTGTTTGAGGTCTCGTACTCTGCAGCCATCAGAGACACCACCATGAGGCGCTACACCATCGCTAACGCCATCTGTCTGATGGAGACTTGTAAAGGGAAGGTACGTCCTTTTTGTCCCAACAGGCTTCCTGTAGCTGTAACAGGATGTGATGTCACTTCTCTGTATTGTTGGGAACAAGTCAACCGCCTAGTCGAGTTGGTGTGACAGAGATTCGGACAAAATGAAGTCAGAGTGTGAACAGAAGCTCTGTAAGGCTCCGTCTGTATCTGTACATGTTTCTAACGTAGAACATAAATGAGCCTTCACATGACTCATAGAAATCTGTCGAGAAATAAACCTCAGCCCAGTCATGAATGGACCAATATGGCGGCAACGTCAGTGTATCGCAGCGACAGACCGAAGCGGGCAGTGTGGCGTCTACGTCTGTGGTCATACAGATGTCAGAGGAGGCGGAGCCTGAAACACCTGTGAAGGTAAATCTGTTTTGTCTTTCAGAATGTGATCCTGTCCAGTGCAGCTGAGACGGTCAGTGATCAGTTTACATTTCTCCATCAATCGATTGTTTATCTGCACTGATGTGCTACTCTGTTTAATCTATAATAATCAATAGTGTTATGTGTGTCCACTTGTGTAGAGGTCATAGACTCACCACTGTATCCTTCTGCTGTGCTGATGGACGCTCAAACGACTCGTACCAAACATTTCACCATGTTATACACGAGGAATGCATGACTATACTACACTATATACTACTAGTTATATACTTACTATACCAACTATTACTACTATACTACTATACTATGACTACTACTACACTGTACTACTACTACTAGTTACTATACACTACTACTGTTACTACTGTTACTACACAATACTACTTACTACAACTACTACTATACTGTTATATACTATACTAGATATATAGTACTATGACTACTACTACTACTACTACTACTACTGTTACTACTACTACTACTGTTACTACTACTACTACTTACTACTACTATACTACTGTTACTACTACATACTACTACTACTGTTACTACTACTAATACTACTACTACTGTTTATACTACTACTACTACTGTTATCTACCTACTGTTATACTACTACTACTACTGTTACTAACTAATACTCTACTACTGTTACTATACTACTACTACTACTGTTACTACTACAAACTGTTACTACTAATTACTACTGTTGCTACTACTAATACTACTACTACTGTTATACTACTACTACTATTTAACTGTCACTACTACTACTGTTACTACTACTACTAACTGTTACTACTATCTATACTACTACACTACTGTTACTACTACTACTACTCTATGATACTATTATTTACTACTACTATACTACTGTTACTACTACTACTACTACTGTTACTACTACTACTACTACTGTTACTACTAATACTACTACTACTGGTACTATATTACTATACTACTACTACTACTACTACTACTACTACTGTTAACTACACTGTTACTACTACTACTAATGTTACTACTAATACTACTACTACTGTTACTACTACTACTACTACTAATGTTACTAAATACTACTACTACTGTTACTACTACTACTACTAATGTTACTACTAATTACTACTATGTTACTACTACTACTACTACTACTACTGTTACTACTACTACTACTGTTACTACTATTATACTACTTTACTACATGATTACTACTACTACTACTACTACTACATGTTACTACTACTACTACTTTACTACTACTACTACTGTTACTACTATTACTACTACTGTTTACTACTATCTACTACTACTAGTTACTATACTACTAATGTTACTACTAATACTACTACTACTACTACTGTTACTACTACTACTATGTTACTACTATACTACTATACTGTTATACTAATACTACTACTGTTACTACTACTACTACTACTGTTACTATTACTACTACTACTACTGTTACTATTACTACTACTACTACTGTTACTACTACTACTACTACTGTTACTACTAATACTACTACGTTACTACAAATACTACTGTTATACTAATACTACTACTATGTTACTACTACTACTACTACTACTGTTACTACTACTACTACTGTTGCTACTAATACACTACTACTGTTACTATTACTACTACATACTGTTACTACTACTACTGTACTACTTTACTACTACTACTACTACTGTTATACTACTAATACTGCTACTACTGTTACTACTATACTACTACTACTACTGTTATACTACTACTACTACTACTGTTACTACTAAATATGTACTACTAATACTACTGTTACTACTACTACTACTATCTACTACTACTACTGTTATACTAGACTACTACTACTGTATTTAACTACTACTACTACTGTTATATTACTACTACTACTACTGTTACTATTTACTACTACTACGTTACTACTACTACTATACTGTTACTATACTACTACTACTGTTACTACTAATACTACTGTTACTACTAATACTACTACACGTTACTACTACTATACTACTAACTGTTACTACTTATACTGTTGCATAATACACTACTACTGTTACTACTAATACTGTTACTAACTACTGTACTACTACTACTACTACTACTACTACTGTTACTACTACTAATACTGTACTACTGTTACTACTACTACTACTACTACTGTTACTACTAATACTACATACTGTTACTACTACACTACTGTTACTTTACTAATACTACTGTTATACTACTATACTACTAACTACTACTACTGTTACTACTAAGACTACTACTACTGTTACTACTACAATACTTTACTACAATACTTTGTACTACTACTACTACTACTTATACTTTACTACTACTATACTACTGTTACTACTACTACTACTACTGTTACTATACTACTATACTACTGTTACTACTAATACTACTACCTGTTACTACTATTACTACTACTACTACTTACTACTGTTACTACTACTACTACTGTTACTATACTATAATTACTACAAATACTACTATATGTTACTACTACTACTACTGTTACTACTAATACTACTACTATGTTTACTACTACTACTACTACTGTTACTATTACTAACTACTACTGTTACTACTATACTACTACTGTTACTACTAATACTATACTGTTACTACTACTACTACTACTGTTACTACTACTACTACTTACTATTATACTACTACTATACTACTACTCTACACTGTTACTACTACTACTACTGTTACTACTAATACTACTCTAGTGTTACTACTACTACTACTGTTACTACTAATACTACTACTAGTGTTAGTACTATATATGTTACTACTAATACTACTACTACTGTTACTACTACTACTACTACTGTTACTACTAATACTACTACTACTGTACTACTACTACTACTACTACTACTACTGTTACTACTACTGCTACTACTACTACTACTACTACTGTTTACTATGCTGTAATACTACTACTACTACTGTACTACTATACTACTACTACTACTACTATACTGTTACTACTACTGCTACTAATACTACTACTACTACTACTACTACTACTACTGTTACTACTACTGCTACTAATACTACTACTACTGTTACTACTACTACTACTACTGTTACTACTACTACTACTAATACTACTACTACTGTTACTACTACTACTACTACTACTACTGTTACTACTACTACTACTACTACTAATACTACTACTACTGTTACTACTACTACTACTGTTACTACTATTACTACTACTACTAGTACTGTTACTACTAATACTACTACTACTGTTACTACTACTACTACTAATACTGTTACTACTACTACTGTTACTACTAATACTACTACTATACTACTACTACTGTTACTACTGATTACTATTACTACTTTTACTACTAATACTAACTACTACTGTTACTACTACTAATACTACTGTTACTGATTACTACTACTACTACTATACTACTACTGTTACTACTAATACTACTACTACTGTTACTATACTACTACTACTACTACTACTGTTACTATTACTATACTACTACTACTTTACTACTACTGTACTACTAATACTACTACTACTGTTACTACTACTACTACTACTACTACTACTACTGTTACTACTACTACTACGTTACTACTACTACTATACTACTATACTACTATACTACTACTACTATACTACTGTTACTACTATTACTACTACTACTAGTACTGTTACTACTAATACTACTACTACTGTTACTACTACTACTACTGTTACTACTACACTACTACTACTGTTACTACTACTACTACTACTACTACTGTTACTACTAATACTACTACTACTACTGTTACTACTAATACTACTACTACTACTGTTACTACTACTACTAACAGCATTACTACACCACACAGGAGCAGGACTTCAGACTGAAAGTTGTATTTATAATATACGTAGTACATAAATATGTAATTTTGGGTCTAAATGTTTTTTCCAACAGAAATAACAGTTGTGTTTGTCGTACTACAGTACAGTATATCATGTTGTTCTCCTGATCTGGTTCTTCAGAGGTTTGTTGTTCGGTTTGTCAGACGGAGACGCAAAAGAAGCCGTTTCCTCCATCTGTCGCTCAGTTGTTCTACATGCAGGTAAATTTACTACAATACTTCTGTCAGTAGTACTGTTTACTACTGTAAATACTAAATGCTACTGTAAATACTAAAATACTAAGTACTACTGTAATACTAAATACTACTATAAATACTAAGTACTACTGTAAATACTAAATACTGCTGTAAATACTAAATACACTTAAATACTATATACTATAAATACTAAATTCTACTGTAAATACTAAATACTACTGTAAATATTATTGTAAATACTAAGTACTACGTAATATAAATACTGTGTAAATACTAAATACTACTATAAATACTAATACTACTGTAAATACTACTGTAAATACTAAATACTACTGTAAATACTAAAGTACTGACTGTAAATACTAAATACCACTATAAATACTAAGTACTACTGTAAATACTACTGTAAATACTAAAGTACTACTGTAAATACTAAATACTGTAAATACTTAAATACTACTTAAATACTAAGTACTACTGAAATACTACTGTAAATACTACGTAAATACTAAATACTACTGTAAATACTAAAGTACTACTGTAAATTACTACTGAAAATAATACTACTGTAAATACTACCGTAAATGCTAAATACTACTGTAAATACTACTGTAAATACTAAATACTACTGTAAATACTACCGTAAATACTAAATACTACTGTAAATACTACTGTAAATACTAAGTACTACTGTAACCTGGGCTAGAAAAACTGATAAATTGATTCAGATTGATTCAAATTGATTTTCCTTTACATGTCTATTGATCGATAAAATCTCAAAATCGCTCTTGTAATTGATGTCTTTTCTCTTGTGGATGTGTGGTACAGCCTGTAGTCTTAATCCTGTTAGTTTCATGTGAGCAACTTTTGGTGCACGATGTCGAGGCGTGATGATGCGTTGCAGGGTGGTGGGAGGGGTTTGACCACGACAGACTCCGGTCAGAGAACAGAGTCAGTTGTATTTCAGCTCTTTTCTGCAGATCTGTGACTTGTCACTAACTACAACATTAACTAAAACACTTCAGGACAGCTGGTCCAGCCAGTCAGCTTATCACTTGGTGAGACAAATTTCCACAGACTAATTACTGAAATGAGTATTTACAGACGTTAGAGTGGTCCAATAAATACACACATCACCTTCACTGACCTCCAGAGTTGTCTCCTAAAACCGTTTGGCCCTGAAGGGGACAGATGTTTCTGTCCGTTAGATGAGTCTCTCAGTCTACTCTAGGCTGTCCTCCCTCCCGGTGCTACTGTGGACTTGATGAAGGTGCTCCTACACCTCTTCCTTTCAACAGATATTTGAATGGATTCTTGGTGAAATCCACCCTGTCCTTCATCTGCTGTTTCCTGTCCCCACAGCGGCATTCTGCTTAGCATAAGAGCTTGATGCTCTCATGTTGTCTGGGATTTCAGGGAGTGCTGGTTTGTCATCTTTTGATGCTTCACAAAAAGCCGTCTCTTAGGATATCTGTCTCCTGGTGTTTGTTTTCCTTTACTGGGTGTTTGAACTAGTTCTCTGCTCCTTCTTCCTGAAGCTATCAGCTCTCATGCTCCAGTTGATTGAAGACATGTCCCTGAGCTTCTCTCCCACGTCTGTAGGAGGACAGTTCACTGGCTCTTTCTTGGCCTCGCCTGTTCTGCACAGATGGTCTCTTGGTGCCCTGTCTCCACCGATACATCAGTGCTGTTCTTCCTGCCTTCCTGCACTCTTTGTCACATGCCTGGAGATTCTGGGGACTTTGTTTTGACTCTGGCTGGTTCTGTCTCACCAAAATGCCCCGTGTGTGTTCAATCTACACAGCCCTCTTTTTTGCATACCTTCTCACATACAGACGCAGGATAAACTGATTGTATGTTCTCTTGTTGATTTTTCCATCATTGATGGTCACAACAGTGGTCCTGTCCTGTGAGCACATCATCCTTCACTGCTGTTGTCTGACCCTGTGGATATCTTGTAATGTGTCTCTCCATAGCGATTCATGATGGGTTCCTCCGCAGGAACAATGTACTCGAGCCCGGCTCTGGTCTTGTCTGCCAGAAAAGAAAATGCAAAATACTGCACCATCTGTGAGCCAGTGGCATCATTCTCACCTTCCTTCTCTCCCTCAAGGCACCTCCCTCCAGAGGTTTTCAGATGGGCACCCTCCTCCTTCAGTGTTCGGCGATTTAATCCCAATTTGCAGAAAAGTTGCAGAGTTTGGACAAAATTGCAAGGTTGAATTTGCATGAATTGTTGTGGTCACAACATCACAACTTCCTGGAGGGACTGTAATCCCATGACATCTCAGGGGCTTGACGGTAGCTTCAGCATCCTGGCACTACCCCCCGCTGTCCACCAACCCACTTTATGATGTTATTTGCCCGTCATCAGTTTGTTTCTGCCGTTGCTCATTCTGCTTTATCCTGACCCACTGAGATGCCACCTCTACCTGTTTGATGATGTAGGCTACCAGCTGCTTCCTGGCTGTTAGCCTACTGTTCCAGGTCATCCATCCATACCATTGGCTGTTCAATCAATCAATCAATCAACTTTATTTGTAGAGCGCTTTTCCTGCACGGACATGCAACACAAAGTGCTTTACAGAATTAAAAGCAATTAACACAATTAAAGAAAGAAAAACAATTACAAAGAAAGCCCCTCCCTCCCACCCTCCATACTAGACACACACACACACGCCACCCAAAACACACACACCACACACACACACACACACACACACACACACACAATCACACACAATCACACACAATCACACACAATAGGGAGACATGGCATGGCACTGAGGATCAAGGAAACGCCACCTTTGGGGTCGTCCACACTGGGAGGAGCCGCAGGCCATGCCATCGGGGGCACCAGCACCCCGGCCCCCCGACTCTGACAGACAGGTGGACCTCCACATCGAAGGGAGGAACCCCCAGCCGGCCGGGCCGAAGGGACCCAAGGACAGCACCCCCACTAGCAGACCCGACACAGCTCCCAGTGTGGAGGACCCCCCTGAGGAAACACTGGAGTTAAAAGCTAAAGACTAAAAGCATAAAATAGGACTAAAAGAATAAATAAAATAAAATAAATACAGTACCAAAAATAAAAAAACGTAAGATTATAAATAAAATAAAATAGATACAGTACCAGTGATAAATAAAAACAGAAAATTATTAAGATTAATATCATCTTAAAAAGCAAGATAAAAGCAGCAACATAAAATAGGATAGAACCAGATAAGAACATAAGAAGAGTTTAAAATATTAGTTAAAAGCCTGATTAAAAAGGTGTGTCTTTAATCTTCTTTTAAAAATATCAACAGTCTCTGCAGTCCTGAGGCTTTCCAGCAGGCTGTTCCACAGGTGGGGGCCATAGTGGCTAAATGCTGCCTCACCGTGGGTTTTTGTTCTGGGTTTTGGTATGGTTAAAAGGCCAGTGCCGGAGGACCTCAGGGTCCACGAGGGTTGATATGGTAAAAGCAGATCAGATAAATAAGAGGGCGCAAGGCCGTTAAGACATTTAAAAACCAGTAAGAGAATCTTAAAATCGATCCTGAAGTGGACGGGGAGCCAATGCAGCGACTCTAAAACTGGTGTAATGTGCTCCCGCCCTGCTCCCGGCTGTTGGAGATGAGGGCTAATTTTTAGCTTGCACTCATGTGCCTCCTCCATCTTCTCTTCACAGGGCAACGGAAGCACTGTAAACACTGCTACTCTTATTTCTACTGTAAACACTACAACTGCATATTAATTTGGGGCTGTGGTGAATAAAACTGCAACAATTAATTAAATGGTTTTATAATCAAATAACTGATTATTTGGGCTCTATGTGGAACCAGACAAAAGTGTTTCCTAAACGCTGTTGTTTGTCTGTTTATCAGAAACCAGGAGGACAGCCTCTGGGATCATCTACACCATGACGAGCTGCAGTGACTCGTCCTGCCAGCAGGAGGCTCCACCTGCTGCTTCAGACTGTACGTTCACTGTCCAACATGTTGTCTTTTTATCCTCATGAAATACATCTGAAACCATCAGACAGAAAATTAATCATCATGATAATCTGTCAGACGATTTATACAATTTAAGATGCATCAACAGACTCATCAATAATCATTAGTTATTGATCTGATTACAGGTGTGACACAGGTAACTGAGGACTTCTATTTTCCTGCTCTGACACATTTCTTTGTTTTCACCTGAGCAGGTGAAGCTCCTGCAGCCAAGAGAGCCAAACCTCACCTGACTGAGTGACGGACAGCTGAGGAGGGCGGGGTTTCTGGACGAAGACCGGGAGGAGTCGACAGACTGATATCATTTGTTGTTGATAAAAAACTTTGTTTGAATACTATTATCAAGAACTGATTTGTTTGATTTCAGTGTTTTTGTCGCTTAGATTGAATAAAGTTTTTGAAATTGCACAAAGTTTTGAGTTGACCGAATCATGCAGAAGGAAACAGGACAGAGGAAGAGGAAGATAAAGTAGGAGATGAAGAGGTGGATGACGTTTTATTTAAAGTAGTTAGCAAAGTTACCTGGTCGAAGGGAGGAGGGAGAGAGTAAACAAAGATAACAAAGCAATAAATCAGTACTTTGGACTGAAACATGCCTGTTATGTGTGAAGCAGCAACATTCAGCAGAGGTGGACTGTCAGAGCTCAGCTGACTCACCAGTCAAGAGACAAACCAGTTTGTTCTTCACTAAAAAGAGACGAACGGACGTAAAAAACAGACGATCAGATTCACCTTCAGACCAAAAGTAACAACTTCCTCTAGTGAGTTCAACTACAGGAGAGAAAAAAACTACAACACTGCTGTTTCAACCTGCTGACACTGGCTGACACACCTGACTGAAAACTGAACTCTGTGTTTTTCTGACAGTTCATCAGACAATAACATATTTATAACATAATTTTTCTGTTGCAGTATATTGCCTTTTATATTTAAATTTTCAATTTGATTTTATCAGAATATGAATATTAGCGGCTTCAAATGCTCAGAAACGTCCCAAAACCATTGAAATAATTTGATTTTAAAAGTTACTTGGAACATCACAAGCATACAGTAATAAATGTTGTAAATAAACAATGATAATAAGAATAATGTAAATAATAACAGTAAAATCATTATCAGACTGAAGATTTGATCATATTTGT
This sequence comes from Lutjanus argentimaculatus, assembly GCA_034769285.1. NCBI lineage: Eukaryota > Metazoa > Chordata > Actinopteri > Lutjaniformes > Lutjanidae > Lutjanus > Lutjanus argentimaculatus. Next base: position 2,110,949 of record JAWZSL010000063.1, read on the forward strand.
CATTATTCTGCTTTTTAAAGCTAAAGTGTTCAATAAAATGGAAGTTTCTGCCTTTTGCTTTGGTATGACCCAATATTTTTTGGTATGACCCAATGTTTTTTGGTATACAGTGACCCAATATTTTTTGGTACGCTCTGCAAAGGCAGAACACAGGAACTTCCAAATAAGGTCAAAGGTCAAATCAGAGGTCAGGATTAATATGTAGAAACAATAACCTGATATAAAGATATAAATAAACTAACACATATACAATCATCTGCCTCGACAACAAGAAAACTAAAGTTCTCAGTTGTGCTCTCTGAGAGTTCCTGCCCTTTTCCTTGGTAGGGTAGTATTGAAGCACAAAAGGCTTTTTTTCTGCACTGGGATGCTGGGAATAAGACCGTGGCATGAAGTGCCACAGCGACGTGCACACCTGTCCGCTGCCGGTGTGGGGCTTGTCCGCAGAAAAGAACAGGGTTGTTGTTTGAATGCGGTGGTGTGTTTTATCCTCCAGGCTACAAGTCATTTTCAGTGGAAGCCGGCAACATGAAGCCAGAAACTGACAACTGACACTTGTCGCTGTGTGTTGGGACGTAATGCACTACAAATCAAAACTGAGCTGGCCTCAACTTTTCTCAGCGCTCTGTGACATTGTAACTGGCCACATCGGTTGTTTTGTAGCTGTGTCGCCAGTAATGTGAACATACGGTAACATGCTGTCTTTGTGGTGGACTGTCCCTTTAATGTACAGAAAATAAAATATATAACTTAAGAATGTACCATGTTTTAGAGACTTTCATTGGAGCTTGTGTCGTTTTCAGGGGAACTGAGCTCCTCTTAGCTCCCCCATAATTTGAACCATGACTCTTTCCCTGTTACCTCAGTCAGCAGGTGAAACTTGTCCATGCTGTGTTACTGGGGTTGGTGCTGTGGTTTCACTGAAAGCATGTAACAAATGTTAGGTCTAAGTTAGAACCTCCCATCAATATAGTGATATCTGAATTTGTTCAGATGATTAATAATCTCATTTAACCCCAGGTGCTTCTCTTGTTGATGGAGTTGTATTTAAGGGAATTTAACTGACCCAGTCCATTGCAGGTGTGGCTCGGCACAATATGAGCGGTAATGGAAGTGCAAATCAGCAGCAACACAGTTTGACTCAGCGTGGTCAAAAATGTCAGGGTCAAAGCCCCACGTGTGTATTTTTTCTCAGTATTCACCAGAGAAGTTGATTCTCTCCTTTGCATTCCTCCACTCTTTATTCTTACAATGAGACTTTCAAATACATTTCTTCTCCGGTCAGGAGTCAACATGGACAGAGAGACTAATTATTTTAAACAGCGTGGTCGGCTTCCCTGTGGTCACTGCTGCACACAGGTTTACAAGTAAATGTGAAGATATATCCACTTTTTAATCCCAAAAGTTTAAAAAAGAAATGCTGAGCTCTCATCTGGCCGGTCCACGATTTCTTCGTGGGTCGCTGCTACAGAGGGTTGAAAAGCAGGAGTGAAAATAAATCTACTTCTTAATCCCAAAAGTTTGAAACATACGCTCTGAGCTCCCAGAAGGGGAGGTTAAATCTGCCACTTCCTCTTACCAAAATTAAGTCCTTTGCTATAATTGTTTTGATGCCTTTAAGTCATGGACCACTACAGCTGGGTCAAAGTCGAAGTAAATGTCAGTTAAGAAGGAGAGCAGCCATGACTGACTGAACTTTGTCTCTGTTGTTTTCAGCTTAATTTATAGACAAAATGTCTTCCAGATTAGAGGAGGATCTCTGTTGTCCGGTCTGTCAGGATATCTTCAGAGAGAGAAAAAAACTCACGAGTGTCCAGTTTGTAAGAGAAGATCTTCAAAGTCACATCCTCCTTTAAACTTGGCTTTAAAGAACCTGTGTGAGTCCTTCTTACAGCAGAGAGATCAGAGATCTTCAGAGGATCTCTGCAGTCTGCACTCTGAGAAACTCAAACTCTTCTGTCTGAACCATCAGCAGCCAGTGTGTCTCGTCTGCAGAGATTCAGAAAAACACACCAACCACAGATTCAGACCCATCGATGAAGCTGCACAGGAGCACAAAGAAGAGCTCCAGAAATCTCTGAAGCCCTTAAAGAGGAAGTTGAAGGTTTTTGAACAAGTTAAACTGAAGTTTGATCAAACATCAGAACACATGAAGGTCCAGGCCCGACACACAGAGAGGCAGATTAAGGAGCAGTTTAAGAAGCTTCACCAGTTTCTAGAAGAGGAAGAGGAGGCCAGGCTGGCTGCACTGAGGGAGGAAGAGGAGCAGAAGAGTCAGATGATGAAGGAGAAGATGGAGGCTCTGAGCAGAGAGATAGCAGCTCTTTCACACACAGTCAGAGACACAGAGGACAAGCTGAGAGCTGAAGACGTCTCATTCCTGCACAACTACAAGGCTGCAGAGGAAAGAGTCCAGCAGCGCCCCTGCTGGAGGCTCCACAGCTGCACTCAGGAGCTCTGATAGATGAGGCCAAACACCTGGGCAACCTGACCTTCAACATCTGGAACAAGATGAAGGACATGGTCTCCAACACTCCTGTCATTCTGGACACAAACACTGCAAACCCAGAACTGATCCTGTCTGAAGATCTGACCAGTATGATGCTGGGAGACAAACAGCAGCTTCCTGATAATCCAGAGAGGTTTAAATATCCCTGGGCTGTCCTCGGCTCTGAGGGCTTTAACTCAGGGACTCACGGCTGGGATGTCGAGGTTGGAGACAATACATACTGGATACTGGGTGTGTTCTCAGAGTCTGTCCAGAGGAAGGGAGTCATACGGTCTGGATTCTGGAGAGTAGAGTTGTTTCAAGGTAAATATTCAGCATTGTCACCATCAGATCCAGACACTGACCTTGAAGTGCAGAACAAACTCCAGAGGATCAGAGTGAATCTGGACTGGAACAGAGGAAAGTTGTCGTTCTCTGATCCTGATACAAACACACACATACACACCTTCACACACACTTTCACTGAGACGATGTTTCCGTACTTAATGACTGTGGATAAACTGCAGATTTACCAGTGAAGGTGTGTGTGACAGTGGAACAGAGCAGTTAGAGATAAACAGGATGATTATATTCATGATGTTTATTTCTTAAAGAGAAAAATCACTGAATTGATCCACCTGCTCCTCCTGCTGCATCATTATTACAAAGATATTTTCTTTTTTGTTTCATGGTTTTTATTGTTCTAGTTTCCTTTTGTTATTTAGTTGCAATCTGCTTTTTGTTTCCGGTGTCAGACCTTTTCATGTCACTTAGTATCTGATCTTGATTTTGGTTCTTGTTATCAAAACTGTTTTTTAAATTCTGGTTTCTTTTTTTTTTTTTTTTTTTTTTAATCCTTTCTTATTCTTATGTTGACTTGTGTGTGGAGCCATGAAGAGCAGCAAACACTACAACAAACATATTTTAATTTCCTATTCAGATGATAAAGTTTACAAAGTTAATGTTTATTTACATGTATGAAATATTTAGTCTGTAAAATGTTTATATTAGTTCAGTTGTGTTGACCTTCAAAATAAAAGCACAGATTTGATTAACTGTTTTTTTTTTCTGTGAAACAAAAAAGTGAAGTGAGGAAGAGAACTAGAGAACCTGCAAGAAGAGAACATTTGGTTCTCTTGCACCATTTATGTGTAACGATGAACATGAATTTTAATCAACTGATCAACAAACAGCTTCAGCTCTGATTTCATTAGTTATTTACATCCACTGCAAATAATCTGTCCCCAGAGGACAAGTGGACAACATCTGTCAGCCAATCAGCTGCTGAGCATCGATCAGAGATGGTTTGATTATTAATGTAGAATTTATATGAGAATAAAGTCTGACTTTATGTAAATGACACCTTTAAAAACACAGAAACAAATAAAACAGAACACAGTTAAAACACAAAGGCTGGGTTACACATCAAAGATGAATTTAATCTGATTTTAGTTCCAATCAGTTCAGAAAAACAAGGTTTTTAAAAAGCTCTGATGACCCATGAAAAACTCATGTCTGTTTAGTAAATTAAGTTTATTGATGTAAACTGGTTTACCCAAATTAAAATAATACAGAAATAGAAAATAAAAATAAATGTCAAGTTGTTATAATTATGTCAATTGTAGATGTGAGCGCTGTCAGGACCCAGAAAGTACAAAAGAAGGGAAAACTCTATCATTTCACAAAATGTTTAAATGTTTCATACCTCAGAAAAAAATTAAAATGATTCTTATTATTTAGCCAAGAAGACTAAATAACTGCTTATTGTGTTTTCTTTAGTTCTACTGCTTTTTATATTTAATATTTTACAGTATATTTGTATAGTTTATATTTTTAATAACTTTCAATAGTTTTACAAAGATTATGGTCCTCTAAAAATAGACTTCACAGTGTGATTATTTATAGTTTACAATTAATGTCATAAAAGAAACACGTCACATCACTTCTGACTTCAGACCATCTGAAACAGGAGCCGTTTTAAAAAAGTGTTTAAAGTGAAAACTGAGTTTTAACAGAAATAAATTTCATTTGTCTGAGTAAAAAAACTGAGTTTTAAATTCAGTATTTGTCAATTTTAAGCAACTTTGGTGTAACATCATTTCATCTATCTACTTATCAGTCTGAATTCAAGTGTCCATCTGTTCACACGTCTTCGGATTTACCTGAGCAGGTGAAGAGGGCGGGGCTTCTGGACGGACAGTAGGAGGAGTCTGCGACTCGTGAAAATTGCTTCACGAATCCTAATTTCAGTCAAATAATCACAATATGACTTTTTCTCCCTCGTTCAGACTGAATAAAATGTTCAGTCAGAAGAAAACAGACGTCACACAAGTTTTCAGTCAAACATTTTATTTTTTAATCAGTACAAATGCTGCGCTCTGATTGGTCAGCCCCAAAGCAGGAAATGATGTCATCAAAAATAGAGCTCTGTAGAAAGCTGCTGTACATTCAGTCAGATTAATAAAAATATAAAAATCTGCTTCATAAAAATAGAAATCTACAAACTTTCCCTTTAATTAATTAATGCCAAAACCCTTTTAAAGTGAGTTGAGAGAGAATTTAACTTTAGCTGCAACACACAGAAACTCAAACTGTGTCAACGTGACCAGAACAGTTCAGGTTCACGTTAAAGAATTCAGTCCCTTTAATCATCTAAAACATCTCCACAGGATCATTTACATTTGTGTTTTTGTTCTTTTAAAGAACTGTCAGAAGAGACAAACGGAGACTTTTTACCTCAAACCGACGAAGACGATAATAATGTTTGATCAGGAGGATTCAGTCACATGTTCATGACATCACATCCTGTTAGAACGAGTCAAAGTGAAACCAGATGAGAACAATAATGACTGAAAATCAGGGACAGATGTTCTCACGAAGGGTAACCACAGATCGTTCCACAGATGATGTCACACATTTTGATTGGCTCTCGTTTTCAAACGTCAAACCAGGACAGAAACTTTATTTTCTAAATTAAAACACTGACAAACTTTACTGTTTACAAGCCGTTATCTGTTCCACTCTGCTGAGAACAACATACGTCGGAGCATCACAGCGCCGACTAGTGGTGAGCAGGTTAATCACACCTGAGAGGAAACAGTTAACTGACGCTGCACATCAACAAAATACTGATAAATACTTTAACCAACTAGTGTTTCTGCTGCTGACTAAGAGGGCGGCGACGTTTAATCGTGAAGTCGACTGATCGTGCACATCCCTAATATAAATACTTAGTTACTTTACTTCAGTAGAGTTTTCAGGTATCTGTACTTTACCTGAGTATTTATTTTTCTGACATCTGAACACAAATATCTGAACTTTCTTTTTCCTCACATTTTCTAAACTACAGACATGACAACAAAAAAAACATTATAAAGACAATAAAGACGCAAACAAAACAAAAAAGAATATCAAGATGGGAACAACGGACATTAAAGATGTAAAACACGTAACAAGACAAAAAAGACAACAAGACGAAGATGTATAACACAAAAAAAACAACTTAAAAGATGAAAAAAAAAAAAAAAAAAACAGACAAGGACAAAAGTCATGACAAGACAAAAACAACGTAAAAGATGTAAGAAATGTAAGAAGACAAAAAAAAGAAAGGAGAAGATGTAATAAAATGAAAAAGACAAAACAAAAAATAATAACAGGACAAAAACGACGTCAAAGCTTCCAGAATGTGAGACAGACAGAGACGGAGACTCTGTGGTGGACAAAAGCTGAAGTCCAGTTGACACAGAAACGTCCTTCAGAGGACGACAAGTTGAATCAGTAGTTGTACTTTTACTCGAGTATCTGTACTTGTACTGCAGTAAAGACTGAGAGGACGTCTGTCTCGTCTGCACGTTCGGTGTTTTGGGTTCTGGTCACCCTGCTGTCATGTGACATCACACGTTTACAAAAGGACGGAAGTTAAAAAGAAAATAAAAAAATGTTTATTTTTGTTTCTTTTCCTCCAAACGGGGTGAAATTAGGTTTGAGGTACCTTTTTTCTCGTGTCGGAGCTGAAAGAGACGTCGTAGACCTGGTCTGCACATGCTCAGAGCAGAGCTGTGTGACATCACCTGTGTGGGTGGAGCATGACTGTGCAGAGCCTCCTGTTTGTCTGTGTGGGATCAGTAAAGTTTATCTCATCTTGTAAATGTCCATAAATCAAAAAGAGAAAAATAGAAACTTTGTTCAGCATCAACAGTAAAGGCAGTGGAGACTCCGCCCTGACAGAGCTGAGCTCTGATTGGACGGAGAGTCTGAAACACAGGAAGCTGTTGCAGTGTATTATTTGTGTTCCTGTCAGACTATAAACTCTTTTACGCACAGAGAGACAGGAGGACGTCATGGTAACAGCCTGTCCTGTTAGCCACCGAGCTAAGCTAACAAGCTAACGTGCTAACAAGTGTGATGTGTTGAAGTAGAAACAAACAGAAGAATCAGAAATGTTGTGATCTGTGCTAAAAACAGTGTAATAGCCCTTTATTGTCCGCTGTAATGACCATGAACGCCTCACGAGTAGCTCGGGAGGCCAGGGGTCAAAGGTCAGATCAGTGACGGCATCAGGGCGACCAATCACAGCTGAGAGTCACTGATTATTAATTAGTTATCGTCAGCTGATGTAAAATGACACACTTCTATTAAACTGATGAGTTCACTGAGCGTCCGATGATTCGCTGTCATTGCGCTCAGGTGTCTTCACCTTTCATGTGACGGCATGTGTGAGCCAATCAGGCGTCAGGAAGGAGGAGGAGGAGGAGGACAGGTTGAGGGGTGGGGCTAAGACTCTGATGTGTTTATTGATCCTAAAGAGATCCCTGCTGATTCTCTGAACTACATGATGGTGTGTTCAAGGACCAGAGGACATATGAGAGTTGTTGACTGTTGAAATCAGACAAGGTTCAGTTCATTAGACCTGCAACAATTAATCAGATAATTGATTGTTAGTTTAATAAAATAACTTTTTGGATGACTGATTAATCAGTTTGAGGTCATTTTTTTCAATTAGAAAAAAAGTCAAATTCTCTGATTTCAGCTTTCTTAAATGTGAATATTTTCTGATTTCTTTACTCCTCTTGACAGTAAACTGAATATCTTTGGACAAACAAAGACATTGGGACATCATCTTGGACTTTGATCAACATTTTCTGACATTTTATAAGACCGAACAACTGATGAATTAGTGGGAAATTTCTTGACAGATTGATCACTGGTTGAAAAATAGGTCCTAACAGTTGAAAACACATTTGGACCTACTTTTCAACTGACAGGACTGTGACAGGATTAATTTTTCACCATTTTCTGAAATTTTATAGACCAAACAACTGATCGACTGATCAAGAAAATAATCGACAAATTGATAGACTGTGACAAACTAATCGTTGGTTGCAGCCCTACAGTCCAGACACTCAAAGTCTTAAACTCAGATGTCAGACGGTCCTTAAACACACCAACACAGAGTGATAAAGTTAAACTGTGGTTAAAGTCGTAATAAGAATTAAACCGTCTCCATGACAACTGAGATGCCTCACAGAAAAAAAAGGCAATTCACTTAAGTATTGTGATTCTTTTTCATCACGATTTTAATAAAATATTTGATTTCTGTTTTTTACTCTTTAATTCTGCTGAGAATCTATTTTAAAGATCAAACTCTTGTCTATTAAACTTTGTAATGTTCCAACCTCCGGGGTTATTAATTTTTTATACACACACACATACACACACACACACACACACACACACACACACATATATATATATATATATATATGTATATATATATATATATATATATATATGTATATACATACATATTAAACATTAAAGAATACATTTTCACCAAATAATTGCAATTAGAGTGTTGTTGTTGTTGGTTTTTTTTGTTTGTTGCAGTTCTCACTGATGGCTGATTTACATATAACTGGCACTGGTCTGTTAGCTCGATGCTAACACTTCATGGGAATTACCATTAACACGCTAACAGAAGTTAGCACTGCGATCATGATCCTTTTTAGGTCACATGGTGAACATCAAACATCTTGTGTGCTCAGACTGATGTTTTCTCTGATCTACAGCAGCCTCAAAGGGTCAAAAGTCAAACATGCAGCAGCAGAAATGATGCTGCTGCTAAAATAAATCTCAGACTGACGGATGTGTTTGTGTTAAAAACAAAAAAAGTCAAATTAAGTCGTAATATGGAGTCACAACAGCCAAGTATCAGGATAGTTTTCAATCAGGAGACGTCGTCCCAGCCTGAACAAATAAAGCACCTGACTGGTCCTGTAAGTGGGTGAGGTCATGATGACATCATCCAGCAGGAGTGATGTGGACGGCGGTTGGGACTCCTCCTCCTCCTCCGGCTGATCAGCTCCTCAGAGTCCCAGGATGTGGTTGATGTGACCCTGAAAACAAATGACATCATCACGTCACCTGATGACAGGAAACACAATCAGTTTAACAAACAACTTATTTTTTAATGGGTAACATTGTGACAGGATCAATATTTCAACATTTTCTGACATTTTCTGGACGAAACAACCGATCGAATAGTGTCCAAACGTGTCCAAACATACATCTGTGGCTCCACCTGTTTTTCAGGAGATAAGATTGTGACAGTTCATGTGTCACAACCTTGATTCAGCACAGCTCTAACACACACACACACACACACACACATACACTTACTGGTTCTCCTCCGAGACATCTGGGACAGCAGAGCAGAGCCGGTCTGGGCCGGACCACACCAACCTGCATCAACACAACACCCAACACACACAACACACACACACACAACTGTTACCATAGCAACAGCTCCCAAATATCAACAACAGACACTTTCCATGTGTCAGATATAATGAGTATATAAACATGTAGCGCTGCTGTGTCTCCTGTGGACGTTCTGTCTCTGATGTGTGAGGTATCGACTGACCAATCAAATCGTTTCAGTCTCAAGTATCGTTCTGGGCATCAAAAACAACATTTTGTTGTTGTGACAACACTATAAATATGTAATATATGGTTCATGACACACTCAATTATATGTAAGGATTAATTAAGTGAGTGCAAGCCTCATAACATGTTGCCGTGACAACCTGCACTTACCTGCTGTTCTTGCTGCTGATTGGACACGGTCAAACTGTGGGATGTTTCCATTGGATACTCAGCTGACTGGAGCTCCGCCTCCAAACACACTCGCTTCTGAAAACAAAACATCATCATCATCATGAACTCTGCTGTTGTGTTACAACATCTGACACCTTAATGACAGGGAGAGCTGTCATAAGCAACTAATCAATGTTCAAATTAATTGACAACTATTTGGATAATCAATTCATCAGTTTAATTTTTTAAGGAAAAAAAGTCAAAATTTTCTTCATTCTAGCTTCTTACATGTAAATATTCTCTGGTTTCTTAGGCCGTCATCTTGACATTTACATTTTTGACATTTGATTAAAAAAAAATAATTACAGGGCAGATTTGAAAAATCGTCGCCCAAACATGTCAAGCGCAGAGAAAAGTAGTCATTTTAGAGAACGAAGTTGTCATAATTAGGGGCAAAAAGTCATCCGAAAAGTTGTCATATTTAAAGAAGAACATCGTAAAAGAAGTTCTAATGTTTAAGAAAAAATCATCAGATTCAGAGAAAAAAGCTGACAAAAAGGTTGTGATGTTAACAAGAGAAAGTCGCTCAGATTCACTTTAGTCTCACAATAAGACAAACTAACAGATGGAGGCAGCAAATATTCTAAACACAGTGTAAACATGTTGCTGCAGGACATTAGCTTAGCTTCTCCAAACTGACCTCCATCTACTGAAGGTAAAACACTGACTGTGGAGAAGAACCTCATAGAACCACACTGCAGAAAATACGGGCTGTCCCTTTAGTCTGTCAAACACACACACATACACACACACAAACACACACACACACACACACACACAGACACACACACACACACTAGGGCTGGGACGACGCGTCGACGTCATCGATGACGTCGACGCAAAAAATACGTCGACGCAAAAACTGCACGTCGATGCGTCGTCACTCAGAATCAAAAAATGGCGGCGGCCGCGGCATCGAGTAGCAGCGAGTCGGGGGAGAAGAAAAGATCTCGTAATAGGATGTCAAAAGTATGGGAGTACTTTACACCTAAAGGTAACGATTCAGTGGTCTGTGACCTGTGCAAAATAGAGATGGCATACCATAAAAGCACTACCGCGATGCACCAGCACCTTAAGAGAAGGCACCCAGGAGCTGCTTGTGTGGAGGAGAAGACACCGTAAGTTTTCAACTTTTTTTTCGTTCCTTGTTGCAATGATTAACCCCGTCATTCATCCAAACCGCACCACGTAACTTGTGCTCCAGCCTCGCAAACACAGAACATGTGCCCACTTAAACACACACACACACCCCTCACACACTCGCCTCTTGCTGACACACTTTTTTTTAACTGACACAGACACACACTCCTCAAATACACGCTAAAGTTAGTTTTTTTTTATTTCTTTGTCTGTCTTTTTTTTTTTAAATACAACATTCATTGTTGTTTTATAACTTTCAACTTTTAGGTTAATGTATTATTATTATTATTATTATTATTATTATTATTATTATTATACTTTATTGATATGGGCAGATCATTTAGAAATATATTTTTATTAACCTGTGCACTGTGTTTGTGATTTATGTTTTCAGGGACAGGGATAAGCAGAAAAGTTTGGAGGACTACTATCAGACGAAAAAAAAAACACAACCCCTGCACCCCCCAGGAGGCTGCTGCACTTACTGAGAGCATCCTTTCGATGATTGTAAAGGACATGAGGCCTCTTGCTATCATTGAGGGCGAGGGATTTAAAGAAATGCTCACCACTTTTAATCAAGGTTACAGTCTGCCGTCCAGGCGCCACTTCACTAGTATGATGGAGGAAAAGTATGAAACATCAGTGGAGAAACTACAGAACAAATTAAAGGCAGCGAATTCGAAAATCTCCCTAACCACCGATGCCTGGACCAGTATGGTCACAGAGGCATACTTGGGAGTAACGTGTCACTTCATTGACGAGAAATGGAATCTTGTCTCCTGCAACCTGACAACACTGCCAGTTGACGAGCGGCACACGGCAGAAAATATTGCCTCCTGGGTGGAGAAGGTGGCAGAAAAATTCCACATTTCATTAAACAACGTTCTTGCAATTGTGCATGATAATGCAAGTAATGTGGTCGCAGCTCTCCGCATCCTTGAAGAGAAGTTTGGAGTTGCATCCTACCGGTGTGCTGGGCACACGTTGCAGCTGGTTGTAAACCGTGCAATGAAGGACCCCACGATTGATAGAACACTATCAGCAGCACGTGGCCTTGTGAAGCACATCAAGAAAAGTGAGCCAGCTAGCACTAAACTCAAGCAGAAACAACAACAAATGGGCACACCTGAGCATAAACTGATCCAGGATGTAGCTGTCAGATGGAACAGTTCATACTACATGGTTGAACGTTTATTAGAACAGCGGTGGCCAGTGGTTGCCACACTGTCAGACCCAGAAGTCACACACCATGGGAAACATTACCTGGATCTGAAAAATGATCAGTGGGTTCTTCTGAGTGAGCTGAAGGAGGTGCTCCAGCCTTATGAGCAAGCAACTGTTTTCCTAAGTGGGCAATCATATGTTACAGCTTCTGTTCTCCCACCCCTGGTGAAAGGTCTGCTGAAATCCACCCACAACAGATCCTTTGATTCTGCTGCCATGAACCTTTTCCAGAGCCATGCAGAAGAGGAAATTCTTTCAAGGTGGCACCCGCTGGTATCTGCATTTCAAGAGGATGGAAAAAATGTGTCACTCCTTGCTGCAGCCCTTGATCCACGTTTCAGAAAATTGAAGTTCCTTTCTCAAGAGGATGCTCTGAAACTCCAAGCAAAAGTTCAGAGTGTTGCACTTGACCTGAAAAGGGAGCAGAGAGCACTCCAGCAGGCAGCAGTGGGGCAGCAGGAGGGGGAAGCCTCAGCGACTCCACCACCAAAGAGGAGGTCTGTGTTGGACACTTTGTTGGGCTCGGATTCTGAGGAGGAAGACAGCAATGAGGCACCAGACCACCAGGATGATGAGGACACAGTGAAGAAGGAAGCACTGATGTATTTTGGGGAAAACCCCATCCCAAGGGACAGTGACCCCCTTCAATGGTGGAGGGCTAATGAGGCAAGATTCCCCACACTGGCTGCTTTAGCAAAATCTTACTTAGCTGTACCAGCAACATCCACGCCATCTGAAAGGCTTTTTTCAGTGGCTGGACATATTGTCACAAAAAAAGGGCAAGCCTGACAGCTGAGCATGTTGAGATGCTAACATTCCTCCACTCCAATACATGACTACAACACAGACACACACACACCTGAGCAGACGCACACACACGGAGTGAGAGTGGTGGTGGAAAGCAAGAGGGAAAGATAAAGGAAAGCAGCAGAGCAGCACAAGTGCTCTTGCAGGAAACACACACACACACACACACACACACACACAGAGCTGCTGTTATTTTTTATTTATTTTATGTTTATATTTTGATTCAGATTGTTTTTTGCACAACAGTTTTATTTATTGAAAGAAATTTTTATTTATTTTATTATTCTTTGTAAAGTCCTGGGAGCTCCAGTAACTACTAAAAGTTAAACTACTGTTCACTTAACTGTAATAGGCCTAATACTTGAATTTATTTGTTATTTATTTCACAGATTTAAATGATTAGGCTAAGTTGCTGCTGTCACACATTGTGTTGTTTTGTAAACTGCAGCTGTCACCGCTGCTGTTATTTTTTATTTATTTTATGTTGATAAGATTTTGGTTCAGATTGTGTTTTTTGCAGTTTTATTTATTGAAAGAAAGTTTTATTTTATTATTTTTTTATTATAGGATTCCATTGCACTACAACTGTGTGCACTTTATTGTTGTATTGTTCAATACAATTCATTTTTGAACTTGCTAATAAAAATATATTGGAAAGAAGAAATTTGTTTTATTCATGGAGATAAATTAGCATTAATTGCTATATAGGTCAAATTATGGGGAGATAATCGATAATCGAATCGAAATCGAATCGAATCGGATTTAAAAATGAATCGTTAGATTAATCGATGCATCGAAAAACTATTTTCTAGATTAATCGATTACAAAAATAATCGTTTAACCCAGCCCTAACACACACACACACACACACACACACAAACACACACACACCACACACACACATATATACATACACACACACACATACATAACACACACACACACACACAAACACACACACACACACACACATATATACATACACACACACACATACATACACACACACACACACACAACACAAACACACATACACACACACATACACATACACACACACACACACACACACACATACATACATACACACACACACACACACACACATACATACACACACACACACACACATACAACACACACACACACACACACACACACACATACACACATACACACACACACACACACACAAACATACACACACACAAACACACACATACACACACACACACACACACACACATATAACATACACACACACACATACACACACACATACACACACACACACACACACACACACACACACACACTGACCGCTCTGCAGCTCCATGTCTCCAGCTCTGTGTCCACACTTCTCTTCTTCAGCAGGTTAGCACACTGCATGCTAACAGAGCTAACAGAGGCACCGCGGTGAGACTGGAGTTGAGTTAGCCTGGAAGCTAACCGCCTGTGCACACGGTCTGTTAGCAGTTAGCTCGTTAGCATTAGCTGATATTAACGCAGCAGAGTGAACGTGTTCAGACGGTGACGAGTCGTCAGTTTCCCGCCAACACAGAATAAATCCTCCAGATTAACAGTTAAATAAAACCATCCAACTCTCAGTCAGCTGTTACTGTTGTTGTTGTTGTTGTTGTTGTTGTTGCTGCTGTTGCTGCTGTTGTTGTTGTTTGTGAGCGACCTTCTGCTGACCGGCAACTTCAAGTTTTCAGCAACTACATCAACACTTCCGCTGCCAGACGAGCTGGGTGTTTCACAATAAAAGCACCGTGCTTCCTGCTTTGATTCATGTTCTCATCACAGTTAGTTCAACTAATATATAATATTGATTTATCAGCTAACATTCTTTATACAGTATAAATTTCACAGAAACACATATTTCTTTGCAATGTCGTGTGGTAACAAATACAACAATATTTTAACAATTATCACCCAAAATGACACCAGGTCACTGAAAATACATTATCACTGGTAATTTCAATACTTAACATAACTATGAACAAATGAACATTAAACTTGAATTGAGAAAAGGGATCGCAAAATAAGAAAAAGCATAAATACACAAAACAATCTGAATATTTATTGTTATCCTGCATGTTCTTCTTTCTTCTTTCTTCTTTCTTCTTCTTCTTCCGAGGAAATCTATTTCCCATGCGCGAAAAATCACCAACTTTGCACAAAGGTCCAGTCCCATGCCAGATTGCCTCAGCTGCAAAAACAGGCCAATAGTCCTGATGGTGGCGCTACAGCAAGCCTCTAAAGTTCAAAATTTTGAAAATTCATAACAAATCAACCATATGTGCTACAGATTTACAACTTTCACCAAAATGTAGCCCCAATACTGAAGAAACTTTTGTACTTTTAAACGTATTGCAAATTATGAAGTCCATCACTCTGTTTTTTTCAGAAACTGTAAAACTTATTAAACCTATCTCCTCCCACAATTTTTGCTCAATTGGCACCAAACTTGCTACAGAGCATCTTCAGACTGTCCTACACAAACGATCCACACAGATTTTTGATTTATCAAAAATTGAGCCTACAGTGCATCAAAATGTTTGACTGTAAACGGTATTATAAACATATACTTGCAAATTCTTTCTAAAAACATTTTCAATGTTCATGAAAAAAAAAGACAAAATTTTGGAGTCATGGTAGATGATGTTTGGAAAATATCAGAATTTTATCTCAAAAACTGAATTTTTTACAGCATTTTCAATTTCACTCTCATGCGAACAATTGGAGTCAATGCAAAAATGGCATTTTTAAACATCAGTTTTTCACTTTTGGAGCCAATAAATCATTGTTAAAAACTAATGACCAACCATGCTGTCTAGATGCAATTTGTGTATTTTGGGATTTTTGTCTCAATAACTGAATTTTTGACAGCCATTTGAAATCTGCCTTTACATGCTAACAGCTGCTGTCTTGCACACAGGTGACTGGCTTAGTCAATTTGTGAAGCTACAAGTGGTGTTTCCATTTGGCAATTAGCTCAGTGAGATAGAGGATGGTTCTTGGTGTTGAAGGTTGTGAGTTCAAGCCTCAGCTTGTACAACATTTCCATATGAGAAATCTACCCAAACTTTTCACAAAGGTCCAGTCCCATGCCAGATGTCCTCAACTGGAAACACAAGACAATAGTCCTGATGGTGGCGCTACAGCAAGCCTCTAAATTTCAAAACTTTGAAAATTCACAACAAATCAACCATATGTGCTACAGCTTTGGAACTTTCACTTTGAAATGTTCTTTTCCATGGCATGGATGGCTGCTGCCTGGCACCCTGATCCTTGGCTTAGTCAATTTGTGAAACCACACATGAACTGTCACTTGCCAATTAGCTCAGTGAGATAAAAGACGGACTTCAGTGTCAGAAGTTGTGAGTTTGAGCCTCAGCTAAGGCAGGATGGACTTTCAAATGTGAAAGCCTTATGTTCAGGTATCATGCTATGTGGATTAGAAACAAATACTCTTTATCAACACTTTTATCTCTGCTATGAATCATTTCATTAGTGATTAGCATTCCAGTTATTTTCTATATTAAAGGTTTGTCTATAAAATTATGTAAAATTCATATTACCTTTCCCCAGTTCCAATCTGGCATCCACAAACATCTCACTTTGTCTGACTAAAGGTCCAAAACCATGATAAAGCAAGATTTGAGGAGGATATCCTCAAATCTGCGAAGGTAACTCCAACACTGATGTCTGAAACAATCAATCCATCATGAAATAGTTGTGGATTAATTATGTGATTGACTTATTGATTTATTGACTAATCATTGCAGCTGTAGAATTCCTATAATGAGCTAAGAGAAGTTTTAAACATATATACTGCAGAGTTGTCTCTTGCTAATTAGCTCAGTGAGATAGAGCAGAGTCTCTTGTGCCAGAAATTGTGAGTTCAAGCTTCAACATATTAGAATGCCACCTTTTTTTCATCTTCCTACACTCTGCTTGTTGCTCAGAATTGCCTAATTTTGCCTAAAATTGCCCGGCCCCGACCATTGCTGCGCAGCAGCTATAATTTCTCTTATTTCTGACGTATATTAGACAGGATTCAATATAAACAGATACCGTTATAGCTGTGATAGGCCAATAAGATAATTAACCATGTAATATCACAGTAGACATGGTCACAGTCTGGCACAATGTCAATACATTTCTCTGTTTATGGTTTTGTGAAATTTGATATAGTGTTACATTCCCTTTAATTATTGAAAACCTCTTTAGGACTGTAATAATAATAATAATAAGAAGAAGAAGAAGGGGTGCCTCTATTGCTCAGTTAGTAGAACACAGCAAATTCATTCATTCATCCATCTTCTGTAGGTTATCCGTGAGGGTCGCGGGGGCTGAAGCCTATCCCAGCTGACATTGGGCGAGAGGCGGGGTACACCCTGGACAAGTCACCAGTTCATCGCAGGGCTGACACAGAGAGACAAACAACCACTCACTCTCACATTCACACCTACGGGCAATTTAGAGTTACCAATTAACTTATCACACTGCATGTCTTTGGACTGTGGGAGGAAGCCGGAGTACCCAGAGAGAACCCACGCGGACACGAGGAGAACATGCAAACTCCACAGAACCTGCCGGTTGAGGGAGTCGAACTCAGGACCTTCTTCCTGTGTGGCAGCAGTGCTAACCACTGCGCCACTGTGTCACCCAGCACAGCAAATTATAATCAACAATCATTAGATTTCATATTAAAATATTTTAAACAATTCAAACAAAGCAAAAGTAAAACAAACTACAGTAAATAAAAAGACGATGTGCTTTTATTTGGATTTTCTCTTCGGGATTAGTAAAAGTTTATCTGACCTTATTTGAAATCCCGCTCACTGAACCGGAAGTCCTATTTATGTCTATTTGACGTCTCACGTCGGGCACGCTTTTGCACGCTTGCTTCCATTTCAAATGTTGTGACGTCAGAGCGGAGCAAGCCAATCGGAGCGAGCGCACACTCTCACGAGATTTGGGGACTTTTTTTTTTTATTGATCACAACTTCTTTTAACATTTAATTTAAGAAAGAAATATAGATCATATTCAATCAAAAAAGGAGGATTATTCTATATTTTACAGCGATCATGAAACACTGAACACGATGGAAAAAGCAAAAACATCAACACTAAATAAATAAATAAATAAAATAGTAACAGAGAAAATCAAACTGAATGAGGGAGTGTAAAGTTAAATATAAATTATATAACTCATTTATCTTTTTAAAAAATGTTTTTTTTTCTTGTTGTTTATTGTTGAAACAGAGGGATCAACACAGAACAGATGTTTGGAACATTCTGGCTGTATGGAGGTGAAACCTGACAATTAGACATAAAGGATCGACAACAGTGTGAATAACATTTTTTCTTCTTCTTCCAAAGTAAAAAGTGTCAGTTTGCTGCTGCAGTGACCGTCTGTGACCAGCAGGTGGCGGCAGAGTGATGATGATGATGATGATGATGATGATAAAACACATGAACGAGTTTCTGCTCCATGTTTTGTTGTTGTCACTCACTGCTGCTGTACTAACATTAAACTATATCATTTTATCTGTATTTATATTATCAATCTTATTAATATTCATTATTTTTTGTTATTCTTTAGTCTGAAAACATTCACTTAAAACAAATCAAGTTAAAAACATGAATGAAGTCGAGTGAAAGTTTAAATGTTGATGATAAAATCGATATTTTCTCCTCCAGATTCACAGAAGACATGAAGCAAATGTTTCACTGCTACAATAATGCACCATAACACACAATAATAATACATCATGTGCCAAAATATACTTTTATACACTGTAACATGCCACAATACACAATAATATTACATAATATATTATAATAAAGCACAATAATACATAATAAACCATAATATACCACAGTGTGCCTTAATATACCAAAATACAGCACGTTATAAGAATATTCAGCAATCAACAATGTCATATATGAACAGAGATATTATAAATAACATATCAGGAGCATCAAAAGTAAAAGTATTCAGTGCAGGAAACCAAGAGTATTTTATATTATTTTATATATTATTATTGATTATATTGACATGTTTGTTATTTATGTTGACATATTTAACAGACAATGAAAACATCCAGGACTTAATCTGACACAGAACCAGTGGAATGACCTTTCATAGAGTTCATTTAAGGTGGATTTTATTTTTATTTAAGGTGGTGGAGTGTGTGTGTGTGTGTGTGTGTGTGTGTGTGTGTGTGTGTGAACTGATGCTTGCTCTCTCCTGAGAGTCTGTTAAACGAGTGGAAGCTGTTTGAACAAATGAAGCGAAAGAACAAGAAAAGAAAAAAGAAACAAACGACAGAGTGAAGGTCAGAGAGAGGGAAGGATGTCTAGTCTGCAGAGAACACACTCCTCCATCATCCCTCCATCATCATCCCTCCATCATAATCATCCCTCCATCATCCCTCATCATCATCCCTCCATCATCATCCCTCCATCATCATCCCTCCATCATCATCATCCCTCCATCATCCCTCATCATCATCCCTCCATCATCATCCCTCCATCATCCCTCATCATCATCCCTCCATCATCATCCCTCCATCATCATCATCCCTCCATCATCCCTCATCATCATCCCTCCATCATCATCCCTCCATCATCATCCCTCCATCATAATCATCCCTCCATCATCCCTCATCATCATCCTCTCATCATCAGCCCTCCATCATCATCATCCCTCCATCATCCCTCATCATCATCCCTCCATCATCATCCCTCCATCATCATCCCTCCATCATCAGCCCTCCATCATCCCTCCTTCATCATCCCTCCATCATCATCCCTCCATCATCCCTCCTTCATCATCCCTCCATCATCATCATCTCTCCATCATCATCCCTCCATCATCAGCCCTCCATCATCCCTCCTTCATCATCCCTCCATCATCATCTCTCCA
This sequence comes from Lutjanus argentimaculatus, assembly GCA_034769285.1. Taxonomy (NCBI): domain Eukaryota; kingdom Metazoa; phylum Chordata; class Actinopteri; order Lutjaniformes; family Lutjanidae; genus Lutjanus; species Lutjanus argentimaculatus. The sequence continues at coordinate 2,130,703 of JAWZSL010000063.1, forward strand.
TCATCCCTCCATCATCCCTCATCATCATCCCTCCATCATCATCCCTCCTTCATCTTCTCTCCATCATCCCTCCTTCATCATCCCTCCATCATCCCTCATCATCATCCCTCCTTCATCTTCTCTCCATCATCCCTCCATCATCATCCCTCCATCATCTTCTCTCCATCATCCCTCCTTCATCATCCCTCCATCATCATCTCTCCATCATCATCCCTCCATCATCATCCCTCCATCATCCCTCATCATCATCCCTCCATCATCATCCCTCATCATCATCTCTCCATCATCTCTCCATCATCATCCCTCCATCATCCCTCATCATCATCCCTCATCATCATCCCTCCATCATCCCTCATCATCATCCCTCATCATCATCTCTCCATCATCTCTCCATCATCATCCCTCCAGTGCTTCACAAAGGCAACAAAATTAAACAGACAGGATCAAGAGTCAATACAACAGCTAAAAACAGATGAAATAAAATGGTACAGCACAAAATAGGGAAATAAAAACATTTTAAGAAATAAAAACAGTGCAAAACAGTTCAAACTTAGATAAAATCAGTAAAGGCTCTCCGATAAAAGTATGTCTTAAGAAGAGATTTAAAAGAGATCACTGACTCGGCTGACCTAGTTTCCTCTGGCAGACTGTTCCAGAGCCTCAGGGCCCTGACTGAAAAGGCCCTGTCCCCTTTAGTTTTCAGCCGGACATGTGGAACAGACAAGAGACCTCTGTCCGAGGATCTCAAGGTACGTCCTGGTGTGTAAGGTACTAACAGGTCAGTGATATATGAGGGAGTGAGGCCACTGAGGGCTTTAAAAGTCATCAGTAAAATCTTTAAATCTATTCTAAAACATACAGGGAGCCAATGTAAAGATGCTAAAACAGGAGTGATGTGATCGTGTTTCCTCGTTCTGGTTAAAAGTCTGGCAGCTGAGTTTTGTACATTCTGAAGTCTGTTAATAGATTTTTGATTCAAGCAGGTAAAAAGGTTGTTGAAGAAATCCAGTCGTGAAGAGATAAAAGCATGTAAAATGGTTTCTGTGTCTTTAAAAGATAGTATAGAACGTATTTTTGAAATATTTCTTAGATGATAAAAGCATGACTGCACAAGCTTTGTTGTGTGATATTCAAAATTTAGATTTGCATCAAACCACACTCCCAGATTCCTTGCAACAGGCCTGATATGATCTGTTAGTGGACCAGCAAATGGTAGGATTTGTGTGGTCATTTGCTGGGGCCTGATCAACACAATTTCAGTTTGATCAGAGTTTAGCTGGAGAAAATTTTGTGACATCCAATCCTTTACTTCTGACAGGCAGTCATTTAGTGAGTCAAGCACATCAGGGTCTGAGTATCTCAGCATAAAAATGATAAGATACACCATGTCTTTGTATAATGTGCCCAAGAGCAAGCATATATAAAGAAAATAAGATTGGCCCAAAACCGACCCTTGAGGCACACCATATTTAACACACACAAAAGAGGAAACTTAATTGTTAACTGAGACACAGAATTTCCTGTTTGATAGGTAAGATAAAAACCATTGTAGTGCTGTACCAGAAATCCCTGCCCAGCGTCTCAGTCTGTCGAGGAGGATGTTGTGGTCGATTGTGTCAAAAGCCGAGCTGAGGTCCAGAAGAACAAGAACTGCCATCAGCAGCAGCCATTAAAAGGTCATTTGTGACCTTAAGCACAGTGCTGTGGTACCTCCGAAAACCAGACTGAAACTTTTCAAATCGGGGTTTGTGTTGGTGAATATAAATAAGATCAGAAAAATAACGTGTTCTTGCATCCTTAATCATTTTGTTAAAATGTAACAGTAACTCCTTCATAGAATTGTAATGAACATGGATTAAAGATTTTTTCCATCTGCGCTCAGTTTTCCTACATTCCCTTTTGCAGCTGTGAATGTCATCATTTATCCAGGGTTGCTTTCTTGCTGAGGACTTCGACTGAACTTTAAGGAGTGCAGTGGTATTGAGAGTGGAATTGATGGAATTGAAGCAGTCAGCCAGATCATTAGTATTGTAATGTTCAGACAGTTGTGAACTTTGATTATCAAACAGTGCGCAGAACTCTAAGATGCTTTGCTCATTAAGGAAGCGAGTGGACAAGGTGCTGGGTGTAGTTGTATTGATCGCAGGTAATTCACAGTTAAAAAACTATACATTTGCAATCTGATATAATCATCTCCAAGAGTTCGACGGTGGATATTTCAACACCCAGTGTAAACACAAGGTCCAGAGTGTGACCACAGTTATGAGTTTGCCCAGACACATGCTGATTGAAGTTAAAAGAAGTGGTTATGTTTAAAAAATTAGTGGCGTAAATGTTAGTGGAGTCGTCGACATGAATGTTAAAATCACCACAAAGAACAACTCTGTCAAACTTTAAAACAAGGGTGGATAAAAATTCAGAAAATTCTGTTAAAAAGCTGCCAGGCAGTTTTGGGGGGTGGCAAATTATAGCAAAGATGATTGGATGGAGACCGCAGAGTTTAAAAGTGAGAACTTCAAAGGAAGAGAAATCATCACAAGTTAGTTGAAAACATTTAAAGTTTTTCTTAAAAACACTCACTAGACCACCACCACGACCACTGACTCTGGGTTGGTTAAAACAAGCATAGTTTTGGAGGACACCGTTCAACAAGAAGGCCATGATCATGCGATTGCAACCAAGATTCTGTTAAAAACATAAGATCTAGGTTTGCAGATGAGATAAAATCATTTAAAATAAAAGTCTTTTTGGATATAGATCTTGCATTAAAAAGTGCAATTTTAAGCTTGTTCAGTCTGGGAGCCAAAGTTGGAGCACTTGTCTGAATCTTTAATAGATTGTTAATACTTCTGTGCGAGTTGTTCGTGGTTCTGTTGTGAGATCTGTGTGTTACAATAACAGGAATATGAGAACTGCGTAAATCAATGTTTGAAGGAGATGGATTTATAGGCCAGTGGGAGGAGCTAGTGAGCGTGGTGGACTGTCACTGACGGTGAAGAAGAAGAGTTGAACGCAGTGACCGGTGTTGTGTCCAGGTGTGCTGCAGGAGCAGTTAGTCATGTGCGCTTGGCGGTGAAAGTAGAATGAAAAATATTTGCAGCTAGGGCACGGCTGCCCTGTGAGCTGGGATGAAGGCCGTCTCTTCTAAAAAATGATGCACGATCCCAGAAAAGATTGAAGTTATCAATGAAAACTACATTGTGTGAGGAGCAGACGGACTGTAGCCAAGTGTTGAGACTTAGCAGCCTGCTAAAATGCCCTATGCCTCGATTGAAGGACGGGGTGGGACCAGAGATAAAAGCTGATTTTTTGCAGCCTTTTAGAACTTCAAAGGGACTGTTAAAGTCACGCTTTAAAATCTCAGACTGTTGTTTGGTGGTATCATTAGTGCTGAGGTGGATGACAACATTTCTGGCTTGTGGATGTTTACTGAGAAGAGTCAGAATGTGCCGAACTATGTCCAAGACCATGGCACCGGGGAAGCAGTATGTCGCAGCCGTTTTGGATTTAATGTTCCTTACTATGGAATCACCAATGATCAGTGATGCAAGAGGATGAGGCTTGGAAGTCTGACCTGGAGGGGGGATTGCAGGATGACCGGTGGACTGTTGATGTCTGGCTCGTGGTGAGGGGGTGTGTCGCCGGGAGCGTGACCTCTCCAGTTCGGTGGCTTGTACCTGAGAGCTAGCCCCAGGATGAGGAGTGAACTGCACACAACCGGGTCGCTGAGGGGGAACATGCCATTGAGAGCGACGGTCAACAGGTGGGATAAACGACTTGGACACCGCTATGCAGAGTGGAGTTGGCGACAAGGGGCCGTCAGACTCCGGGAATGATGCAGGGATGTGGGGACCCGTGAGTGGAGGAAAGTCCTGCTCATCCAGGATGGAAAATTTGTTGCTCAGCTGGACAGACTGAGGTGGAGGGGGGAGGTAGGAAAGCTTCCCACCATGTTTACCCTTGCGGGCAACAGTCCATGACTCCTTCTGGCTGGGAGTGGAACTAACTGGGGCCTTGGGTTTAGCTCCCAGCTTGGTCCAATGGTCTGCTGCTTGAGCAGCAGCAGCAACGTACCATCTAAACATGGTACAGTCGAGTCCAGTTCTCCGGCATTTGTGGTGGTGACAGAGGGGCCCGTGGTGATCAGAGAGTCGAGGATCTGTTCTTCATCTCGGATCTGGTATAGCACAGATATTCTCCCTTCCAGCTCGGATATTTCCTGGGCCAGGCGGAGGCAGCTGTTGCATCTGGATGGTGAGGTGAGTGGAGGCATGCCAATGGGTCTGGTGGTGGTTGCTGGAGAGACAAAAACAACTATGGCCAGTAAAAGTAGTCTTAACGGTGGTAGGCGCTCTTACCTTTGGTGTAGCTTCGGTGGACAGGCAGGGACAGTACAGGGCAAAACTTACTCGCCGGGGCTCCACAACGGGAGCCCACATCGGAAAGTAGACTTGTCGCACACGGGAGGTCGTAATAAGACCAAAACTTACCGGCACAGGCCCAAGACTGGGCCTGCTGTGTTGGAACAGCCTCCGGTAAGTGGGTTGATCAGCCGTAGTCCCCCCCAGTTGGTGGAGGTTGCAAACAGTAGCGCTGAGATTGTCTGCTGTGCCTGTTGCCAAGCTAGCTCAAATGCTAAAAAACAACAAGCCGGTTGCACTGGTAGCAGTCCTGCCTCGACTGTGAGATTAAAACCGACGATCAAATCGTTCGATGGCTAAAATCTCCCTCTATGTAAAAACGTGCAGTTAAAACAACCGAGATCCAACAAAGCCGCATAAGAATTGTGTCTAAAACTCATTAAAATGTGAGTTTTTAGACAGAGCCACTGACCGGCAGGTACAAACGCCGACGTACTCTGTGAACAAACAGTGAGACCATCTGGCTGACTGGACCTGCGTATAACACAACAACACAAATACGATGTGCAGTATAGAAACACACAACTTAACATGCACAAGCTTATACCTTTGAAACAGTGACTTTGTGACTAATGTGGACAACAATTTTTGACATTGGTCCAGTATTGAGCGAGAGTGCTGCAGCCGTGAAACAGGCTGCAGTGTAATCCTTGTGGGTCATCATCCCTCCATCATCATCCCTCCATCGTTTCGTCCCGTCTGTCCTGTGTGATAAACTCTGATGGATCCACCAGTGAATCATCTTTTCTTTGTCTTATTGTTTCATTCAGGTTGAAATCAGTTTTGATGTTGGAAGGCAGTGCACAATGATGCAAAATAACAATAATCAATAATTCACCTCAAAGTCATTGAAACTAAAGTAACCAGTCTGTTTAGAAAATGTGAGGAGGAGAAAGTTCAGATATTTGTGATCAGATGTCAGAAAAATAAAAACTCAGGTAAAGTACAGATACCTGAGAACTCTACTGAAGTACAGTAACTAAATATTTGTACTTAGTTACTTCCCACCTTAAGACCAAAACTGATCAATATCAAACACTTCTGTTATATAGATATTATTTGATTTAACTTTCCTCTGTTTCTGTGAATAACTGTGTTGTTGACCTACACACACACACACACACACACACACACACACACACACACACACACACACTCACTCTCAGGTCCACTCGTTCCATTAATTGGTTCCCTCGGTAACCACTCAGATGAAATATTAACTTTAACAGCCTTTTACACTTTTATTGATTTGTGTGTGACTGACAGCTGACAGCCTGTGTGTATGTGTGTGTGTGTGTGTGTGACCTGCTCTGAGTCACTGATGTTTGAGTTGTTCCTGTTGATCAGAATTTTAAAGATTTGGGGCTTGTGAGTACAGACTCCTGATGTGACATCACTCATTAAGTGTCCAATAGGAGGCTGCCTTCTCTGTGTGTGATTGGACAGGTGTTTGTTCACCTGCTCTGATGGTTTCTGTGGTTTTAATGGATCCGAAAACATGAGAGCAGGTTCAGTTTCTTATGATTAACATTACTGTGTGTGTGTGTGTGTGTGTGTGTGTGTGTGTCACTTTGATTGACAGCTCTGACAGCTCTGTGATTGATTACCCTCCAACCAACCAGAGCCTGACGTGTAGACCCACCACTGTGTGTGTGTGTGTTGTGTGTGTGTGTGTGTGTGTGTGTGCGTGCGTGTGTGTGTGTGTCAGCAGACTCTGTGAGCTGTGAAGTCTAGATTACAGTGTGAGGTCATCAGCCAGGGGCGGGGTCAGAGGTCAGACAGCCCGCCCACACAAAGCAGCAGAAACAACATCAGTCTGAGTGATGGAGGAAGTAATCAGATTACTGCAGTCAGAGTACTAATACTCTCTGAAACACATAGTCAAAGTGCTGCACTGACAAAGTTGCTTCAGTTAAAGTATGTACAATAAAAAGTACTTAAAGTATTCACAGTAAAAGTACTCGGTACTCTGACCTGCAGATCCCTCCAGCAGGTAAAGCACAGGGAGGCAGTACTGCACCAGGTGCACCACCAGGGAGAACAGGGGCGGAACGTTCATTAAGGGTTCTAAGAGAACGATCTCCAAGTTACTTCAGCTTATGAACAGAACTGTGAACAGGAACCTCAGAGGGCGGGAGCAGGACTTCCTGCTCCAGGATCCAAACTCGAGATCAAGACCCGAGAGACTTGACCACTGGTTCATCTGCCGAGAACCACAGTGTCACAGGTTCTGATCCTCCTCCAGCTGTGAACAGAACCAGTGAGTCCTGGAGGTCACAGACTGATGGTGTCAGCTGACTCACACATGCTGAATGGCTACATCCACACTGACGAACCAACAGGAACTTACATTAATGTATGTTAGCATATTTAGCAAACTACAAAAATACTTTACGTTACCTCAAAAGGTCTTTTCTCTCGCCACGACCGGGTCCACGTTCTCCTCATCCACTTCTTCTTTGGATGTTTTTCCAGACACATAAAGTGAATGACAACAACAACAACAACAACAACAACAACCACAAC